>VZRI01006343.1:98664-301859 GCA_013397515.1 Upupa epops | reverse complement strand
AGAACAACCCCAGGGATCAGTATAGGTTGGAGACTGAGTTGCTGGAGAGCAGTGAAGGAGAAAGGGACCTGGGGGTCCTAGTGGACAGCAGGATGACTATGAGCCAGCAATGAGCTCTTGTGGCCAAGAGGGCCAACAGCATTCTGGGAGGGATCAGAAGGGGGCTGGTTAGCAAACTGAGAGAAGTTCTTCTCTCCCTCTACTCTGCATTAGTGAGGCCACATCTGGAGTATTGTGTCCAGTTCTGGGCCCCTCAGTTCAAGAAGGACATAGAGCTGCTGGAGGGTGTCCAGCGTAGAGCAACCAAGATGATGAATTATGATTATGAGGAAAGCCTGAGGGAGCTGGATCTCTTGAGCTTGTGGAGGAGGAGGCTGAGGGGTGATGTCATGGATGTCTCTAAATCTGTGAGGGGTGGGTGTCAGGAGGATGGAGCCAGGCTCTTCTCAAGGTCATCTGGTGTTAGGACAATGGGCAATGGGTACAAGCTGGAACATAGGAGGTTTCGTATAAATATCAGAAGGAACTTCACAGTGAGGCTGGGAACAGGCTGTTCAGGGGGATTGTGGAGTTCTTCTCTGGATATGTTCAAGACCCGCCTGGATGTGTTCCTGTGCGACTTGGTCTAGGTGATACTGCTGTGGCAGGGGGATAGGTCTAGATGATATTTCAAGGTCCCTTCTTATCCCTAATGATTCTATGGTTCTGTGATCACACAGATTGGATTTGAAGGCAGAATGGACAGATTCTTCCTCAGATGCTGTCTGTTGATGAAGATAGCTTGAGCCTTGTCATCCCTCAGCTTTATAATCATTCTAAAATATAAGGAATACATATACCTTTGTGGTCATTTTGAGATAGCTTTTCCTGTGTGCTCCTTCCTGCAGCTGCAGCCTCTCACTGAACCTCAACTGGGCACTCAAGATTTAGCTTTGACACTCTTTTCCCTAGCAGCAAGTATAAGCAAGAGATTTTCTGCATCCCACTCCTTATTAACAATGGTAAACATCAAGTGTTAACTCTTGAAGAAGCAGTCACAGTCTGCAGAAATGTGCCATTAAATGCAGAATGTACAGATACTTAGAAGAGACTGAGCTTAAAAGTAAAATCACTGAACAGAATTAGTTCTGCTGTAGACCAAAACAGGACAGATATATAGTGTATTTGAGTGTCGGTGCCAATAAATTCACACAAACATAGAGTACAGCATGGTTTCACAAAGGCAGGTGAATCTTTCTTTCTTGTAAGATACTCCTTGCCCAATGCCTGTGTGGTTCTAGTCAATCTGTGTCTTTCTCAGACCACTCACTGCAATGGAATTAGACAGCTGTGTCGGTGCGAGCTGTGTACTGGATGCTGCTCATGAATATTCAATGCAGAAAAGTTAAGCACTCTGAGGAGTCTTTCTTAAGGTTTCCAAGTGTATATATTTAATATGTAAATAAGTTGCCAAAAAAGGTGGTTGTAAGCCCTATCCCTGGAAATAATGTGATCTTGTTAACCGTCCAACCAATTTCTTATCTACTGAATGGTCCACCTGTCAAATCCACATTTCTCCAATTTAGAGAGAAGGATTTTGTGGGAAACCTTGTCAAAGGCTTTACAGAAATTCCTATAGTAACTCTTTCCTTGTTCACTCATATAGTCACTCTAATGCCCTGATGGAAGGGCCCTAGATTGGTCAGGCAGAACTTGGCCTTGCTAATGCCATGCTGGCTTCTTTGAGGATCTGTTCCATGATTTTCACCACAGGGGAATTAGACTAGGTAGTCTTTAAAGGTGCCTTCCAACCAAAAGCATGTTATGATTTCATGTTTCTATGTCTCAGAAATTTTTCCGGGTTGGTGGGTTATGTTACCTAAGGCTTTTATTGATATACAGTTGCCAGTTCCCATGCCTCTGGCTATCTTTGTTATTCCTTGTTGTTCCTTCACTCCTACTGGGAAGGGTAAGGAGAGTATGTATGTTACTACTAGAAAGCTTTTCAGTTTTTTCTACCTTCCAGGTAGAAAGAATGCTGGCTACTATAATATAAAATTCATCCAAAGAATTTAATTTGAAAGGCAGGAAGTCCCTGAAGACCAAATCTTTCAAAATCAGATTTTCACATTTCAGCTTCAAAGCTGCAGGTTATAGACTGGTAGGTTAGAAAAGATTATATGTTTAAGTAGGTTGAGGCACTCACTGCTGCATTGTGATTCTTGCTAGGTGTTCTAAATATGTATAAAGCTACTAGGGCATATAAAAGCAGAAGTCCACACAAGCTTGTTTGTTGTCCCTTTAGCCGTTTGGTCTTAACAGCATTTCTTTTTGATGGGGTTGTCTGTTAGGATTGTACTGATAAAACCACATAACTAGTTTTAGTGATCCCCTCCAAGGGATTGCTAGGGTAATGAAATATTCCCACTCACTCCAAGGTGTGTTTCTGCTACTCCCTGTTTCTATATCAGTGACAGCCTGCTTAGCCAGCCCTGTAATGAAGCTTTCTGTGTTCCTGAGAAAGTAAGAGGGTACCTGGAGACAGTAAGAAGGCAACACAATGTCCCCTTGCACTGCACCTATGTATGTTGGCCAATTTTGCAGGTGAGTCTGTTCCTGCCCACTAAGGCCAAAAAGCATGACTTAGGGCTGGGGAACAAATCTAACTCCTGAAAACATGCAAAAGTAAAAGTCCATCTCTACACCATCTTACCAGTTGCTTCAAATATTTAAAAAAAATTGATATTCTCAACCACTAAATGGCTCCCAAAGGCAACATCCTTTTAATCCAAATATAAGCATGATATGAAATGATACTGCAGGAAGCTGGCCATCAGAGATAATAACATGGCATGCTTTTGTGTTAGTGGATATAGCAGCAATATGGCCATTCCTACGTTTTCCTGCTGCTAACAATTTACCCTGGTGGATAAGTGTTTATAATTAGGTCATAGAAAAAAAGAACTCTCACTATTTCCGTGTCAATAAATAAGTTGGAGAACTTTTCTAAATGATGCTGTGATTATGACAATTTTGCTATGAGCCAAGTTTATCTATGTAGTTAAAAAATAATAAGAAATAAAAAAACTTCATTAGACAGACCGGATAACTATCTCTGGAGAGAGATGGGTTCTGATTGTTAACTTCTCCACAGCATCTCCATACGCAAATGAAAAGCAGCTGATAAAGAGTCTGCTTGCTGTGGAGATTGGAGATTATTTTATTAATTTAAAAACTATAATGTCTTAAATTTTATCTGCTATAAATTGAATGAATCAAACCACGATGCATCAAACTATTAATAAGCTTTCAATTAAACTTTGCCACAATCTCCTTATTTCGGTCTTTCCATTACCAGCTAGAAAGAACCTTCTTTATAATACAGCTGTAAATGTTGGCCCCAATTGCATGTTCTAATGATGATAATACAATACCCGTTCTGCACAATATCTGTAGTTCTGTATTTCTGTGAGACTCATGGTGGCTCTTCTAGTATTACACAACTTTGTCTTTATTTATATGGAGGTTATTTCTTGGCATTCATATTATTTTGTCAGTGATTTATATTTAATATAAATGTATCTGAGGACAAGTACTCAAGACAAATGCCATGTGAATACAAGTATTTCCTAGAACGTAGGGCAAATTGTCAAACACCTTCAGTAGGTTCATATGTTTGTCATGAAGAAAATCAGGTATTAAGTAGATGGCACACAGAGATAACCAATCTCAGAAGGTCCATGTCAATTTTCCTAAGATTTTGCTTTAATAAAACATTGCCTCTAATTCCAAAGTGAGCTCCATGTCATTGTATAAAGTACATTTTAAATATGTATATACATATGTGCGTTAGATGCATACATTACATATTAAATTAGATGTATGTATATTCAATCAGATGTTTATATTCATGATGCATACATTGTGTGTATGCACTGAAATTCCCAAACTGTATAATTAGCAACACTGGAAATTCTTATGCACAATGAATTATCCAATGTACTATAGCTCATTTTTTGACTGAGAATTTACCATCTCTCTCCCTGAAGTCTGAACAATAGATTCACAAAGCTCACTTGTGAATTACAGGGTGCTGTCCTGAAGTAATTTATGTAGGCTGGCAGTCATTTTAAATGCCCAGTATATCTGCTAATTCTAAATCTGGTACAAATAGAACTGGTGACAGTGGGTAACCAGGTCTACTGTACTTGTATCATTTGCCAGACAATATAATTAACATAAGAAAAACTTTTCTTTGAAAGATATTATACTTGCAGATTTCATTCTTAAATGACCACTCTACCTTGGAGTCAAGTTCTGGGAGAACATAGCTCAATGAGCAGTTTAGGTGTGATTTTCTGTGTGCTTTTTCTGGTGTTACTGCTTTATTTTTAGGAAGGTAAAACAGAAATATGTGATATAAAATATATGCATATACACACATGTGGAATAAACATATTTACATTAAAAATACTAATGTATACCTGCAAAGTTAGGCTTCTTAGATATTCTTCCTGTTGAGTGGAGGGCACTTCACATGCATTTCACTTTGAATTTTGCTCCATGTGATCAGACTTTGCCTTTCACAGGCAGTTACAGGACCAGTGTGGCAACATGAAAAACATAATCTTAAGATCCACATAAATGAATATTCTTCAATCACAACGTTTAAATTTTTTTTAAATAGACACTACCACATACTGTCTTCTTTAAATTTGTGTTTTAATTGGAGAATTGCAGTTGATTCTAATCAACTAAATATTACAGATGCAACAATATGGTCTTTATTAAATGCAATCTTATAGATACTAGTGTTTTAATTCCATTTTGCCAAAGATCGTCTGCTCTAATGTTATGGACAACATTTTTCCTGGTAATTTCAGGGACTTTGATCAATGATTTCTACAGAAGAACATCACAAAGGGTTTAGGAAAGAATCAGACTTAGCCACTATTTGCCCCATATTGCTCTCTCAATATCTCCTTGTCAGACTGTGTGTGTAATAATATGGGCAAAGGGTTTATTCTCCTTATTGAAGTCTCTCAGATCCCTTTATGATTTCATTGACATACTGTCTTTCTCACTGTGTTATATTTCCAAGTCACTGATCTAACCCAATGGAACCCAATTTTTGCAGTAGAAAGGTAGAGCTAACAAAGCTCTGTTCTGAAAATCAAATTTCCGACTGTGCAAAGTGAATTCAAAAGATGTAATCCTGTGGTTAGGGCACTGCATTACAATTGGAAAACTAAGTTTCGCTGGCCAGCTCTGGATTCCTTTGAAAAGGATTTTTGGTCAGACCCATAAATATATGTGAGTTTGGTTATTGCTAACATTGAGTTCATGCATTGAAGATGCAGATTCTTGGAATCAGGGAGGTTCATTGATATTGTTTAAGAAGCACACTCTGAACCCTAGGCTTCATCAAGTCATAGACTCTCACAAAAATCAATAATGTTAGAATTATATAGGAGCAGGGTCATCTCCAGATAGTTGATTCTCAAGAGTGACCCTGAAGAAAGAATTCCTTGCATATTTACACCCTTACAGACTGCACCCATCTTCATGCTATACAACTAGTAGTGCTTAACAGCTATGTAGTAAATCCAAATAATAGAGGTCTATCATACTATAATTCTGCTGCTACCCTTGGAGACACAGACAAAATCACATAAATATGAGGAGGAATTCACAATCAAATTCATTAGCTGATGTTGTCTTTAATAGCAGAAACAGCACAAAGTTTTGGGAGTTTCAGAAGCCAGTGCTGTCACAGAGAAGTTATGAGCATCCCATGCAGCTAATGTGTTTGTTTAAAGATTTTCAGCTGGAGAGAAGGTAATTCAGACTTTTTTAAAAAGGTTTCTGGATTCCTCTTTAGAACAACATGATGATAGAAGATGTTTGGGAAATTTCCATAAACATCTAGCTTGAAGAGTTTATTATGCAAACTGAACTTACAAACTTCTCTGTATTCATTAATGTTTTGTCATCCGATGTTCAAATTTTTGCTGCAATAGAACCTTGCAGTATGGAAACATGGTCTGGAGGAAGCAAAGCATGACTAAAACACCGGCACATTTTTGACTGGTGGTGTAACAAGGAAGTCTGTAACCTTAAGAAACCTCAATCAATAGAGGCAGTCTATACATGACTGGGACACTTAATCACACCTAATAGTGGGAGTTAAAGCCTAAAAGATACAGCTAAAGACTTTTTTACTCTGACCATGAAATTTTGATCCTGAGCCACAGAAGCTAAAACAAATTCTAGAATGTATAATCAGCTCTTTATTACATGCCTGCTGGTTATCTCAATCATATCTGTAGGAATCAGCTGATGCTGGTGGATAGTTACATGCTCACTCTGTGGGATCTAAATACCAGTGCCCTCAAATAAATGGCTTGGATCTCTGACTAAACATAGAATAGAGTATTTGCACTGTCAACTTTTGCTTGCTGCTCTGCAAAATTTTTGAAGGAGTGCTGAAATCTAGCTGGTGGCCAGTCATGAGTGGGGTCCCTTAGGGCTCAGTTTTAGGGCCAGTCTTGTTTAATATCTTTATTGATGACCTGGACACAGGGATTGAGAGTACCCTCAGGCAGTTTGCAGACGACACCAAATTGTATGGGAGTGTTGATTTACTTGAGGGCACAAAGGCTCTACAGAGGATCTTGGACAGGTTGGATCGATGAGCTGAGGCCAGTTGCATGAAGTACAATAAGGCTAATTGCTGGGTCCTGCATTTTTATCACAATAACCCCAGGCAATGCTACAGGCTGGAGGTGAGTGGCTTAAAAGCTGTCCAGCAGAAAAGGACCTGGGGGTGCTGGTAGACAGCCCGCTTCATCTGAGCCAGCAATATGCCCAGTTGGCCAAGAAGGCTGACAGGATCATGGCCTGGATAAGGAATAGCGTGGCCCACAAGAGAAGGGAAGTTTTTGTGCCCTGGTACTCAATTTCATCTAGAGTACTGTGTTTACTTCTGGGCCCCTCATTATAGAAAGGACATTGAGATGCTGGAAAGGGTCCAGAGGAGAGCTACCAAGCCTGTAAGGGGTTTGGAGAGCAATTCATATGAGGAGAGGCTGAAGGAGCTGTACATGTTTAGTTTGGAGAAGAGGAGGCTGAGGGAGAACCTCATTACCCTCTACAACTACCTGAAGGAAGCTTGTAGAGAGATAGGTGTTGTCCTTGTCTCCTTGGCTACTAATGACAGAACCAAGGGCAATGGTCTGAAGTTGAGGCAGGGAAGGTTTAGATTGGAAGAATTTCTTTACAGAAAGAGTGTTGAGGCACTGGAAAGGACTTCCCAGGTTGGTGGTTGAGTCATCATACCTGGAGATATTGAAGAAGTGTGTAGATATGGTGCTTCGAGACCTGCTATAGTGGCAGGCATGGAGAGGATTACTTTGTGTTTTTCGATTGTTGAGGTACTTAGGTATTTGTGGGTGTGGGGATGGTTGGACTCAGTGACCTAGTAGGTCCTTTCCAACCATGTTGATTCTGTGAAAGTTCTTCTCACAAAAGAAATAGAGTCCTGGAGAAATCCTTTTTTTGTTTGGTGTCCTGACCTACTAGGGAGGCATTTGGGAGATTGGTGAATGAGGTGAAGGAGATGCAGTATAGGGCTGTGGAAATCTGATATTTTTGATTCACAGCATAAAATCACATTTTAGCAATTTGTACAGATAAGCTATCCCATTTATTACTGTAATGGCAGATGAAACAGTGGATGCAACAAAAAATATGAGGGCCTTTTGAGGAATGCAGCACAANTGAGGTACTTAGGTATTTATGGGTGTGGGGATGGTTGGACTCAGTGACCTAGTAGGTCCTTTCCAACCATGTTGATTCTGTGAAAGTTCTTCTCACTTACAAAAGAAATAGAGTCCTGGAGAAATCCTTTTTTTGTTTGGTGTCCTGACCTACTAGGGAGGCATTTGGGAGACTGGTGAATGAGGTGAAGGAGTTGCAGTATAGGGCTGTGGAAATCTGATATTTTTGATTCACAGCATAAAATCACATTTTAGCAATTTGTACAGATAAGCTATCCCATTTATTACTGTAATGGCAGATGAAACAGTGGATGCAACAAAAAATATGAGGGCCTTTTGAGGAATGCAGCACAAAATGTATTTGATGCTTGTGGAAAAGTTCCTTTTCTAATCCTCATGCAGATGTCAGTTCTCTGTGACGTCTCTGACATACTTCTAGCTTGGGGGCTCTTCTTTGAGGCTATAGCAGCGTCAAATGTAGAGGATACAGCAGGGTTCCAGACTCTCTATGTTTGCCAAAGACTTAGGAGATCAGTACTTGTGATCTCTCTTTCTCTCTTTTAGTAGAGGCTTCCTAAGTCTCTCAGTGGTAGAATGTACAGGATCTTTGCCAGTTCAGTGGAGACAAAGCCAAAATGGCACTGGTAACATGGGGCCACACCTGTTATGACAAATGGGCTTTTCGAGGTCTTGTCCAAGGGCCTTCTACAGGCCTTATGCAGAGCCCTTCTGTCTTCTCCCTTGTGGTCAGGCACCAAGGGAGGTAGAGGGTTAAGAGCTTACCTCTGTCTGGCATCTTCAAAGGTGATCAACCGTAAAGGCAGCTATGAAGGAGTTGCCCTCTCTTCAGCCCACTGCCAGGAGCTGAATGAGCTGGTGCTGGCTTTCTTCATTTCGAGTCCCCAGTGAAAGAGGGAAGGGCTGCATGGTCACCCCCACCAAAAGGAATCTGTTGGTATGGACAGTGGCTTGTCTCTGTAGCCTGCTGCCAGGAGCCAGGGCAAGCTGGCATTGGCCACAGTCCAAACGATCTGCTCTCTCTGAATTCAAGCTCCCATACAAAAGAGGGCTGTGGCTACCCTCACAGCAGAGCTCTAGCCAGGCTTAACTTGAAAATTTGATAATTTCCATTGTAACAGCCTGACAACCCTTTTCAGTAAAGAAATGCTTCCTAATGTCTACCCTGAACTTCCCTTGGTGCAACTTCCTCTTGTTCTATCACTTGTTACAAAATTGAACACATAGACCCCTAACTCCCTACAACCTCCTTTCAGGTAGCAATAGACAGAATTAAGGTCTCTGCTCAGCCTGTTTCTCTAAATAGTCCAAGTTCTCTCAGCCGCTCTTAGTAAGACTGACTCTCCCAGGGCCTGCACCAGCTCTGTTACCCTTGTTTGGACACTCTCTAGTACCCCAATGTCCTTCTTGTAGTGAGGGGCCCAAAACTCACAACAGCACAATACTCAAGATGCAGCCTCAGTCCTAGCACAACCCAGCTTCATATCCATAGAATATTACTGGCGATCTACTAGTCTCAGATGTAAGAAATCAATGTGGGGTTCATTTATTTGGAAGCAGTTACTTTTTACCACTTTATAATGACTTTATAAAAGTTTTATGTGTAGTTGTGCTCTGCTTACAATTCAATTTATGGTGAATTATTTCATACACATTATGTTAGAATTAAGCACTCTGTGAGCTATAAGTACATTTTTTCAAACTGATCCTTCAACATAGAACACAGCATGCCTGCAGATTACATTTGTGCTGCAATACAAATCTGCCTGTGGACCAAGCAGTGGCATCAGTATTTGAACAAATGCATCTTTCCAGGGATACTGCAGAGCTAATGAACATCAAACAATGAATATAGACAGAAAGCAATCTTCCGTGTCATTCGTGCTTTCTGTATTTTGTGATTTTAGTGAAATTGTGACTCTATATAATTGGGAAAGCATTTGTACAGAAAAGAAGTAACCAGAATACAATAGGTGAAGTAACAAAAATATTAAAGGTAGTCTTGATTTAAGTAATATCCCTGATCATAGCTTGCTTAATTTCTTGTGATAATTTACATGAGAAACACATTAAATAGATTTCTTATGCACTAGATATTTTTCTTCTTGGGTTTGCTAAATGTTTGTGTATTCCTGTCCTATGGCAAGCAATTATGTTTAACAATATGGTGCAGAACTGTCATCTTTCCAGTTACCAGTATTTGCCATTTCCAGTTGTGGTGATGTTAGGTCATAGGCTGGACTTGGTGATCTTAAAGATCTTTTCCAGATACAATAATTTTGTGATTCTGAGATCTATTGAATGCCCATCAATGCAGATGCAGGGAACATTTCAAGTCCAGCCTTTAACTAAAATATAGAAGCCAAAGAGATTCTCCAGTTTTGCAAAACCAGGGTTGTTGGGTTTTTTGTAAACAAGATTTTGTAACCACTTATTTTTGTTTATCACCAGCCTTCTTTTCTTGGGGAAAAAACACCTGTGTTGTCTTCAGCTTGCAAGAAAAGGCATAGACAACTCCAGAAAGTTGTATTCGGGCTGGCTCAACATCTTCCATAATTAATAATCAATAGAAGCTTCAGTTTACTCTGTGGTGAGATATGTTCAGTTTAGTTGACTTCAAATGTTTGTTCAATTATTTTTTGTTGTTGTTTGTTTCGTGACTTGTACTCTGAAGATTTATACGAGTGGTCCTGAGTCAGTCATTCCTGCTGTACAGGCTGTGTCGCAATAGCAACAAAGGTTGTTTTGCTACGTTAGAAAAAAATTCTCTGTGGGACAGCAGAGAATTTTCCCTTTTCCTGTGGGTAATGATAGAATTGAGCAGAACCAAGATGAACCTGGAGAAGCTAAATTTAAAATAACTGCAACTAGTCCTTGTTGGTTTTAACATTTCTTTGTCATCTTGGCAGGACTTTTTGGTGGCTTTTTATTCCTGGGTTTTGGCCTTTTATGCATATTTCATCGGTCGTTTGGTGTTATTTTTGCTCTTTGTGTTTTGAAGGGGGGAGGGGGTTGCGGTTTTGTGACTTTGTTTTCCATTCCTAGTGTGCTTCTTTTGCAATAGGACATATTTTTGTCTCTTATGGCATCTTTTTTATTTCATTGTTTTGCTTTCTTGGGTATTCTCGGTGCTTTGTTTCCATTTTTGGTGAATTATTGCTTTTTTTCCCCCCAAAGTTTGGCTTTGGTAGTTAATTTCACTTGCAATTTTGCTTTCTTTACTATTATGATGCAATTTGTATTATGCTTTTTAATTACTTTTCTGGTGTTTTTGCAGATTATATGCACTTTTCCTTTTAAAGTAGTTATTACCATTTTGGGGCTTTTTCACTTTTGGGGGAATTTTAGAGAGATTTTTTTTTGCTTTTATTTGTAGAGTAATTTTTGGCTTGTGGGGACTCTGCATTTTCTGGCATTTTTGGTGATATTTCTTTGTGACATTTTTGGGCAGTTTTTGCTGTTTGACATTGGGTTTAGGAAACTTTGGTATTTTTTGTAAATTTAATATTTTTCACATTTTTAGTGTTCTTTTTTTCACCATTTTGAGTACTGTTCAGGATTATGAGGTGCTTTGAGAGTATTTGCTGGCAAGTTCTTTTACTGCAATGTGCTTGCCATCTTGACAGTTCAGATGACAGTAATTTTGAACGTGGTGCTGAGTGCCTAAATGAGACAACATTCTGGGGATGCTGCTGGTATTGCTTTGACCATCATGTCTCTTGCTATTCAACCATTTGGAGATACAGATGAAAACAGTTGATATGAGAGAAAGTAAACACCCCAGCAGACTGTGCTGCCATTCAGCAAGACGTGGACAGGCTAAGAGAGCTGGGCAGAGAGAAATTTAATGAAGTACAACAAGGGTCAGTGTAGAGTCTTGCATCTGGGCAAGAACAACCCCTGGGATCAGGATATTTTGGGGACTGACCTGTTGGAGAGCAGTGTAGGAGGAAGGAACCTAGGGGTCCTATTGGACAGCAGGATGACTATGAGCCAGCAATGAACTCATGTGGCCAATTGCATTCTTGGATTGGTTAGCAGATTAAGAGAGGTTCTTCTTCCCCTCTACTCTGCACTAGTGAGGTTGCATCTGGAGTATTGTGTCCAGTTCTAGGCCTCTCAGTTTAAGAGGGACACAGAGCTGCTGGAGGGTGTCCAGTGTAGAGCAACAAAGATGATGAAGGAAGTAGAACAATAGAATCATCAAGTATATGAACGGACCTCGAAAGATCATCTAGTCCAATCCCCCTGCTATAGCAGAAAAGTCACAGAACAGAACATTAGGGACTGGAAGTGACTTGGAAGGTAAGGGAGAAAGAGGAGGTGTTGCCCTCTACATCAAAGAACACCTTGAATACAAGGAACTCCACTTGGGGAGGGAAGAAGAACAAAGAGAGAGCTTATGGGTGAGGATCAAAGGAAAACCAGGGAAAGGGGAGATCACAGTGGGGGTTTGCTACAGGCCACCTGACCAGAAATACCTGGAGGATGAGGCCCTTTATAAATTGATAAGAGCAGTTTCAAGTTTACAAGACCTAGACAGGCTTGAGAGGTGGGCTGGTGCTAACCTCATGAGATTCAACAAGGCCAAGTGCAAGGTCCTGCACCTGGGTTGAGGCAATCCCAAGCACAAAGACAGGCTGAGTGGGGAACAGATTGAGAGTAGCCTTGAGAAGGACTTGAAGGTGTTGATTGATGAAAATTGCAATGTGAGCTGGCAATGTTTGCTTGCAGCCCAGAAAGCTAACATCCTGGGCTACATCAAGAGAAATATGACCAGTAAGTCGAGGGAGGTGATCCTTCTCCTCTATTCTGCTCTTGTGAGACCCAATCTGGCGTATTGCATCAGTTCTGGAGTCACCAACACAGGAAGGAGATTGAACTGCTGGAATGTGTCCAGAGGAGGGTCATGACAACTGGAGCACCTCTGCTATGGGGACAGGCTGAGAGAGTTGGGGCTGTTCAGTGTGGAGGAGAGGAGACTGCGGGGAGATCTTAGAGAAGCCTTCCAGTATCTGAAGGGTACTACAAGGAAACCTGGGAAGGGGCTGTTTCCAAGGGCTTGTAGTGGTAGGACCAAGGGTAATGGTTTCAAGCTGGAAGAGGGGAGGTTTAGACTGGAAGTCAGGAGAATGTTCTTCATGATGAGGGTGATAAGGCACTGGAACAGGTTGCCCAGGAAGGTTTTGGATGCTCTCTGGAGGTGTTCAAGGCCAGATTGGATGGGGTCTTGAGCAAGCTGGTCTAGTGAGGGGTGTCCCTGCTCATGGTAAGGGGGTCGGAACTAGATGATATTTAATGCCCCCTGTAACCTGAACAATTCTATGAATTGTAGTACATATTGAGCCTCTGGGAAGTAAGCTGCTCTATGCTGGACTCAAATCTCAATTCTCTCAAATCTTACCTGGCTCTCAGAATAGCTCTTTCTCCTTTATTCTCTACCAGTCAGTGTCCTCTATGACAGAATGCCTAAAATGCTCAGAAAAATTGCTGTAGAGTCTCTGAAATGGTCATGCTCTATGTATTAACTGTAAAGAAACACTTTGGGCATGAAGATTCTTAAGCTACATGAGCAGCTTTGCGCTTGTGAATTCAGCTGCTTTAAATTTCTTCCTCTCATTCCAGTGATAACAGAGGAGATGCACTGGTGGGCTCTCATATGTGGTATCTACTTAACTGCGTGAGCTCCCTGGGATTTTGCAATTTCTGTGGCAATCAGTGGTTTTTACTGAAGAGCTTGGTCTGCCATACTGATAATAGCTTTTATAATTTGTGCTACAGCAATGCCCAGAGGGTTGTAATCTGAACATGGACACTGTGCCAGGCACTGCTTAGACATGGTAGCTACATTTACAATTAAATTAAGCAAACTAAAAATGGGAACCTCTCTTGCATGCTGTTCTGGTTTAAGCTAGAACAGAACTAAATCTGTTGAGTGATTTTACTTTTAAGCTCAATCTCTTCTGAGTAATTGCACTATCTGCAGTTAATAACATATTTGTACAGACAGTGACTGCTTCTACAGTAGATAACACTTGATGTTTACAGTTGTTACCAAGAATTGGGATACAGAAAGACTCTTGCTGCTAGAGAAACCAGCATCAAAGCCGAGTCTTGTGTGCCCTGTTGAGGTTCAGTAAATGAGAGGCTGCAGCCACGGGAAAGAGCACACAGCAGCAGTGATCTCAAACTGACCAACAAGGTATTTTTGTTCAATCTGTCTCATATTTGATGTAAAGGTGAGAGATGAGAAGCTCAAGCTGTCTTCATCAATGGTCAGCATCTGAGGAGGACTCTCTCTGTTCTGCCTTCAATTCCAGTCTGTGTGTTCCTGAACCATATTCCGTATTTCAGAATTCATCTTCTGGATCTATTTTTCATCTGCCAATGAGTCAAATCTGGGACTTTCCCAGCATCTACCCTCAGTATCAGTGGTGATAGTGATGTAATTGTCATCAGTGAAGTTGTGTTCAGTATTGGCCACATATATATTTGCATGTATTTCATGTTATCATTTGCATTAAAGCAGTTTTAGTTTTTCTTTGCAATCTGTAAGTCTCTCTTCCTTATTCCCTTTCTCTTTCCTCTTTGGGAAGGGATAGGTGTTAATAGAAATCAGTCAGTGGCCAGTCCAGCCCTCAACACGTGATAAAATCCCATTTCCTAATGAAATCCCGTTTCCTAATGGAACTCCAAAGCTGGCTGGGATTGCCCAGTTTACCCATCAACCCCATTTTCAGCATCAATATAGCTGGGATCACAAAAGACATGGGTTTCAGGACCCCAGATGGTGGTTACATTTTTTATTTGAATTTGTAGTTACGGTATTACAGATGGAAATACTCTAAGACTCAATCTGAGTGACTAATTTTAAATGTAAACATGTCCAACAGGACATAGCCCAACATACTGTAAGATGGGCAGACAAACAGAAGCAATAGTTTCTCAGTTTGATATGGGAAAGAAAAGAGCCATGAGTGCAAGCAGCCTGCTTTTATGGAAGAAATCTACAGCAGAGATTGGAGCCCAGCAGCCAGTCCCTCAGTCAGAGTCTGCTTTTACACCGTACATGTGTACTGTCCCCTGCCACTGATATGCCTGTGTGCTCGGGCCGTCAGAGCAGTCCTAAATGAGATGCAAGGTCAAGTTCTGTGAGAAGCCCAGCTAGTTTCTACGGTGCTCTTCATAGAATCATAGAACCATACTCTTCCCCAAGGTGGGGCAAGGCTAGTTAAACCTCAGCACTTAGGGGCTCCAGTTCCTCAGTGACAGTCACTTCCCATGTGTGGTTTTCATTACTGACATGTGAAAGTAAGAAAAACTACCCTGTAGTCCCCATTGAGAAGAGTATTCAAGCTTGACTGTCACATTGAGGGGTTGAGACTGCTGTTAATTTTGATGGACTAAAGGAGCAGTTACTGCATTATACATCCTAGCAGCATTTTCGTTAAAACTACTGGGAAAACAGGATGCAACCTGGGTTTCTAAATCTTAATTAAATGCCCAATGAACTAGAACAACATAATAGCAGCTAAAGATGATGCAGGTTTCTTTTCTTTTCTTTTCTTTTTTTCTTTTTTTTTTTTTTTGGTTGTTTTTAATCAGTATCTATCTAAATGACAGATAGGAACTCTTAATCGTTGAATACATGTGGTGACTAAATGATGACATGAGACTTCTTTCTGCTGCAGAGCAGTTGTTTACAAAAATTCATCCACATTTTCCCTGATTGTTTTGAAGAGATAAATGAATATATTAATAATGTTGGAATCATAGTTAGAATCACTTGTGGCCCACTGTGTCTAACCACAGGTTGTTGCATTCATGCCCTAGCAATTTGTTTAATAATGTTTTCCTACCTTGAAACATAATGTATCATCCCAAATCATCTGTTTGAAATGATGGTTTCAATCGCTCAGTTGGCTCTTGCTAGTGTAATTTAACATTTTCATTAGCTCAGTAAAAGAAAGAATTCAAAGCCTTTTATGTTTTAAAAGCATAATATGTGTCATGGTGGGAATGAGGTAGGAATTAGTATTGTTAAATGAATTCTTTACAGATCCTTTAAAGTACTTATATAGTGTAATTAAATTATTTGAAATTCAGTTTCTAACTTTATTTCCTGACTTGACTTAATTTGATCTTAGAGTAGAGAATAACTTTGCTTCAGTTAAGTCCTCTGTTGGCAGAAGAGAGAATGTGTCATTTGAAGATAGGTGTCTTGGGACTTCATGATTAAAAAAAACCCCACCATTCCTTCACTGTTTTTACATATTCTCTGATGGCTTGTGTCCAGCACGGGGGTGTCACATAATTGCTATCAACTACTCACTCAATCAGTGAATTTTAGATCTTTTTAAATAGATACTAACAATAGGCTTGTAGTGAAATAATATTTGTGCTCTGTTTCTCAGTGGGAGTTTCCATTTACCACTGTAAGACTTGCAAATCCTCCTACAGAAAATACAGCCCATATTAAGGATTTAAATGTACACCAAATATTTGCAGGGCCCGACAAATTAACTCTGACTGAGCCAAACTGTTGTGGAACTCAATGAACATTTAATTAAAGTAGCAGTTGTGCTTGGACATTTTGACCCCTTTGTCCTCTTTTAGGAAGAAACCAAGTTGTGCATTCACAAATTCAAATTAACTAACTCAGATAGAGAAATAGAACTCTCTTCTGGAAACCTAGAAGAAAATTATAGAAAATTATATACACAAAAGTCCCTAGCCACTGAATAATCATTCAGTTAGAGCACAGGCACTCTTTTGGAGATTAACAATACGTTCCAATTTTTAAAAATTTCCTTCTTTTCCTGTGTTGGAGGAAGATTCTGTCCTGAGTATTTACTGTGAAAACATTCTGAACCCAAAGCCTTGGTTCAGGTCCATCTCTCAGTGTGCTTTGCAGTAAATAAAAAGGTTTTCATGGGTGATTTCAACAGTTTGGAGGGCTGAGCCAGTAGCTACATGGTCAATCACTGAGTATACTGCAAAATGTCAGGGAATGAACTGCACTTCTGAAGGAGGGGACCAGCACCAAAGTGTGTCCAGCCTATGAGCTGTTAACCAATTTGCTGTGATGTCTGCACCTTCATTTCCAGTAAAATGAGTGCTTTTAAAACACACTCCACTATAAACAACCTGCTTTGTCATGGAAAATTAAATAATGATGTTTTAATGGAAGAGTGGTTATTACTTTGTTTTATTTTTTTTTTTTTTTGGTAAGAGAAGGCAGCCAAATTAATTTCTTTTTAAAAATGTGATTGTGTTCAAGATGGACCATAAGTGAATGCAACCTGCCAGCTTAATTAAGTTTCTGGAATGCTTCTGGCAAAATTAATGTATGTGGATGAAAGCCAAAATCAGCCTGACTGAACATATTTTAGCTAGAACACAACAACTCTGAGAAACACAGGGACCTTAAAGTACCCAGCCTAGCAATATTAATTACAGTGGTTAGAGAATGGTTTGTCCTTTTTCTGGATGCCATTCTGCATTGATAGTTGTTTATTTCCAAGCCAACATGATTATCAGAACAACCTTAAATTTAAGTTAAGAATCAGAAAATGATTTGCCATATTTTTCTGTTTTAAACTCCTAATAAACAGCAGCCGATGCAAATAGAAAGATTGACTTACTCAAATACCATGGGCGTGAAATGGAATTAATTCATAATGCAAGAAAAGCATGTTTTGTGAACATGGACTCCTAATGTGGTCTTTATTTCTTCCTAGAAAAGAATCTTTGAAATAAATATTTTCTTAGTCTTATCACCAGACTCTGCTCCAGAACACTTTTGGAGTCTTTAGCACTGCTCCATGTAGGCTGTATTTACTTGGCACATGTCATGGGTTAAAGTCATAGCATCATAGAATGGTTTGTGTTGCCATGGTCTAGCTGATATGGTGATGTTAGATCATAAGCTGGATGTAATGATCTTAGAAGTTTTTCCCTAGCCTCAATAATTCTGTGATTCTATGATCTTAAAGGTAATCTGGTTCCAACTCCCCTGCCATGGGCACGAACAGATCTGGTAGTTTAAAGCCCCATCCAACAAGGCCTTGAACACTGCTTATGTTGAGGCCCCACAAGTGAACCTAATCTTCCAGGTAGCGTCTCATAAGAATGAAGCAGAGAGGGAGAATCACCTCCCTTAACCTGAGGGTAACTGTTCTTTTGATGCATCCCAGTATATGGTTAACTTTCTGGGTTGTGAGTGTGCATTGTCCAGCTTTTCATATACTGGTACCCCTAAGTTTTTCTTGTCTGGCTTCTCTCGATCCCTTCATTCCCCAGCCTTTATTGATATCAAGGATTGATTCTAGCCAGTTATAGGTCTTGGCCCTGTTGACCCTCATGAGTTTCATACAGGTCCACTTCTTGAGTTTGTCCAGGTCTCTCATTCTAGGAGGTAAATTGGCTAAGACAGATTTCTTAGCTCAAAAAAATCAGATAACTCCTCTTGATGTCTTTGCAGTTACACAGCTCCCATGCTTTGCAGAGGAAAGTTCACCCAAGAAAGAAGGTAAGGATCAGACCATCAGGAGAATATTCTCACATAATCTCTCTTATATTTCCAAATTGTGCTCTTGATCAGATCTGGTGAGCAAGTAGGAGGTTCAGGTTTTGTACTGCATTGTGCTCTGTTATATACATACAGTGGTAATTATAGACATACTGATTAACTGATTTCCATGCACAACAGAGGCATTCTGGTCTTTTAATCACCCCCTTGAAGAGAGGTAAACAGGGTCATTCTCCTGTTTTGTGGAATGTCTGTTCCATGACAAGGGCTTTCACAAAAGCTTGAGTCTTCAGCATAAAACAGCCTGGGGATGCTCTGAATTAGTGCATTGCAAGGACAGCTTTTCCTGGAAAGGTGAAGAGGTCTTTGTAGCTGCCAGTCTCCTTTCATTTTTATGGAGTATTTTTGATGATGAAGGTCCCTTATCAGAGGCAATTACACTTAGAAAATGTTATGGAACCAGAAATTGCATCTTTTGCTTTTCCCTTGTATTGTGGTCATCAGAAAGAACTTGATACTCAGCAAGTTGAAAACAGTACATGATTCCCACAGTTTTCTTCTGTCATTGGTTTCTTGTGAGTTTTAAGTTAACCACTGACCAATGGCCTATTTCTGACAACTCTATTCTGTCACTCAGCAGTGGTAAAGGCATCTCCAACTGAACCAAACATTTTCAAAAGCAGGAGAAACACTGGAGCATGCTTTCCCTCCTCTTTTCATTATAGTGTTTGTTTGGATTTTCTAACATCAAATGGGCTCTTAAGGACCCAACATCTGACAAATCCAAATTAATATAATTGCAAACATTTCCTTTCCTACAACTTTATGGTGAAAGTATGGGCCCAGCTGACCACTGTGCTTGTTCAACAATTAGTGATGCAAATTTGTTCTGCAACTGTTATAGTGAAATGTCAGTTACTAACACTAAATGTGTCAGCTACTGAAATGTTGGTAGCTGAACACTAAAAAGACTTTAGATAGGTTTTCAAGACATAAATATTTATTTCCCTTTCAGAGCTTTGCATCACCTTCCAGGGTACAAAATACTTGCACAGTATGTCAGATTCTTCTTTACTTTTTCTGGGGATTGGTGAGTCCAAGTGAGTCTGTAACAAAATCTACTGAATGAAAAGTAAAAGACCTCTACCTGGGCCCAGATCACCCAAGCTCTGTATATCCATACCAAGTTTACATATACAAATATTAAAATGTTTACATTATGTAATAATGTAAAAAATGAGTCGTATTTTCATCTCATAATTTCTAATCACATTTCATTAAAATCAATGGCATCTTATTTCACTTGAGTTCATGTCAGAGCTGGTTTTAAACCATGTCTGTTAAGTAACCTGACAATTTTTTATGCGATTACCTTTCAGAAATTCATATAACTGAGCAGTAAACTATTAGCAAAGTAGACATTGGCCTATTTAGGATAAGAATCTGGTTATTTATTATGACTCCACATAATTTTAAATCTAGAAAGAACTTTAAACATGAATTTAGTGTGCTTTATCTGAGATTCTTCTTGTTTACTGAAGATTGCATGTGGAACCTCATAAAAATGATGCATAAAAATGTGTAAACTCAAGACACATGAGAAAACAGTTTAGACAAAATAGAACAATTTACCCATGGGGTAATTTCATGGGAATTGGTGGCTGTAAACCCGACACTGATTTGGACCTTCACATGTTGTATTGTTTCCAGTTGGAGCTGGTTGAGTCTGGGTTTACAGTGTTAAAGCTCTTTTGAGAGAACCACTGTCTACGGATTTTTAGGGCCGTATTCTGTGATTCAATTCCAGAAATGTTCAGGGTTACAGTGTTTGTATGGAAGACTTAATTAACCGGTTGAGACAGCTCCACTGTTCTTAATCCTTGTGAATATAAATGGATATAAATATTTGGGAATGCATTTTGCAGAGAAAAATAAACTTCAGGCACAGCATACACAGTTATAAATATTAGTTGTCTTCATAAGCAAAATGCTTCTCATTTTTTACATACATTATTTGTGGCTGCACCAGCTTCCTTTGAAGTCAGTTTTGCCTTTGATTTAAACGGGAACTCAGTGGGGCACAGACAATTTTAGTTATTGCTTTTTCACATTTTCACCACTTCATTCTAACAACTTAAGAGTTTTCAGTGCTGGGATCTGGTTCTGAGTGAGCCCTGTAACTTTTCTGCAGATATCTATATCTTACTGCCAGTAGTTTCTTGAACACTGTCCAAGCTCAGGAATCTCTGTTTGTGGTGGTGCGTCGCTACAACTGTCCATGTCTGGAATTTCTGAGTTTTGGACAAAGTTTAGATTTGCTGTCTTATTTTCAGTAGACCGGAATGATGAAAACCAAACGAGCCAGGCATGACTGTAAATGCAATTCTGATGTGATGATAGATCTCATACTGGTTCTCTGTAAAGCACTGATGTTTCCACTGTATCACAAAAGATTAAATATTATTTAATGTTTGTACAGTGCTTTGAAGGTGAAATGTGGTATGTAAACAATACATTATCATTATGATAAGACTACAACATGCCTGAAGAAATTAGCATGTACCTTAATAAATGTTTTTTCCCTGGGACTTATTCATTTTTTTAATGTCCCATAAATGTTAATATAAAATGACACACCTTTTATCACAATGGTTCAAAAGCCCTGTAGGAAGGACATATTTTTCCCTTTAGAGAATCTTATTTGAGACTTGTCAGGAAAATCTTAAAAGTTTGATTTCTTTGTTTTTTGGTTTTCTGTTTTTAAAAGTTGCAGTATATAGAATGAGAGAATATTAACCCAGGAATCTATTTTTCATGTGCTTTGTGAAATTATCAGTCCAAAAATGAAAGGCTTCTTATATTCTGCAGAAAAAAAAGGAGCATTTGTAATCAGATTTTGAGAGAAAAAATAAATACAATTTATTCTTTGTATTCTAGCATATTTGGACCTGTTAAAATTTATTTTAAATGCAAATTTGTGGGGTTAATTAACAGAACTTCAGTGCAGAGTGGATGCTAAATGGAATTTTAAAAGCAAATATAAGTCTCACCCACTTACACAAAGCATAAATTAAATATATGCATTTTATTCATATGGTATTTTCATTCATATGGTATTTTATTAATATGGACATTTTCTCTGTCTTCTTGCATTTCTGTCTATTTTTCACTTCCTTGCCTGTATATTTTTACTTCTCCCACTGATGTTTTACTGACAAACCATAATATTACAGCTGAAATTCAAGGAGTTGGTTGAGCAGAATTAGGAGGAACTACTCTCAATTTCCTGTGAACTTAAAAGGGAATGTTATGGAGTACTTCATTAATTTCAGCCCTTTGTGAAAAGCTATCAGCCTTGACACTATGAGTGCAGCAAAGAATCTGAGAAGTACAAATATTCAGAATAGTCTGTGGAGAGTTGTGTCTGGCTTTTCTGAGTCTTAGCATCCCAGAGTACTTAAAATTATGGCAGTGAATCTGGTTTTATGGATATGTGGAAGTCTATTGACAATTTTTTCACTCAGCTTCAAGTTAATGCAACTTTAAGTTCAAATAAATTTAAGTTCAAATGAATTGAATTTTAACCCCACTAACTGCCTCCCCAGAGCTGTGTCCTACCAGTCAGCTCCCAAAGCCCTGAAATACAAGAAAAGAGAAAACAAAAATAGTCAAAGTAGCTTTCACTTAGCTAGGAATTAGCTTTTAAAAATAAGGAACGTATTATGGAATTTTCAGATTAGCCAATCCCAGGATTTGCCAGTCAGTACAAAGAACCCCATCTTAAAAGGGAAGAATGAGCCTGTCACACTGCATTTCAAGAGACAGTTTAGCAGCAATGGAGTCTGAAAGGGAAAGGATGTAGTGGAAGCAGAGATTTGAACGGATTGGGAAAGTGTGCACTGTGCTCAGTTTCTCATACAAGACATGCTCTACTTGTGATAGAATGAGACAGTATGAGTACACCCTTTAACGCTAGCAAGCAAATAAGATGTGCTCATCCTCCTCTGGATCTTGAATGGTGCTTGAGACATGAAGGTCAAGTGTGGTGATGACTTCTGACCAGTGACTGAGCATTCTGTTGTGCTTGTATGCCATATGAAGCAGCCAAACACTGAACAGTTATGTCCTGAGAAAGACACTGAATGCTAGAAGGGGCTCACAGATTAGAAAGGGGCTAGAAATAGTGCCATGAGGATTTGGAAGCAGCCTTGTGCCACAGAGCTCTGCACACATGAGCAGTTTGAGGGAAACACCCTCACACACGACATGCTTTGCCTCGTCTCTATGTGCAGTGTGTTGTGGATAAGACTCCTTTTTTCTCTAGCTGCTGAGTAAAGCCAGAATATGAAATGTCTTTATTAGGAAAAGCAATAAATCTTAGCCTGAACACATCATCTTTGAGATGGATTTGGGATAATTTATACCCCCTGTTCTTCAAAATGCTGTCAGTTTTGTAACAGGGACACACTGATAAAGGATCTTGGGCTGCAGAGGGGAAGGGTACACCTCTGATCTCATAGTCAAGGGACCTATAATGGCATTTGCAGAGTGGAAGTGCTTTGGCTTCCAGTAAAAATGTTGCTTGCTATATATGGCTATTTTATACTAATTTCTTTTGCCAAATACCCCAAAACTAACAAGAAAGTTTTCTAATATTTATAAAAAATTTTACTCTAAAAAAGCCTTTTTTGATCAGTCCAAACTAATATTCCCTCATCTCTCTCTACTTCAGGTCAGCAGACAGCTAAAATTCATTCATACAATTCAAAATCAAGGAGATAAAAACACTTTTCGGAGAAACACCTCTTTAGCCTGTGTTTCCTTTAGGCTTTTGCTTTAACATAAAGTTATTATTTTGTTTATAGCATATTCCTACATTTTCTCCAGTCTTGTTTTGTCTCTCATCTAAGTAATTTTTGGAAGTTTTTCACATGGAAATACTGGAATGAGTGCAAGAAAAAACTTGACTTGTGTCATTGTTGAAAGGGCTTGTCAGTCAAGAATTCTTGTGCTTCTGAAAAAGCTGCGCTACAACAACAATTTTTGTAGTTTCCAACAGGGAGATTTGTCTTTACAGAAGCAGCTGGGAAAACAGATGGAAAGTCTGTGGTTTTTCTTTTCATTTTTTTTTTCTTCTGGCTTTAATTAAGTTCTCTGACATCAGAATTGGTTCCTTTTTTTCAGGAGATAGATGTAGTTGATACACACACTCAGAGTGAGCTTTGAACATGTCCTGCTCTTTAAGAAATTCTGTAGTGTTGCAGAGTTGCAAGACCAATGTTGGGTTTGTTCATCTTTTGGAACATGTGCATGCAGCAGCCCCTGTGGCTGCTGGGTGGTCAGAAAGGATGCATGTGAAAAAATGAGAGTAAAGTCCTTCTTCAAGACTGCCATTTCTGAATTAACCTTGAATCATTTCTTTGAGAGTTAACTCTCAGGAAAAAAGCAGCATGTCCCACATGCTTGCCTGAAATAAACTTATTTCTCTTTTCTAGACATCCTGTAGCATAGAAGATGCAACCAGTCTAGTTCTGTTTTTTTTCTTCTATCTCCCTAACAAAACAAGGATTTAAATTGAGTGTGCTCTTTTAAAAAGTTTCCAGAGGCCATTTTCCAGCTTCATAATTAGCACACCATTCTGGACTCCAGCCACGATTTAAAGCTGCTTCTTTTTGATGGTACTGGTTGAGTCCTAAGCCTTTCATCTTCCTCCATTTGATATGTTTGTGACAATTTGGAAAACAAATACGTGTGCTTACGTGCTCTTCCTGACAAAGTTAGTCTGCAGAACTAAATGTTTGCTTCTTCTGTGTAGCTTTGGGTATTTCTGACTGTCATGCCCTGACTTGGAAATGTTGAACAACTGCCTTCAGTTTATAAAACCTTCAGCACCACTACTGTCCTGTAGCCAACTGCATAGTAAAAACAGAGCAAATGGTTGAATATGAGCCAGCAGTGTGCCCAGGTGGCCAAGAAAATCAGCAGCACCCTGGCTGGTATTAGAAATAGTGTGGTCAGCAGGACTAGGGAAGGGATGGTTCTCCTTACTCAGTACTCTAAGGTCACACCTTAAATATTGTCTTCAGTTCTTGGTTCCTCACTACAAGAAAGACATTGAGGTGCTGCAATATGTCCAGAGAAGGGCAAATAAAACTTGTGAAGGGTCTGGATCATAAGTCCTGTGTGAAGCAGATGAGTGAACTGGGGTTGTTTGTCCTGGAGGAAAGGAAGGTGAAGGGAGACCTTATCACTCTATACAAGTATCTGAAAGTTGGAGCAAGATGGGCATCAGCCTTGTAGCTAGTAGTAGGACTAGAGGAAATGGCTGCAGTTTGTGCCAGATTGAATATTAGGAAGAATTTCTTCTCTGAAAGAGTTGAGAGATTTTGTAATAGGTGGCACTGGGAAGTGGTAGAGCCACCAGCCCTGAAGGTATTTAAAGATCATGTAAATGTGGTGCTTACAGACATTATTTAGTAGTGACTTGGCAATACTGCATTGATGGTTGGACTTTATCTTAAAGGTCTCTTCCAACAAAAGATATTCTGTGATTCTGTGAAATCTTGCTTCAAAAATTTAAAATTTTATAGAACTATAGAAAACTAAATAAGGTACTATTAAAATAATTTCATCTCCTCTACTCATACTGTTCTGCAAGAGACTTGTTTCCTTTATTTTAGAGGGCAAGTGTCACTTTAGTTTAAGGTATTTTCCCTATGGATCTACTTGCACAAGTACATGTGTTCTACTTGTGAGTACATGATTTTGCTGATTTTAGTTCAGCATGTGGTTAATTTTTCTAAATGAACTGTATCATATGCTTTGTTCTTCATAGCAGGGGAATAATTTTGAAGAAATAATATTAGAGAGCATCCTCATTTCACACTTTGCAGTGCTATTCAGCAGGGATTGTCTTTCAGAAGATATTAGCTCTTCTTTGCCTGAGGTATGAATCTTAGAAGTAACTTAATAAACTGTAATATTTATTGTATCTCAATAATTAATTATAATAAATTTAATTATCATTACCATACACATTCAAGTGCACCTTCAGAAGCAATACTGTCACTTTCTCTGGCCTTTTAATTATTACCAAGTCCTGTCTTGACCCTTATAAATTATTCCAAGACCTCTACTTTTAATAATCTGTTCTTTTCTGACATCATCATGACACTGACACATTCTGTGCAGCTGTGAATTCAGCTGTGATAACTTATCAAGCCGTTTCTGATTCCACCAAAAATGTGCCATTTTAGAGTGGTTAACATAGTGCAGAGTGCCATGTCAGGTACTTTGTAAAACAAGTGATTACTTGTAGTAAGCACCACTCAACGTACAGATCTTATGCTTCTGTTGCAGTGTCACAAGTTAGACAGTAGAGGAACAATGCAAAGTGTGCATTTGCACACAGAAATGAATGTGAGGGTTGGCATGCTTAGAGCTGGGTGCTGTGCAGTCCTCAGTTCCTGATAAAACCCACAGCTGCTTGCTGTTAGACTCTCATGGCACCATTGCTCTTGACCATTAATTTCTTGCCACAAAAGAATGCAAGAACTCATTTAAACAAGATGAAGAGCACCACCCTATTGAGAGTCAAAGAGTGACATTTTATTTGCTTAATATTGCCGAACTAGATAAACTGCTCATCCTCCACTGGTCAGTCTTGCAATCTTACCCACCGGAGTCTGCACCCTCTATTTTGTCATGTCATGGGGGCCATCAGTGTTTTAGTGGAATGGAAATATATGCCAGGCTGGAAGGGCATCTGCTTTGCCTTTCTTTTTTTTCCCTGTGGAAAGGTGGCAGATATTTATTTACCTTTACTGATACAATATGGGTACAATATGGGATTTAAGATTTTAAGTTTCCCTGTTTAAAAAGCAGATCGTGAAACGGCAGAGTTGCTATTCTGCTAGTCAAGGCAACTTACCAAATCCAAACTGAAGATAAAGGGATTGCTGACATGTTTGAGCAGCCCAATATGTCTCGGCATTACTCCCTGACCTTTGTTTAAGAGCCAGATGGTAAATGTTCTCTTGCCAGGGTTCTATGTAGAAAACTGGCAAGTTATTTTGCTAAGGAAATGGCAGGCATGTCAGAACCAATAGACCTGGAAAGCTTGCAGTATGTCCCTCCTCCTGACAGATAGAGGGAAGCTGAGGATAGCGGTGAGCTGTAACAAGGCAGTCACAGCAAGAGGTGATTCTGTTCTGCAGGCAGGGCAATTTCTTCATTACATGCTTCTGCCTTCTGTTCAATGCTTACAAGGAACCGCTGGGAAGTGAATTACAGTACTGTGGATTGCTCACCTTTAAATGTCTTCAGAGAGCCTACAGGCTTCTATGGCAAAGACAGTCCAACGTTGCTTGTACGTGGCTATGAGGATGCATTACAGAATGTCATACTGTGCTACTTCCTACAAAACTGCTAATTGTTTCCATTATTTAAGGAAAATGTCATGATTAGAGAAACTGAGAAAGAAACAGCCATATCTGCCCAAACTTGATGATTTTCACATGCAGTTAGCGGCTTTACTGCATGTCAGAAGAAAATGCCATGGGTAGCCTTACAGAAGCTTTCTTTCCTCTTGTGTTGTACAAAGGGAAACACAAGAAAGAAAGAATAAAGCCAAATGTAGAGGCAGCCTTGATAATTCATATGGCCAGTGGATGCTACCTCAGGGAGATTTCAGTGCTTTCTGCAGTAATATAAACACACAATAGATATATGTTTGCTCCAATTTAAAAGTCAGTTGGCTTCTTTAAAACAAATTGCAGGCTCCCATAAAACAGAAGAATAATGTATGGGAACTGTTTGCATGTTTGAAGAGAATTGGTAGAGTATTTAAGTGGGATAAAGCATTGTTGAATGATTTACAGGACTATTTTGGTGTGGGAACATTTTAAATCTTACTGGAATGCTTATTGGATGATTAAACAGCTTACAGGACATGGTCTTTTCAATGTAAGTGGTGTGACTGAAATCTTCTGTTAATGGATTTAGAAATATATTTAAACACAGTTCTTAGTGCTCAAGAATATTTTTAACAGCCTATTTGAATATGGAAGTAAATGACAGGATATGCTAGGTACCAGAATCTTGGGTATGCTAGGCTGGTTTAGAAGTAAAATACAGTCATGCAACCAGAACTGTGGAATTAATTTTAGAAGATTTACCAACTCATGAAACTAGGCAGACAGATTTAATTAATGTCACAGGAGATGAGACGTAGCTAGATTCATCTTGGAAGCTAGATTAGTGAATGAATATCACCCTTTTGTCTGTTCTAAGTTGATATTAATTTTTGGTACTATATTCTTTTCCCATAGAGGCACAGCATTCATTTTCAAGATTTCCCAATGCTTGAGATAGATTAACATTTTTTTTCTTCTCTCCTACTTTGTTTTGCGGTGTATTCTGTTAATGGATTATGATCATCATCTGAGTCACAAGATAACCATAGCAGTCTCACAAGACAGCTTTACTAGTCCTTTATTGTGGAGTACTCTGTTTTCAAAACAATTTTTAAAAGCATCCACCTAATGGAGAGGAGCCAGCATCAAATATAAATGTATGTCATCCACTAACAAAAAGGAAAGAAATGCAACTTTTAAAAAGGAAAAAATTCAAATAATAAACCACTTAATCTCACAAAGACATAGAAAATTCAAGTTCATCAATGTTAAAAGCCCATGAAATGTAAACAGCAAATCCACAGCTGGATTTAACCATTGTTTGGAATCTGACCAAATCCCCAGGAATCCTTGAAACAAGTGCTGGATGTGTGAAATGTGTTTATTTCTGAAGAGGTCAAATGCCATTATATGTCCTTGATGATGCAATTCCATTTTTTTACTAATGTTGTCTCTGTCCTTATATCTTTCAATCTTGCTTCTATCTATCCTTTTATCATTGTTATGATGAAAAAAATACCTCAATGTGTGGCCAGCAATGGAAGCACTATCTGGATGCATATTCTTTTATA
The DNA here is from genome assembly GCA_013397515.1 of Upupa epops. Lineage (NCBI taxonomy): Eukaryota > Metazoa > Chordata > Aves > Bucerotiformes > Upupidae > Upupa > Upupa epops. Next base: position 273,568 of record VZRI01006343.1, on the reverse strand, counting down.
GTAGTATGAATGTCAATTCTTTTTGGATTCAGACCTTTTTGTAAGGTAGGAAGCACTCTTAGGCTAAAATGTGTAGTGAATATGTGGTGTTAAGAAAGAACTCTTTTATATGCCCTGAGAGTTTTTATTTGACAACACATAAGCTTCATTTAAAAACACTTCTCACACACAAGCATGTTATTTTTTTGCCCTCTGTATCTTTTGATATACTTGGAAAATAAGGTTTTTGTTCATGTTTTTAAGTTAGAAAAGTTTTTTGTTAATAGTTTCACTTCCAAGTTTTCCCCCACGTTCAACTACCGCAAAACTTTTCTACAACAAGTACACAAACCATTTATTTTTTATGGTATTACCTAGGTTTGGGGAAAATATCAGAGCGGATTAGTGTTTCTATTTTACTGCCACTTTGGAAGGCTATGATGTTTGAGTGTGCCATCTTAATCTGTACCTGGTTGACACCCTGAATCATGAGACTTACTGTCATCAAATCCTGAATGATAAAACATCTTATCAAGATGGAATTCCATTGTTTATATAACAGTTAATTTCACTCACCTTGTTGGTTTTAGCAATGATTTTCAAGTCAGAACACCATATTTTGCATGTTTATGTAAATAATAGGCATCAAGATGCGATTCTATGGTATAATTCAAGAACATATACAGCAGCAGTAGGATCTTCTATTTTTCAGACTGTATTTTACCTCTGGAACTAGATATGAACAACTGAAAAATACTACTAAATGAAAAAACTCTATCAGCATGCCTTAAAGCAATGCAGTCATTCTCTTGTCCTTTTGTAGTAAATCCTACTTCTTTATTTTTTTCTTGTTTTGTGTTATAATGTTCCATATAACAGGTATGTTGGCAGAGTTGAGACTTAATAAATATCTTCAGTCTAAACATTGTCAGGAAAGCAGCAAGAGACAAAGACCAGGAATACTTCAGGTAGTAAGTTATCTGAGGAAATTATTTATGTTCAAAATATGTTCAGGTGCAGAAATATTTTTTAATGAAATATTTCCAGGTGATGCTCTGAATTTGTGGATTTTTATGTTCCATGCTGTCATCGTTAAGCAGAGAACATAATGGGTTTCTGAGACCAGGATGTTAACTTTTTAGTATTGCTAGAACTTCAAGCATGTTTACACATGTTTAAGCTTATGCTTTCATATGTGCATATGTATGTACACTAGTTGTAGTCATTTCTCAAAGTCAGAAAGGAGCTCATGTGTGTTTGGAGTTTCCCATTCTTCTAACATCTCTGGCTTTAACAGGGAATTGGCTAAAGCTAAGACGAAAGTCAGGCTTCTGTTGAAATGAACCAGTCTTTTAGGCATATAATTACATACCCTGGAATATTTTGCAAGTTGACCTTCCTTAATATTTCTAAATTTAGTGATGGTGGCACAGCACAGTCAGAAAGATCAGTGTTTGTTCAACTCCATTACAAAATTCCTCTCGGTGACTGGTAATGCTGAAATGTAATAAACAGAAATAGGAATATGTTCTTCTCTTCTGGTTATTTGTTCCTTTCTATCTTCTGCCTTTACTTCATTGTCTTTATATTTAACAATGCTCAACAAAGGTTTTAAAGCATAAACATATTGATTGTAGCAGAATATTGATAAACCATTGGGATGAATAATGAATTTTAGTTTATAACTCCACTCTGGCTTTACAGAGAGTTGAAATGAAGGGATTTTTCAGATGAGACAGACTTTGTAGCCTCTGTTGAAGCTTCTGTGGTTCAATAGTTGCTGCAGTTCCTGCCATTTTCTCAAATGATCTGTTTCCAGTGGGCATGTGAAACACTACTTAGCAAGATAGCCCACAGTCTCTGACTTCTATTTCATGCTTCAGTGTTCTACTGTTATGTGCACACTAAAAGTGCAGCCAGGGCTGCTTGTTACCCCTCAGATGATGGTCATATAGTATATCTGTTAAAGAAGATTTCATTTAAACTGTTTGCTTTTCACTAAGAATTTTACATGGACCAATTGATGGTAACTGGTAAGAGATGTGCTATGCCTGAACTTATTTATTTATTTTTATTTTAATGGGTTATTTGTTCCTTTTCCTGGTGCTAAAATAATGTTGAAGAGTAGTACTATGGTATTCATGTTTAACTTCCACCTGCAACCAGGCATTTGTCATACATAAGATGCTTCTTTGTGGCCTATTTGACATTGCTAGTGTGCATTTAATGAATAAGCACACATGGTAGGCAAGATTCACAAGTAACAGGGAAAAAGAATTTTGTTGAGTAAATTATGTGGCCAAGAAAAATTGACTTTTTCCCCCCCAGATATCTGTTTCATTTCATGCAGTAGATTGAAGAGCCAGCCTTCAAAACAAAGGACAAGTTAAGAACAATTCTTTGAAGCTTGGCTGGATTTGTGTTCCTGGGCTCAGGTAATTTAACAGGAAAATGCTTTGTAAATTTGAACTTGTAAATCTTCCAAACTGCTCTATATTTGTCAGGACATATAGCCAAGTATCTTGTATGCCTTTAAATCTCTTTGTTTCTATTGCTGTGGCACCAGAAATTGTGCTTGATTGCAAGAAATGAAGTGTATTTAGCACCAGTTTTCTTTACAAAAAGAGGTTTCTGTTCATTTGATTTTGACAATTGCCCTCCCTCAGATGTTTTGTTTCATATTGGAGAATAAGATGATAAAAAATGGTACTAAGTAGCTTTGAAAATTCTTAAGACGTAGTTGTAAGAGACTATTTTGTGGAGAAAGCAGTGTAAATGAATATAATTGTAAGGATCAACACATCCTTGTCTATTTGTACTCAGAGAAAGTTTACTGCCTTACTAGTAAGGAACTACACTAGCAGGCATCTGTATTCAGAAGAGGAAGTAGCAATAGTAAAGTTTTGCTAGTAACAATACACCAAAAATGATGAGTAGTGTTCAAGGTCTACTGTGTTTACCCAGTGTTACATATCAAACTTGAATAAAAAAATTCTTCTGCCTTGTATCTTTGCATTCTCTGCTTCTGAAGCATTGTCAGCTTGCCTAGATCTGTTAACAGCAGAAAGAAAAAGGAAGTAGTATTCCTTGAGAATGCAGGGAAGAAAAATGACACTGTTTTAATGTGTATATAGCAGCAAGAAAGTTTTATTTCTTCCACACTTTAAAACAGTGTTACAACTGCTGTTTTTTGTCTTGAGACTTATTTTTGTTTTCTATCTTTCTGACGGACTATAAGGGCTATAAAAGACCAGCTTGTCTGTGAATTTGAGCCTCTGAACCTAGCAGAAATGCAAGCAGCAGTCAAGGCTGGGCATCAAGCGAATAATCAATTTTACAATTGACATGAGAAAGAATTTTGCAGTGTATTAATCCATATCTGTTCTTCAGGAAGTCTAGGGAACCAAGGTAAGGAGCTTTCCAGAGTAACGATAGGAAGCAGAGTATTTTCTGGTTATAATTCACTAAATATTAATTAGCGCAGTAATAGTGCACTGTACCCTTTCCTACATCATGACATCATTGCCACAGCCTTCCACAAAAAGACGGATGTGGGCTGTGCATGATCCATTACAGATATTTACAATACACAGTTTTGAAAAGCTTAAGTATCTTTGGAGCATTTTGGAGCACAGGAGTAGCGTGTGCTTGTTATCTTGTGTGATGTAATAGCTGTAACAAGATAATTTCTTAGACATCTATTGCTATACATCTAAATTGAGAGCCATACCTGATGCAGCAGCCTTTTATTGCAGGAAAGTGTTAAACATTGCACCATCTAAAGTCATGCTTATAAGAATATCACTGGTCATATTAAAAGCAGCAGTTCTAATTCTAGGCAGGTATTTTGCAAGATTGTTTAAATATTCATTATGCATACACTTAAAATTTCACTACTCAGGTTTCCAAGGTCCTAATTAAAATAGCCAAATGTAGTAGCTGATATCTTCTCTTTCCCTACTTAACATATTCCTACATTATAGTTGCATTACTCTGAATCAGGCTATAAGAAAGTTGAGTGAGTTTCATTGCTACCTGACAGCATTTTCTGAAACCTACATTCTTGCTGGATGAGGAATCCATAGCAGTGCCAACATTCTTTCTTCCTTGGGTATATTATGAATTTCCTTCAGTAAATTGTTGGTTTTTTGTTTGTTTCTTTTTTTGCTCTAAGCTTTTAAGGCCACTTTGGCTTGAAAAGAGAAGCACTGCACTTAACGTTTACTTGACAAAAGCAAAGGATGTAAGGAACAAAAATATTTTGTTATTGTTAACTGTGCATTCTCTCTACACCGATGCAGAAGGAGGCAGGATGGTAAAATCTGAACATACACATACGAAGTGTTTCATCCCTGCCAGGCAAAGTGTAGGGCTTTGTGGCATTACAAAAGACTGCCACTGTCCTGACAGCAATTTGAAGATTTTCCTCTGGGATGATTGCATTTCAAAATAAACTCAAAGCATTGTAAACTTCAAAAAGAGCCTCAGAGACTTGGTCCATGGCAGAGTAAGTCCCATTTGGCAGCAAAAGCTATGTTTGTGGGATTTGAGGACCTGCTATGATATCTTCAGGGAGTTCTAAATCTTCAGGGGATGGTATAGGAAAGGAGGGTAACAGGTGAAAGACAGTAGTGCCGTGTTAAAAATCTGTTTCAGAAAAACAAGCTAACAATATTGACCCTAAATATTCTTGCCAACACTTTCAAAATTTTTGTCTTTTGATTATTTAATATTTCATAATTTTTCAGTGTTACCTCAGATGCTTTGTAATTCAGGCAGCTCCCAAGCTTTTTGAAGTATGTATAACACTGTGCAGTTCAGCACTGTGCAGTCGTACCTCACTTGACCCCTGAGTGAGCTACCCCCAGGACCATACATGCACTTATGGATAGGTCACTGATCAATGTATTCTGTATATTTTTTACCAAAATACTACTTTTTAAGAGGACTGTGCAGAATCTCCAACTCAGTATTCCAGGGTGTCACTGAGTCTGGAGTTTGAACGTATCAGGCTTTCAATCCAGTTGTGTTTTTGCAGTTTTTTTCTTCTTTCAGAATGTACTTCTCTGACCCATACATCTTATGCAGGTTTTTTTTTTTTTTTCAGGAGGGATGCATTCATCTATTAGATGAATCTTACTGTAAATACAAATTTTTTTAATCTTGATTATTCCAGACACCTTCTACCTTCCCCAGTGAGTTCAGATAATACACTGACAGTGTGTTGTCAGATGTGATAAATATTACCTTTAAAAAAATGCAGTGTAAACTCTGCAGTGTACTTTTCTTCCAGTGTATGTATCTTTTTTATGTACTGTTAACATTTTTGGCCAGTGTCCCACCATTAACAACCTAAAAAGCAGCCTGTGCTGAACATCGTATATGCTCTGTGGACACAGAAATCAACGTATACCTCCACCATACCATGAATTAGCTATTAATGGAGTGGTAATCACCAGTTACTCAGTATTTGGGTCTGCTTCTATTCCCAGTAAATAAAATAAAAATGGGCTTGGTTTTGAATCTTGCAGGGTCACACAGGTCAGGGTCACACAGTTTCCATACTTAACAGTGGAAAAATCTGCCATACCTCATTTCAGTCAAGGACAAATAAACGTTAGCGATAAGCAAGTTTAACTGAGATGCCGACAAAAAGTCATGATAAATTTTACACCCATTTCTATTCCCAGAATTCAGCATAGCCACATAGAGAAGCTGTGGCTTTGAAAAGGTGAATTTGTCTCTTCTGTCTCAGTGCTATTATTTATCCATCTAGGGAGATGGGTACTAGACATCAGAGAGGCAGATAATAACTGTATAAGTAATTGATTTAAATGTTAATGCAATTGCATGTTTTAAGAGCCATTTGGATAAAATGATTCCTACTTGTTGAGGTTTAGGCCCATCGAGCAATGAAGGACATCATGTGGCCGCTTGCACACTCTCACACACTCCCTGTGTTAGATGGGAAGAATTGGGAGAAAGAGGTAAAACCCATGCACAGAGATAAGAAGAGCTTACTAGAACACCAAGAGAGGAGAAATTATGGTAACAGGATGATAAGAATGAAATAATATATAAAATGAGTGATGTACAAGAGAACTTCTTACCACCTGGAACCAGCCACAGATGCTATTGGCAGAATCTACCTTGACTGTCTCCAGTTCCAATTATGCACCCTTTCCTGAACCACCTTCCCAGTTATATAATTGCCATAGCTCAATGTGGTGTCAAATATCCCATTGGCTGCTCTGACTCAATTACCCTGGCTGTGCACTCTCCTGTCTTCTGGTGAAAAATAACCTTATCCTAACTGAACTCACGACAATTGTCAGTAGTACTTGAGTGGCTGCTGGGTGCCCTCATGTAAAGATATGATTTCTCCGTGCTGCCCAAAGAGTTTGCTGTCAGTGCATTCCATGGTCTCTAGTGTTTTGAGCAAGTTGAGTCCCACATGAAGTATACACGAGCATTCTGTTGTAATGTGAGCACCAGGGAGTAAGCTTGAGAGTCTCTTCCTGGGTGTGGTCAAAAAAGGAAGGAAACCCTTTTTTTGTGTGAGGACAGCAGGAAGACATATGTGCGTCTGAGTGACACAAAGATAAACCTGGTTCTTCACCTTTCCTTCTTTCTGGGAAACAACTGCTTGACAGTGATGGCTGATTTATTAACTGGGTTTGACCTGCATTTATTGAGTTAGCACAAACAAAATCACATCTGCCAGCTTCTGCCACTGTGGATGAAAGCTAATGTTTTAATATGGGTTCCTTAACCACCAACATTCTGAATGTTACAAATTTAAGGCTTGCCCATTCTTGCAGATGACACCGTTCCTTATTACACATGCATTGGGTTTGCCTAACACTTATTTAAATGTATTTATTCATAAATGTAGTATCTAATCCTATATATAATGTATATATATGTCAGCAGCCTGGTACAGTGTCACAAAGCTGTTGATGCAAGCACTAGAAATATTTACAATCCAAATGAGCAGGCGTTACAATTTGCCCTGTTATGCTAACTTATCGTTGGAAGCATGTCATGCATGGCTGAACTACAGAGTATAAAAAAGCTGAGTGAATGGTGTAGATAAACAGAAAAGTCCTTAAAGGCTAAAGACTCAAATAGATTTATTCCCTGGAAACTATCATCTGTATTTTGTACAGCAAGTGCTTTAATCTGTTAACCAGTAAGACTTAAATAAATATTTTTGTTTATGACAGCACCCAAAATGTTTAGTCTCTGCTTTGCCATATGGAAACATAATATTTAAAGACATCGCTGACTTCATAGATTCCACATAGGAAGAGGGTATTGCAAAGAAAAGCAGCCAAACACAAAAACATGTAGGAAGGGTAACACTTTCACCTAAATGTTTAATGTTGATACTAGAAAATGAGCTGGGCTGCAGAATAACATCTGAAATTTATTCCTTTCTCTCCTAGCAGTGTAACTGAGTTCTCAGATTTTAGATAACTTGCTTTCTTCCCAGCTTGTCTCTGTTTGGTAACCTTTCTGCAGCACAGCCTGTTTAACAGAGTGTGTGAGCGCTTTCCCAGTCAAACTGAAGCTACATTTTTACTCAGGATCTTTTGTTTCTATGGGGAGAATCATACAATGCTTTCAGTTGGAAGGGACCTTTAAGGGTCCAATCGCACTACAGTGAGCCAGGGGCAATTTCATCTTGCTCAGAATCCAATCCAGCCTGTTCTTGATTGTCTCCAGCAATTGGACCTCCACTCTGTCTCTGAGCAACCCGTTCCAGTGTTTCACCAACCTTGTAAAAATTTTCCTCCTCACTTATAATCACATTATTTCTAATACAAGCCAGGATGCCCTTGGCCTGCTTGGCTACCTGGGCACACTGCCGGTTCATATTCAGCCATCTCTTGACCAATACTCTAAGGTTATTTTCTGACCTGCTGTTTTCCTACCACTCATCCCGTCTGTAACTTTGGAAGGGGTTGTTATGACCCACTTGCATGTTACCATATTTTTATAAAATCAGCTTTCAACAAACAAATAAAAGCCTGCATGACCAGTTTGAATGCATGGGGAAACAGAGTCACAGAGTAAGTAATAAACTTGACCATTTCTCCTGAAATTATAAATGAAAGAGCAGGGAGCACAGATAAAATTACTTGTCTTGGACTTTGAGAGTTTGCTAGCTAGGTCTTGGCCATCTGTGAGCAGAACGGTTCAGAATAAAGACTTACAAAAACTGAGGCAAGGTGTTTTTTCACACATCAGTGCCTGAATCCTAAGACTGTATTTTTGACACAGGACAATTTCTTTTACCTTCTGGGGCATGTAGTGATGGCTTCTGTTGTCAGCATGCTAGAACAACTGGATCAAGCAGATGAGCCGCTACACTTACTCTGTGTATTCCTACATACTTACTGGTGCACTCTATATATGTGGCAGTGTGTTTAGAAATCCAAATGTCGCTTACTTAAGAATATGCAAAAAATCAAAATAAATTGGATATTACCTAAGAAGGCCAAGTAAACACCAATATCACTGAAGTGTTTTTAATTTTCATGCTTATTTATTTATCTTAAAACCCAACATGACTCACCATATTCAAATCAGTTTGCCTCCAAACCTGCATTCAGGAATAGTGCATTTCTAAAGAAACAATGTTTTTGAATGATTTACTGATTTCATGGATCTTCCACACAGTTTTTTTGCTAAAATATAGATTATTTGCTTCTGAGCTCCAAGAGTTTCACCTGTACTCTATGGCCTGTCTTCCTTCAGTACTAAATTACAACTGCATTTATACAATAAAAATTGTCATCAGTGTTTACATAGCACTTCTCATTCAGAAATATTCAGAAGTACTCAATAACCTTGAAAAATTGTAATACAATCTACATCAAGGCATACTTTCCACTATCATTGAAATGCAGGTAGGATGCTGGACTTCACAAAGCAATCATCTGTTCTGATTTAGTATATCCTGCTCTCCTGTGTTGTTGTAGTCTGCTCTGGGGAGTATATGCATAGAATTACACATGATGTATTGTACTTTGTATGCATTTTTTTATTTGGTATTTTAAATATAAATATGGTAAAGCTATTTCTATCATAAGTTTTCTATACTATAATTGTTTCCTCTACGTAGCTAGAATATTAATTATTTGAAAGGAAGTATTAAAGGTCACTTATTGTTGCTGGACCAGTTATATATATAATACTGATTTTCACCTAGTAATTTCATCCTTCAGCCACAAGAAAACACTTGTGAAGCGTGAAGGCGTTAATGAGAACTGTCTGTTGCCTATCTCTGAAGTTCAAAATACTTGTTGGGTAGAGTTGAAATGTTTTACAGGTTGCATTATAGGCATTTGATGAAGCATCCTCTTAGTGACTGCTAGAATTATGAGTCTGGTGTGAAAATGAAACATTCTTATTAATGTAGATTTCAGTAGAACTATGGGATCCACTGACCCAGTGAATGTTCCGTAGTAGTTCTTGTACAGATTCAATATGGGATTTTGTCTATGTCCTATAACATTATAATCCGAAAAGGTTATACACTTCAGTCAGGCAGTATTTTGGTACATCACATGCAGTTAATATGCTAAAAAACTCTTCTCGGTAATAGTTTATACTTCCTTGTCCTAGATTTCCACAATATCTCTGTGATTGCAGTGTTCACTTTCTCCAGCTTACTCCAGGAAAAAGTAGTGCAAGAGGTATTAAAAGAGTTACAGGCAGTGTTAACTCATTCTTTCAGGTATTCAGATGTTGTGTATTGCAAGTATCATATATTCCAGGCTGGCACCAAATTTCATGTACTCCAAGTTCAAAGATGCTATAATTTGGGGTCAACAGTGGTACTTCAAATTCCATGCAGTTTCCTCTGGGTAAAAAAGCAAAGGCAGAAAAAACAATACAAATGGATGCTTGCACACTTACAGATGGCTTGACCTGCTTGCTTGGTAAGTAACTCTTCCATGGTGTAGCTGAGCTGCAATGGTTTATACATGACAATGAACAAGCATAAAAATGAATGGAAACTGTGCTTGGAGGCACTCTATGTGTTCCTGTGGGCAATAAGAGAGTATGAGCAATGTTTTGCTGCAATTGCTCCCTGTGGGAGTTTTTTGGAAAGGGGACATATGCTTGGGATTCTCAGCATGTCTAGGCTTTACCAAACAGTCTGTGGCTTCATTAAGGCAATGATATTTCTAAATTCAGTTTTATGTACCTTCAGTTTCACTAATGCTTTAGACATTATGTGCAACCAAGGAGGTAGTCTGGGACTCCCAATTGTGAATTCAGTTCTTTCTTTTGCTGAATCAGCCCATCTGACCCTGGGCAATTATTCTAACTTCTCTGCCTTGGATTTATCCCACCTAACTTCTGATATTTAATGACACACAAGGGAGCAATGCTGTTGCCTAAGGCTTCCTAACTAGTTAATGGGCAAAATGTGCCATTGCTACATAGCTCTACCAATCTCTTCCCCTTGAATATACAAAAACCTTCACCCCTCTGTATTCATAATCAAAGCGTCTCAGTTTGACTGCATTTATGTGGTGCAAAACCACTGAATTCCTTGCTTTTACTAATATCTATGAACTGAAGAATGCTTGATTTTTCTTTATCCTTGTTGTTATTCCTTCAGGGAATTATTGTCTTCAACAGGACTGTACAAATGAAGCCTTGATATCCATTTGGTAAGTAGAGTGGTAGGGCCCCATAAATAATAATGTAAATATAAATAATAACAGGAGCTGTCACTGTTTGTTTTGCATCAATCAGAGTACATTTCCACTGAATTAATGCAGCTAGCTAGTTTGCTTCAATAATTGGGGAATTAAATCTAGCACCTTATTATCGAATCATAGGGTTATTTAGGTTGGAAAAGACCTTCCAGGTCATGGTGTCCAACTATTAACCTAATTGTACCAAGCCCATTGCTAAATCATGCCTCTAAGATCCGCAACTACATGACTTGTAAACACATACAGGTAAAACTATGCAGTGACTTCCATGGGCAATCTATTCCGAGGCCTGATGACCTTTTCTGTTGGAGAATGGCTCGAAGAGCGAGATCCTGGCTCTTTAGAAATGCTGCACGTAAGTAGGGCATGAGCCTGAACAACAGGCCTGAGTGAAAAGTACCAAGGGGAGTACCGAGGAGTTGTTCCATGATACTGATAGCGCAGANAGATGGCCAAGGACATTGCGACCTTGGCGTTCTCAGTAAATAACTGTGAGAACTAAGCTTAAGCAGAAACTGCAAGTAGGAGGAGCATGCAAATTGTAACTTTTAGGCTAAACCAATAACCGCTTGCCTAGTAGGCATAATTATTGAGCACTGTATATATTGGGGCTATCCGAGGCAATAAACCAAAGCTTGCTCTATCATTCACACTGAATTGGCTGCTTGCTTCCTCCACTCGTCGCACTTTTCAATGAAGAAAGTTTTTCTAATGTCTATACTAAACTTCCCAAGACACAAACAGGCCATGTCCTCTTGTTCACTCACCTGTTCCTTGTGAGAAAAAGCCAACCCCCACTTCTCTGCATCCTCCTTTCAGGTAGTTGTATACAACAATAAGGTCTCCCCTCAGCCTCCTCCTCTTCAGACTTAGCAGTCCCAGCTCCCTCAGCCATTCTTCACAAAGCTTCTTCTCAAGACATTTCACCTAGCCTTCTTGCCCTTCTTTGGTTCTGCTCCAGCATCTCACTGTCTTTCTTGTATTGAGGTACCCAAAACCAAACACAGTACTCAAGGTGTGGCCTTGCCAGTGCTGAGTACAAGGGGACAATCTCTTCCCTGCTCCTGCTGGCTACATTATTTCTGATGCAGCACAGGATGCTCTTGGCCTTCTTGGCCACCTGGGCACTCTGCTGGCTCATGTTCAGCCAGCTGTCACTCAATACTCTATAGTCTTGTTCCACCAAACTGTTCTCCATCCACTTTCCCAAGCCTATAGCATTGCAGATTTATAGATTTCAACCCATGGGGTATTTTTAAAGTGTCTTTTCAATACGCAAATAAAGCATGTACAATCTATTCCTGTCCTCCTCTAATACAGGTAAGATTAGCTCAGGTCTTTATTTTCAGATTTTTGATTCTGAAGTTTCCTGATTTAATTAACCCCATTTCCATGGATTTATTTTTATTGATTAAAGGGCAAGGGTCTCAGCAACTTTCTCACACTGACAAAATGCTTCTGTGCTCAAAAAAAACAACAGGCATTTACAGCACATAAGTTGGCACAATAAAATATTTCAGATGTTAACTTCCCTCAAAAAACTGTTCTGAACTACGTGACTGTGTTTTGTTACTGCCGTCTTGCACTTTTTTTAGGGAGACTGTAGTCTCTTTGTGGCTGCAAAATGCAGAAAATTACCATTGTACCTGCAATTTTTGTGTTTAGACAAGACTGACCTCTTGATTATGTTACCAGGATTAAATAATGTAGTGGTATTTTTGTAGCTTGAATCAGAATGAAAATGACAGCTATGGCTCTCAGAAGGAAAATTTAATTCCCTCTTAATTAAGACTCCAAAATTAATACATTCAAATATTGAATTGTTTTTCAATTAATTTTCTAAGGACTAAAAGTAATACTGGGTTTAGAAAGTATGCCAGGAGAAACTTCCAGAATCCTAGAATCATAAAATGAAATCATCTAGTTCCAACATCTCTGCTCTAAGCAGGAACACCTCTCACCACACCAGGTTGCCCAAGGCCCCATCCAATCTGGCCTTGAATGCTTCCAGGGAGGGAATATCCACAAACTCCCTGGGCAACATGTTCCAATGCCTCTCCATTCTCACAGTGAGAAATTTCTAAGATCTAATATAAATCTACCTTCTTTTAGCATTAAACTGTTGGCCCTTATCCTATCCCTAGAATACCTTATGAAAAACCTCTCTCCAGCTTTGCTCTGTGGCCCCTTTAGGTACTGGAAGCCTGCTATGATGTACCCTTAGAACTTGTGGGAGGGGTCTGGTTGGTATATTGGCCCATCTGACTTTCTGCCAAACATTTAAGACTAACAACACAGGATGGGCAGTTCTGCCAAGCTGGAACAGCAAATGTCCTTCTGGGCTCTGTACTCCTGCTAACTCAAGCATCAACAGTCTCTTTCTCAATGGCAACCTGTGACAAGGCTTCTCTTCCTTCTGTTCAGTAAATCAGGATGGTGGTGGCTGCATGGCCCAGCCATGTGGCAAGACTGTAATGATGGCTGTGGCAGTAAACCAGGAGGGAATTTTCTCCTTCTTCAGAGTCTCAGACTTTTGAGACTTTTTTTTTATATTACTGGTAGCTCACCACTCTGGCGTCTCCAGAATTGCAACAATCAACGTAACTGCTCTGCTCAATGCAGGGAAGTATCAGCATTAGTGGTTTCTCTCTGTGCCTGCCTGCTTCAGCATGTGGGTTGTGGAAGGGCTTTCTGTAGGCATTGCTCAAAGTCACTCGCTCCAGCACGGCAGACTGGTGATAGAACACCCTGCCCCAGCTCCCCTTCCACTGTGCCAGGCAGGCTGTGAGGCCTATTTTGCAACATCACAGCCTCGGCAAGTGGGGCTGCCCTAGATACCCAAGCCGCAGAGCCACCTGATTGCCCCACAGAGCTCCAGGAGAGGGGAAAGTGGGAAAGAGGGAGAAGCTGCTCACCCCAGAACAGCGTATTTTATTGGGGTATGGGACAAACAGGAATGCCCACTGCATCCCCTTGCCTCTAAACCAGTCACAAACTCACAAAGTCACAACCCTCTCTGGAAACCAAGTTCTCAGCTCTGAGCTGACTCCTCTGCCTCCGGCCTGGAGCCAGTTCCATTTGTCCACTCAAATGACCCATTCAGCAGATAATGGCTTCAGCTTCTCTGAGCCACAGAGAAGTCATCTGGGGTGGGGGATCTTTCTGCCTCCCCCACAATCTAAAACAAAACATACTATTTTTTTTCTTTTTTTNNNNTTTTTGGGGGGTGGGTGGTGGTAGGGGAACAAAAGCAAAGCTGATACCAAAATCTGAACCTAGAACATTCACCTATCCTCAGTTTAATAACTTTTGCTTCCATATGGTGTGTTCCCTATTACCAAAATAGTAAAGGACCAGGTGTTGTTATTCCTAGACAGAATTCAGCAGAGGTAATGCAGGCTTGTTGTAAATGAAGTGTAGGGATCATGATGTTAACAGTTCTTCATGTGTCATCCATATAAAATAAGTTATTTCATTAGGAAATTTTACAGAACAACTGACAGGTAGCTGAACAAATTATTTTCTTCTAGACTGGCAAATTTTGAACATAATTGTGTTCCTTTTGAGAACACATGTAGTATTTGGTGTTGCTTTTCATCATAAGGTTTCACCTAGATGTAAAGATTTGGATGTACACATTCATGCAATATTTATATTGCTTTCATAATGTGCTCCAGCAAAGCTAGGCACATAGAACTTAGCAAGAATAATTTCTTTGATAAAGAGATATCAGGTTCCTACTCACCAGAATTGTTTCTGGAGTGTCTTCTGTCATCCCTGCACACTGCTTTGAAATGCTTCTGCTTTAGAATGAGACTGTAGAGATGGATGACAGTGCTGAAATGAACCAGAATGCTTTCACAACATTTCTCCTAACATGATTCACACAGTAAGAGGTATAGGTTTTGTTAGTAAAATAAATATGAGCATCTGTGTCACCATCCATTGGAAAGGACTGAAGTATTAGAAATCCAACTTAAAGTGCTGGTTGCTTGTTGTTCTTGACAGTCCCTCATACCTGTTTGTACACTTGTGTCACTTTTTCTGATTTCTGGAATCCCATTTCTTGAGTTACAGACAATTGAGCGTCTGTGCCTTTATCGGCTTCTTTCAGCTGATAAAGTGTATTCTGCTCAATTGCCAGAAAACCATCTTTTGACTACATGATATTTCCCATTTCTAGTAGTCCCTTTCAATCTAAGCCATTCTTTATATTTTCAGGATGTAGGTAGTACAATATCTCCAAAGTAAAGCTATGTGGTGTTTATGGTCTTGGAAAAGCTAAATTTTACTGCAGATGATAATCAGAGGAGAACAGAAATGCAGAAATGAACAAAACCACTTTGCCTTGAGCCATCTTTGCATGTGATTGTCCTCAGATTGAAGAATGCTGCTGCTGTCCTTCCTCGCCAAATAGTTGTATGGTTGAATCTGGCTTGATTCTTTGTAATAGCAGCAGTTGGTGTAAACTGCTGGCCAGAATTAGCCAGTATTGTTACTGTTGCCAGCATGGATTTGTTGTGCTTGAAGGTTCTGCCCCTGCTGGTGAGGCAGATCTGTGAATACCTTGTAATGAGGCTCAGATAAGAAATTATCTCTGCAGTTCTGTGCAGCTATCTTGTACAGAACTACAATTCAAGTGCTATTGGTAGTCCTTAACATTTAGCGCTTTTTTTCTTGGTGTGAGACCTGCAATTTCTGTTGCAGACACTTCTTAATTAGTTAGCTTTTTTCACAATAAGGTTCTGAGGATCTTGTATCTGTTTTGGTTTTGAGACATGTGAGCCCAAGTTTTTCACAATCAGAAGAAAACATTTATTATAATTGCTGGAATTCTTGAAAACTAGTTGTTAGCAAAAAAGCAAGTTTTGAGCTTGCATTTGTTTACTTGAATCCTGAGTAGCTCATAAACAGTGTTGAGAAATGCTATTGAGAAATGACACTTGAACCCAGTACCCCTAATGTTACAATGACTGTGTTTTCAAACATCTGGTCTCAGACACAAGTGCCAGCAGATTTGCTTTCTTTTGTTACATCTTGACCTGAGAGTCTTCACTTAGAGTTAATGTAATTTTCTCCCCCTCATTTTCTGACAGTTGTCAACATTTTAGAAAGTTAAAATATTGAATAGAGGCTGCCTCATTCTATCTCACCTGATTGGGGTCTCTGCAAAAGGGTTCTTTTATTTTTCCATCCTAAAGTAAATCTGATTCTTCCTGACAGGATGCATTCACTTTTCTCCACACATAGCTCACTCAGTTCTCTGTGGTGTGGCTGGGAGATGAACTGAAACAAAAGAGTAAAAGACGATTTAATAGGACAACATGAGGAGAGAGGTAATAACAGTGATATTCCTAATATAAAACAAGCGATGCACAATGCAATTGCTCAACACACAAAACCCAGTGTTTAACCCATTCCCAAGCTGTGATCCCTCCTGCCCTTGGCTACTTCTCCCAGTTATATACTGAGTATGATGTCATATGGTATTAAATATCCCCTTGGCTAGTTTGGATCTGCTGTCCTTGCTGTGATCCCTCCCAGGCTCTTGTGAAAAGTAACTCTATCCCAGACAAACCAGTGTCATATGCCTATGTATATCAGTAACAGTATTTTCATCACATGACATGTTCATCTGTCCTGATTTTGATCAGAGGTCCATAGGAATATTTTTAAATCCAGGGGAAGTTGTTTGATAGAAGTGGAGAAGAAATACTTTTTTCACATATACTCCTGTAATATGGCCTTTTCTATTAACTAAAAAGTTGATATTAGGACAATTAGTAAAGGTTAAAACCAGTTACATTAACATGAAAGAAATGAACATCAAAGAGATGACAAAATATTAGTTATTTACTGTGATCTGCTCTGACTAAATGCATTTGGACAGCAAAGATCATGAACTGCTTCTGGCATTTATAGAAATTACAATGAATGAATCAGCTGCTAATCTAGAGTTTGAGGCAATCTGATTGTACAGATGACATTCTGAATAAATGGCACACATATTTAAACCACGTGGGCTGCATAGACTTTGATATGAATCTTTTTTCTCAATATTTTGCTCACCTTGTGGTTGTCGTTGTGAAAAGAGCTCAATTTCTTCAAGCCCCAGACAACTATACTTTTCATTAAACATTTTTTAATTATGATTTGTAAGTATTTCTGATGACTGTGAGATTGTCAAAGAAGAAATACTAACTGCTCTTCCAAGAGTGTTCTACAAGAACTCCACTGAGTTCTTGTAACACGGGGCAACTCTGTCTTTTTAATGTAACTCAAGTAATTTGAAATACTATTGCACTTCAGTGAGTAGAAGGTCAAGAGAGGAGAAGAGGAAATAGTTCCATAATAGCAGTATCAGCAGAAAACAATAGATGTGTTTTGAGGATGTTTATATAAGTATTAGGTTAACAGTAGTTGCTATTTCAGTTATAACCTCTAAATAAAAAAGCAGTATGTAGCTGATCTGGATATACAGGATATTATTTAATGTCTTTCAGTGGAAATTGGAGATTTTATTTTTTTTCAAAAATAGAAACCTATATGGGTAGAGCCCATGGGAAGAATGTTCATTTCAGTAGTCCTACTTTCTGAAAACAAAATACATTGAAAATTGTGTCTGTGCTGTCTTTAGGTAGAACATACACAAATTATACCTTTATTATTAATTAAACTATATTTTTAAGGTGCAGAATTGGTGTATGGAGACTATTTTATTGAGTAAATTAAGGGGCAGTTAATTTGTGCAGTTTTATTTCTGTTATTTAATACATATATGTTAGAAACTGCAACATGAGTCTTCAGTTAATTTATTAATGTTTTTGACTTTGCACACACCAGTTGAAATCATGTCCTCAGTGAATTTGGCAGCAAAGCTACAATATGGAAGAAAGGCCTCACTCTGCAATTAGTGAAAGTAGTCAAGAAAGATACTGTCAGGACTGAGCATGTGCCTAGGTCTTATAGTGGTATTTATCTGAAGAGCTTAGATAACATGTGACTAGAGCATTGGAGCTTTTTGTAGTTGTAGAAGCACAAAAAAAGATAAAAGATAAATTCTTTCCTGCATCTTTTGTTAGTGCTTTTCTTGAACTATAATGTTTTTAGTAACACCAGTTTTCTTACTTTTGGAATCAAAGTTAAAAATTAAAAGAACACATTTGCTCGAAGATCTTATTGTTTATATAATGCATTTCTGATCTTTAGAACTTCTGAAACAGTTCAGTGAGAAAACCTTGAAATAGCATTTTAAATTACAAGTCATCAAGACAAAAGATGTTGTGTTATTACTGAATGGCATTTTTATGGATTAAAGACAAAACAGTTATGGAAAGCACACACCCTCCTTTGTAAATAATGAATTCTTTCATATTCCTAAATGACTTTGTTTGTTATATCTCAAAGAATGCATTTGTTTACATTTAAAAAAATAAATGTTTTATAATCAGGTTATAAAAATAAAATGAAATACACTTGCTTCTCCATTTGTTAGGCAGTATAAACCGAAACAATAAAAATATTTTTCCATTCCTAGATTAAATATAAACAGCTTGTTTATCAATTGTGTTTTGTACAAATGCAAATTAGTTTTTTAACTTGAGTACTCCCCCATTGACTGCAGAACAGACTTAGTACTGAAAAAGACTCCTTCCTTATTTTTAGAAAAAGCTAGTATCTTACTGATTGCTGGGCTTTTGTGCTTCTGACTTGGCTAAAAAGTACATCAAACAGCAGACCATATAAACGATTGTAAAGCACTGCCTGTAAATTCTTTTTCATCTGGCTGTGCAGGGATTTCTCATTTCATACATCATTCACAGCTTGCTGCAGTGATTCCACAAAGTCATCCAGGAGGCATAAAACAGTTAATGGAAAAGAAAAACTTCCTTTTGCTTTGGGATAATTTTTTCCTCTTATTTTAAATCTGCAGCTTGCTCTGCTCTGTGCCTGCCTCTGTTGACAACACTGGTAGAGCTTTAAGAGGCTGTTTATAGCAGTTGTATTTGCTGGACAACTTCTCAGGATGCTTCTTAGGAGCAAGTGGTTACAGCCAGAGCAAAAGCAAGTAGAGTAGCTTTCTTTCTGAATCAAATGGGATTTGATTCGAACAGGAATGTTAGATGATTGGTTTGAACAACAGAAGTTTGACAGTCAAATTTTCTATTGTGGAACAAGGAGGCTACATTCAAACAGTAGGGATTTTTTACAGAGTTCTGTATTCCTCTTCCCAGAAAAAAAAATAATGTGTTGGAAACCAAAGACGTCATACAGCATAGAGTAGATACACTATTTAGACCCTAAATCCCTGCATTGTAGCATGTTCTTTCTCTGATCCATAGTGCTTTTTCAGTTTTACTAAAAATGTCATTTGGCAGATTATGGGCTGTACTTTAATTTTGCTAACATAAGCATGTTATCAAGCTGCTGAATATCTCTCTTACTACAGAAATGATACATAGCATTAGGAATTCCAGGTTTATTAACTCCTAGATCTGTGACAATGCTATATGTAGGGAATCAAACAGGATTTAGCTCAATGTAAAGAAATGTTGAATTCCACAAGTTAGAATGTAAAGGTTAGTTATTCAGAATCTGACCCTCATTTAAGATAGTCAGCTGTTTTGTTTTTTTTTTTTTTTTTTAAATTATACTACTGTAATAAATGCAGTATTTCTAGGTAGGCAGTTAGATTGAAGTAATTTTGTTCTTTAAAAAAAAAACAAAACAAAAAGAAATCCAGTCTTAGTTTTGTACTGCAGTGTTACTGTTTCCCTTTGAAAGGTTTAGTATGATAGCACTATGCAATCAGTTCAGACAACTCTAAAAGCCAACCCTCAGTTGTTATTATTAGCATGGCATACACACAGTCAAACAGATATCAATTCACTTATTACAAGACTTTCAGTTGGTCCCTTGTAGCTACTGATAGCGCTTGAAGTGTCAAATGAACTCCATTTATGTCAAAGACAATTCCTAGATGTTCTGTAAAATGGTGATATCTCTGTATAGTCAGACATTTTACAGTAATGCAGTCATTACATAGTAGATAACACGGTGGTTCCAACAGTGTCTATTGTACTTTCCCTCTTACTCAAGCTAGTCCACAGGGTGATGATCTCCTTGTGGGCAATAAATGGCTGATCCATTGTTGCTGTAAGGGCTAATGGGTTGCTGACAAATGTGGACCTTTTTATGAGGAACTCCAGTTATAGGACAAGGGGAAGTGGTTTCAAAACCAAAAGAGGGTAGATTTAGATTGAATTTCTTAGGAAGAAATTCCTTACTGTGAGGATGGTGAGGCACTGGATCAGGCTGCCAAGGGAGGTTGTAGATGCCCCCTCCGTGTAAGTATGCAAGGACAGGTTGGACAAGACTTTAGGAAACCTAGTCTGGTGAGAGGTGTTCCTGCATAAGGCAGAGGTGTTGTGACCAATTGGCCTCTGAGATCCCTTCCAACCTAACTTATTCTATAGATTCTCGGATTGTGTATTTACAATCATCACAAATCCATAGCAATCAAAGTTAGCATGACCAGTTATGAGCTATTAAACCTCTAAATGTCACATTATTTTAATGTGAAATGCTTACAATATTATACTTTGTCATGTACAAATAATGCTGGATTATATTTTTTTTCCTTTTCAGTCTAGCATACTAGCATATGCAAGTGCTTTTAGATTTATTTTTATCTGTCTGGAGAATCTTGGCTTTCAACTTGAAATGCTTAAAATCAAGTGATTTAATTTAGTTGATAAATAAGATCATTGAGCTTCTCTCCTAGATTTCATTAATGAATGTTTAAGTCTAATGTTCTTTACTTCTTTTACCTTACCTGTTGGAGTATCAAGTAATGTATCATCCTCATGTTTAACACTATAAAATTACTATCTCTTTCGATTGAGGTACCAGCTACAAACTTGGAAGTGCTGATACTAATGTGCATTTATTTCATGCATTCTTACAGTAAAAATAATCCAATGTATATAACATATATTATATGGATGCAGGTTAATATCAAAGCTAGCTATTCTGCAGGATAAGAGTCATCTTTATGACTGATTGAAGTATTCTATGATTTATTTAATGTATATATCCTCTGTATATACTTTTTAAAAATATCATTATTAGTTTGCACTATTTACAGAAGTACATTGCTTAAATTCTAAGCCTGTGTACAGATTTGTTAGGATCATCTGTATGGAACACAATACCAGCCAGACATAAGATGCTCAATAGTTTCTTGCAGAAATTTGACAGAATTGAAGAAAAACAACAAACTACCTCACTGTACAATTTATGAATGTATTTTGGCAACTTTTCTTACAGCAGTTATTCATATAAATGAGGCAGACGTGTTGTGAAAAAGCCAATAAAAATGTTTAATTAAAAGCCTAGATTATAAGTTTAATCAGAATCTTCAATAACACAAAACCTTATTTGCTTATAGCCTCATAGAAAAATGCTTTGTGTAAGAAGATCATTGCACTTTTGTGCAATCTCAGCTCTACTAGTTATTTCTGCTGCATAAAAGATCGTATATCATTTTATTGATGACAGTTTTCTTTGCAGCTGCAGTTTCATTAAAAAGAAATCAGTAGCTTTCCATCTTCATACTGAGAAATCAGTGGATTCATCTTTTTTTTTTGTACATGAGCACTATCTGTATCAACTCAAATTAGGAAATCCAGAAAGATTTCCAAAGGAAAGTTATCCCTACCCAATTATTTCCTGTTTACTTCAACTGAATTGTTGGCCTGCCATGACAAAAGTTGCATGACTACATCAATAGCAAGTTTCAGAAAAGCTTTCTCTTTCAACTAGAATCACATAAATCTTAGATAGTATCAACCATAACACAGACTGAGTGAGATGTTTAATTTATATTCAGGTTAACAATAAAGTAGAAGTGAGACCTCCCAAGAAGGAGGTTTTTCCTCATATTGCCTATGGAGGAAATTTATATTAAAAAACCCCACCTACTTTATGCCTCCTTCTGTTTGTTTAGAAGGAAGTACAAGGTCCACACAAGAGAGGATTTAAACCCAAAATTGTTAATGCAGTTGACTCTACAAATAAAGTAGGTTTTAGGACAAAAGGACCTTCAGAATTGTCAGTCAGGCTATTCCTGTGATGTCTGCTGTGTAGATTCACATCCCTGGATTTAGATGTGTGTTTTTTATATCTTCCTTCTTCTGCAGTATTCTCAAGCTTAATGTTTAGATTTCAGTTATCTAAGTTTTTCAAAAGTGAGAAGAGTAGATGAAGATCTTGTTACACAGATTGCTGTACATGACTATACTTGTGATAAGGAAATGTTCTGTTTAAGAAAAGCAAAATATTTGCACACAGAACACACATAATGCTGTAAGTGAAAATATAATTACACTTGTATGTTGGTAATGTGAGTAGTTGCTTATTTCAGGGTGAAAAATTGTCTATAGGTATTGGTATGTGGTTTTGTGAGGCAGAATTCACTGCTTTCATTCTCCAAGGCGAACTCACCAAGGAATATGATCACCACAGCCCTATATGATACAAATAATTCCACAACACCCATAGATAAGGTACTGTGAGGAGAGAATATAACTCTCACCTCTTTTCATCTGGCAGCAATGCAGAAGGCTTGGTTGATCAATGTCTGTAATGAGGGCTATAAGTGCACAGATATTTGGATCAAAGGGTAATCTCTCTCTTTTATGTAGCTGCAGAGCCTCACATATCACTAGATTATTCTCTGCACTTACTGTAAATAATTCTCCCTATCAGTGCTAAGCACTTTGCAGCCACTGCCTCTAAATTATAAGATGATCTATACTATCTCCACCTCTGTGCAGTTCCCTGACCTGAAGCTGCAGATTTATGGCCACTGTATCACATTTTATCTCAAGAGGATAAGGCATTTTTCATATCAAACAGAATATGTTTTTAACGCAACATTTCATCAGCAGCTATTATTATTATCATTTGAAAAGTATACTATAGAACTAGTCTTTCTTTATTGAGTAGCTTAGAGCTGTAGGATGCATGGAAGGAGGTGCAGCTTCCTCTGATGGGGTTTCAAGTAGAACTGGCATTCCATGTTGTGTGTGCTCAGCTGCCTCTTTGAGTAGTCTCTCATTGGCGCATAAGGTGGAGAATAGAGGGTAGGCCTCAAAATCCGTCATTACAGCTGTGTCTGTAATGATACTGAGATGCTATGATACACAATCTGTACACTTTAAAGAATAACTGGAAACCCTCAACATCAAAATATCTGAAATACTCAAAGTTAGTGCATTACCCTGTGTCAAGGGTTAGGGCCAGCTGGCTGCTGGAGAAATGACAGACATTCTTTGGGGAAGGCAAAGGAATAGGGGAGAGAGAATCATTGAATGGTCAGGGTTGAAAGGGATCTTAAAGATCATCTAGTTCCAATCCCCCTCATAGGCAGGGGTACCTTCACTAGATCAAGTTATTCAGGGCCCCAGCCAACCTGGCTTTGAACTCTTCCAGGGATGGAGCAGTCGCAATTTCTTTGGACAATCTGTTCCAGCATCTCACCACCCTCACAGGAAAAAATTGTTTCCTAAGGTCCAAACTAAATCTCCCCTCTTCAAGTTTGTAACCATTTCCCCTTGTCCTCTTGCTATCCACCTGTGTAAAAAGCCCTACCCCATCTTTCTTGTAGGCCCCCCTGGATAGCTGCTAGAATGTCACCTTGGAGCCTCCTCCAGGATAACAACCCCAACTTGTTCAGTCTGCTCTCATAAAGCAAGTACTCCAGTCCTCTGATCATTTTAGTTGACCTCCTCTTGACATGCTCCAGGAGCACCATGTCCTTCTCATGTTGGAGACTCCAGAATTGGACAGAGTACTCCAGGTAGGGTATCATAATAGCAGAGTAGAGAGGAAGAATCACTTCCCTCAACCGACTTCCAATGCTTTTTTTTGATGCAGCCCAGGACATGGTTGACTTTCAGGGCTGCAAGCACACAATGATGGCTCCTGTTTAACTTCTGGTTCATGTCCACCACCATGTCCTTCTCCTCAGGGCTGTCCTCAATCCTTTTTCCTCCTAAACTGTGCATGGGATTGCCTCAACCCAGGTGCGGAACCTTGCGCTTGCCCTTCATGAACTTCATGCAGTTTACACAGCCCACTTCTCAAGCCTGGCAAGGTCCCTCTGGATGGCCTTCCTTCCCCCCAGTGTGTTGACTTCACCACACAATTTGGTGTCATCAGCAGATTACTGAGGGTACATTCAATTCTACTGTTCCTGTGGCAGACAAAGATATTAAACANCTGGCTTTGAACTCTTCCAGGGATGGAGCAGTCGCAATTTCTTTGGACAATCTGTTCCAGCATCTCACCACCCTCACAGGAAAAAATTGTTTCCTAAGGTCCAAACTAAATCTCCCCTCTTCAAGTTTGTAACCATTTCCCCTTGTCCTCTTGCTATCCACCTGTGTAAAAAGCCCTACCCCATCTTTCTTGTAGGCCCCCCTGGATAGCTGCTAGAATGTCACCTTGGAGCCTCCTCCAGGATAACAACCCCAACTTGTTCAGTCTGCTCTCATAAAGCAAGTACTCCAGTCCTCTGATCATTTTAGTTGACCTCCTCTTGACATGCTCCAGGAGCACCATGCCCTTCTCATGTTGGAGACTCCAGAATTGGACAGAGTACTCCAGGTAGGGTATCATAATAGCAGAGTAGAGAGGAAGAATCACTTCCCTCAACCGACTTCCAATGCTTTTTTTTGATGCAGCCCAGGACATGGTTGACTTTCAGGGCTGCAAGCACACAATGATGGCTCCTGTTTAACTTCTGGTTCATGTCCACCACCATGTCCTTCTCCTCAGGGCTGTCCTCAATCCTTTTTCCTCCTAAACTGTGCATGGGATTGCCTCAACCCAGGTGCGGAACCTTGCGCTTGCCCTTGATGAACTTCATGCAGTTTACACAGCCCACTTCTCAAGCCTGGCAAGGTCCCTCTGGATGGCCTTCCTTCCCCCCAGTGTGTTGACTTCACCACACAATTTGGTGTCATCAGCAGATTACTGAGGGTACATTCAATTCTACTGTTCCTGTGGCAGACAAAGATATTAAACATCACCGATCTGAGTACCAACCCTTGAGGAACACCCCTCGTCACACATGTGCATTTGGACACTGAGCCATTGATCACAATTCTTTGGGTGCAACCATTCAGCCAGTTCTTTATCCAATGAGTGGTCCATCAATCAAATTCATATCATTCCAGTTTAGAGATCAGAATGTCTTGCAGGACAGCATCAAATGCTTTACACAGGTCCAGGTAGATGACATCTGTTGCTCTGCCTTTGTCCACCATCGTAAAAGGTCACCAAGTTGGTTAGGCAGCAGTTGCTCTTGGTAGTTGCACTTGAAGCTGCACTGGCTGTCACCAACTTTATCTGCTTGCCTTAGCAGAGCCTTCAGAAGGATCTGCTCCATAATCTTGCCAGACACAGAGGTGAAACTGCCTGGCTTGTAGTTTCCTGGGTCTTCTTTTCTTCCATTTTTGAAAATGGGGGTTATGACTCCTCTTTTCCACTCAGTGGGAACTCCACCAGACTGCCATGACTTTTCAAATGTGACAGATAGTGGCTTTGCAACTTCATCTGCTGGCTTTTTCAGGAGCTGTGGGTGAATCCCATCCAGTTCATGGAATTGTTCACCTTCAGATTCCTTAAGTGGTCTCGAACTTGCTCTTTCTCTACAGTAAGGGGGAATCTTCCCTTACCCAGTCCCTGCCTTTGGCCTCTGTAACATGGAGGGTTTGACCAGAATCCTTGCTGGTGAAGACAGAGGCAAAATAGTTATTGAGTACCTCAGCCTTCTCTGTGTCTTGAGTGACTAGCTCTCCCATTTCCTTCTGGAGTGGGCCTACATTTTCCCTAGACTTCATCTTGTCAGTGACACAACTATAGAATTTTTTCCTCTTGTCTTTTATTCCTCTTGTCTTTTATTCCTCTTGATAAATCAAATTGTCTCCTTGCTTTTGCTCTCCTAACCTGATCCCTTGCTTCTCTGACTTTTCTGTACTTCTCCCAGGTCATCTGTCCTTGCTTCCATTCTCTGTGAGGTTTGTTTTTACCCTTCTTGTCCAGGTGTTCCTTGCTTAGAAATGCAGGCCTCCTAGCACTCCTGCTTGCCTTCTTCTTCACTGGGACACATTGGTCCTTTGCTTGCAGGAAGTGATCTTTGAAAAAGGACCAGCTTTCCTGGGCTCCCTTGCTATCCATGGCTTTGTCCTGTTCTATCCTACTAAGCAGATCTTTGAAGTCCCATGAGCTGACTTTGCACTTTTCTTACTGCCCTGAGGATCTTGAATTCTCCAGTGTCATGGTCACTGCAGCCTAGTGTCCCATTAAGTTCTCACAAGATCTGAAAATGTGTCAACTGAACAAGCCAAAATTCAAACTATTCAAGTAATCTATCACAACTCAAGTAGTACCCCACACTGGATGCCAAATAAAATGTCATGTTTAGCCTGTATCCAGGGCTGAACTGTAGCAATTGCTTTATCGCCCAGTAAACCCTCTCCTGTGAACAAGAGGGATTGGGAGAAGGTGAGGAAACCCATGGAATGAAATAAAAATGAGTATAGTGGATTTTAACGGATCAGTAAACTAATACAAATGCCAAGATATGCATGGTTATAGTCAGACAAGTAAATGTATAGTGGTTACAATAAATAGGAAAGCAGTCCTCAGGAGAAGAAAGAATGGTAAGCGAGTGCTTCCAAATGCTGGAAGGAAGGAAGAGGAAAAAGAGACCCTGTCCTCAGCAAAACTTCCTCCTTTATACTGAGCATGAAGTTTATGGTACAGGATACTCCTGTGAGCCAGCTTGAATCAGCTAATGTAAAACTGCTAATGGCCTACAGACCATGGCTGGCCTATAGTTCTGTGCCAGTGCACTCAAGACATCCTGTAACCCTGACTTAGGGCCCACCCCTATAGCTATAAAGCTGTGTATTCTGAAATTGGTACTCTGCATTGCATCAGAATGTTGTGATCTTACCCTATAACAGAATATAATATCTAGAATTATGGATACAGTAGAGGATTCTGGGATTAGTAGTGGTTTATGAGATAGTGTCAGAAGATACAAAACTTATTTTTGACCTCCCCAAATGTAAGTATTATACTCCTTTAGAAAAAGCTTTAAATCTACTGGGAAAATTGAACACAAACTTGTTATTGGTAAATGGCCAGTGTCATACACCAGAAACAACCTTCTGTGTCTAAAGAATGAGACTTAACAGGGCTACTCAACTATAGATGCTGCTCAATGTTCAGCCTGCACCACTGATGAGCAAGATGCTTTTCACAGCTAAGATTTCATTTAGCTTATCCCATAGGAACAGATACCCAAGACAGCAAGAGTTCTGATTGTACCAGATGCCTGGAGAGATGTGGCCTTTTCCAAAGCAGAGCATTGAAAGTCTTCAAGTGCAATAGCACATGCACACTATCTATTCAACACTAATGAGCTCTCCTGTTGATTTCTATATAACATTGGGAAGAACCAAATTGTGAAGTAATAGAACATGAACTGCATGCTTGTCTAACATCATTAAACCCACTAAAAATATAGAAAATGGCAATGGTGTATTTTTTTAGTCACAAAGCTCAAAACCAACGCAAAGAACTATTTTCCTGTCTCCCTTACATATGAAATAGCTTGTTCTTTTATGTGTAATTTATTTTAAAACAGAGATGCCAGAAGGGAGTTTCCTACAGCTGGTTGTAATTTTATTTTTCCCTTCACCTTCCCATCTCTGTTTGGAGCCAACACTCAGTCTAATCTTTCATTCAGAATACACAATGAATATCCTTTTCCCTCTTGTATATTACTTTTTCACCTGGATGTAACTCCAGCAATCTGCTATCATTCTATTATCATTGCCTGTTTTACCTTTCAGTTCAGAACCGTCTTAGTTTTCTGTAGGAGGAGAATATGAATTGGTCTGGGTGTCATTTTATCTTTCTTATTCCCAGCCCTGAAAGGCTTTAAAACTACATGAACTTTACTGCTTCTATAAATCATTCACCAATAGCTACAGAAAACACCTGGACATAGTCTGACCCCAGTACAGAGAGCTCATGTCCTGCTGGTTTTGTCTCAGTGACACTGGCAGCTGACCAGTGTGTTGTCCTTGTCCTCAGGAGTGGAACATTGTCAGGAGCAGCTCATCTGTGTGTCACTCAGCTATCATGGAGACAATATGAATGGTAAGTGCACAGAGCACTGCATTTAACATCTTGGACAGTTTTACAATGTACCTTTTCAGAATGAATGTCACACGTGAGAATGAACACAGTAGCACTGCATCCTGTGGCTCTCCTTTGGTTATACTCTCTTCTTTTAGCACTACTTAACATACATGGTATTGTGCACACTGAACTCTTCTCCTTTGCCATGGCCTGGACTTCACACCAATTTTCAATCAGGTGCATTATGATAGTCACCTGCTGCAGAGAGTTACCTCCAAATGCACCTTTATGTGTCAAGTTTTGAAATGCCATTTCAGATGTCATCAGCCTCCTGTGACAGGCATTGCAGTAATGACACTGATAAAGGGCAGAGTAGAATATTCAGAGGATAATGTAAAGAGTGAAATACAGAGCATACACTTCATAAAATGAGCAAGGCAGTTGCTGTTTTGGTAGTGGGAATATACTGACAGGGAATATAAAGATGAAACTCTTAATGCTTCATCTCTAGTTGAGCAGAATATCTGTGATTGCTAGTGTTCTGTTAGCTTCTTATTGAGATTCTGTCAGCTTCTTACTGAGAATAGATGCACTTAGTACACGACGTGCCTATTCACAGAAGTGCCAGCGTGTGTGGAGGCGGCGTTGTGCTTCTGAAAAATACACACCCAGAAGTGGTGTAGAGGCTTTACTGTGATAATTTAGGTACCAGAATATGGCAGGGACATATTTACCACAAAGGTAAAAAGACAAAAAATATATCTGACACAATTTAAAAAATATCATAAATTCATGAAAAACACAAAAACCTGAAAACTCTGTAAACTGAAACTAATGGCACATTTGTTGAGTTGTAAAGAAAAGTGGAATCTTCTCATGGAAATGCAGCTGAAGTAAAACTAGAGATGCTCTTCTCACTATCCATCAGTATGCTGCTAGGCTTTGGATTAATAAATGAAGGTGGGCCATTGTCTTGGCTGCAGTGACTATGAGATGCTAGAGTTCAGGATTGTGTGTGGAGGATGCAGAGCAACAACTAGGATTACAACCCTGGACTTTTAGAAGAGTTAACTTTGGCCTTATCAGGGAACTACTTGTAGAAATCCTGTGGATCAGGACTCTTATAGGTTCAGGAGACTTGATTAATATTCAAGCAGTTCTACCTCTAAACTCAAGATTGATGCACCAATAAGAGTAAGAAATCAGATGAACAAGGCAAGAGACCTGTGTCAATAAGCAAGGACCTATGGAAGAACTCAAATGGAAGAAGGTAGTTTATAGAATGTGGCAAAATGGACTGGCTAATTGGGAGGAATATAAGAACATTGTCAGAGTATGCAGGAATGCAATTCCACTTGGAATTAAACCTTGCAAGGGATGATAAGGACAACAAGAAGGGCTTCTAAAAGAGTCTCTACAGCAAAAAGAAGATTAGCAAAGACCTGGGCCCACTGCTGAAAGAGATTGGAGGTGTGGTGATAAGATACAGAGAACATGGAGTTGCTGAACATCTTCTTCGTTTCAGTCTTCACGGCTAAGATCAGCCTTCAGCAGTCTCAGAGCTTGGATGTAGAAGACAAAGTTTGGAGAAAGGCAGACCTGGTCAAGAAGAACTGGGTTAAACAATCTTTAGGCAAAATGTACTTACAGAAATCCATGGGCCCTGATGGGATACACCCATGAGTGCTGGAAGTGGAGTGGCAATGGTAATGTTGGAGGCCAGGCAGAGTAATGGGCAGCTGGGGACACCATGAGGCCCAGCAAAAGCAAGAGCCAGCCAGAACTGCAGGGACCAGTTGACATCCTGAAGAAGGTAGGGCTCAGCCCAGGGACTAGAATGCAGCAATGGCTGCAGGAAACCCTGGAGGGGTCAAGGTAGGCAGTGTGCCCAAGCAACACAGGAAGAGGAAGCACAAATCTGTCTACTGCTATGAGGTTAGTCTGCATTCATCTTTCTTCTAAGATAGATCAGGCAGAGATGAGCACTGGGGAAAAGTAATCAGTTTTTACTGCAATAAGCAAAAGCCTGCAGTGGAGCAGTGGTTGGAAGCAGAAGAATCAGACAGGGCAGGAGATGCTGACTTCAGGTCACCAGCTGAATCTGGGCCTCCTGGGGGACCTTCTGTGGGGCCTAGAGAACTGCCTTCCCTGCAGACCCTACACAGGACTTGATGGAGCTTTGGACTTCTAGCTGCTCCAGAGTATCTTATTTCCTGGTGGTGTCCTTCAGAGGCAGCATACGTATCACCTGGGCTGCCACCATTTAAACATAAAACACACCTGTAGATCTGAGAGGAGAGAAGGGAATTTTTGTAAAAGCGAGTCTGGAACCCAACAGCAAATGCCTGTCAGGGAACTGCCAGCAGTGGCTGTTGGGCAGGGATGTGAGAGGCAATCAGGCTGCAGTTATGCCGTGCAGCAACTGGCCCCAGGCAGAAGGCAGCTCATCCTGCTGTGCTGTTCCATCCAAAGCTGTCCCATCCCATTCTTGGTACTAACCTCCCTTGATCCGTGACTAGTTTTCTGTAGTTAATCAGGGAGAAGCATTGCACCTTTCCCTTCTGTTGCTGGAAATACCTCATCTCCAACCCCTTCTGAAGCCTCCTCATGCGTAAAGTGAGTGGGAAACACCCTTGGTGGCTGCTGTCTATGATGCCTGCTGGACAGTTCCCTGTCCTAGGCAGAAGATGCTGAGGCTGCTGTTGGTTGAGGAGGAAGGCAGGGGTAGATGACGGTTTCTACTGCTGGTAGATCTGCTTTTTGTGACAGAGGTGCCCACCTGGGTGCCACTGCCTATTTGGGAAAAACCTGCATGGCTGGCAGATGAATTGTCTCTTCCCATGTCACCGTGCTGTCTGGCACTACCACTCTATGTGCCAGGTTGTCCCTTTGTAAGAAAAGCTGAGAAGACAGGCTGAGTGATGTTATCCATTGCCCTCTTCCCCTCTGGTGTCCCAGCTAGAAGACCTTCTGATCTGGGCTCCTGTGATAATGCCTACTGATGAATTTACACCCTGAGATGGAGAATTAATATGACCAGGAAGAATAATTAAATCTTGTACAAATGCAGTTCCGTGTTTCTACAAGTATTCATGATGCCAAGTTTTGTTGATTAAGGTCCTGATGTCATGTTTTGGTTTTTAGGATGATTTGTTTTCTTTTATTTGATATAATGGTGACTTTTGGCACTAAGTGTCTGTTAAGCTTTGAGCTACAGCTGACAGTATTCTTAACGTGCACATAATATTAGACAGACTTCTTACTGAGAAACATGTCTTAAGTGACTGCAAAGAAAATAAATGCATTTGCTTCTGAATTTGAGGTCTTTATGCCTGTACCCTTAGTAATTCCATGCTCGTCCAACCTCTGTAACACAGGAATGAGTTGCTGAGGCTTCCTCTCTTTCAAGGGGCCACCAGTTTCATCATCTTCTTGCCTGGTTTTGGTCTTTGGGGAGATCAGAGGTCTTGAAAATACCACACTGAGTAGCATGGAAACACATAGTTATTCATCTGTGGAGAGCTTAGACTAAGCCTAAACAATGCAGAACAGTGGAAGACAGCAGGAAGATACAAGTGAGCATCCCACAGTTTTCCAACTGCTGTGCTGATGTTGCTGGCTTGGAGCCCTCTGTGCTGAGTACTAGGGACAGCAGGATTTGCATAAAGATGGGTCTGTTCCTTGAAGGGCTTTCCATGCAATTGAGAATGATTGCACAGTCTGTTTTGTAAGGGTCTCTTCATGTGGCTGTAATTGGGAATTTAAACAAAAAAGCTAGTTCCTGTTGTCACTGTACATTGCATATCCTGTGAGTTTTTCATGGAAGCATAAAGAAAACAGCTCAATATTTGCTTAACAAGTACGTTTTCGGGACTGCTTGTCCTATCACGATTGCCCAGTGGATGATGCCACCTGATTCAAAGCATCTCAAAGGTTTAAATGATACAGAACCTGCATGAACAAAATGTTACACAAGACAGACTAATTGAAATGACATGCCTAGTATTTTAATATTTTAAAATATCAATAATGAGTGGAAAGTGGAAAGGAAATAGACAACAGAAACATTCAGTATGGATAAAACTCACCACAGAACAGGTAAAAAATGTTATTATCCATGAACCTATAAGCTATCAGCTTATAAACCCATTTTACCTCTTGTCTTGAGTCTGACATCTTGTTATTCGAGAAGCAATTATCTTTGCCTTTCACCATATTCAGAATACTACTAGAATGTAGTGGTCTAGCTGGTTGAGGATACAGATGTATGGAAACTTAATTTCTCTTTTATTTTCAGCACAGAATCAGGTTGGACAATTTCAAAAGTCTTTATTCATTTAGTTAAAGCAGTGAAATGTCATACAAGTAGCTTCTGAAGACATGATTTGAGCTTAGACGTGCTTAAATTTCTTACAACCAGAATGATTTTATCTGTCAGTCAGAAATACTTTATAATTAGTAGCTGTTCATATGTTTTACCAAATATCAAGCAGAATCAGAACTTCTTCTCTTCAGAGATTAGTCCAATGTGTCTTTGATATTTCCGATTGCAGAACTTTCTGTTGTTAATTAGCATGCAAATTCATATTTCAGCACTCTGTAGCTTGACACTGAATTTTAATGGAGTCCATCTAACACTTCATAATAAAGCACTAAATGAATAAAGGTATACAAGTACAGAGGAAAATTTTTCACAGATGCCAAGATTTTACTTAGCCTGTACCCTAGTGTTTCTCAATATTGTGAATTAGACACACATGATGTGGATGGTTTTTCTGCTCCTCATCCCATAGAGGGGTTTGAGTGGAGAAAATACATATGTTTTACTATAACAGTAATGAGGGTATACTGCGGCAGCCATCAGCAGCATACTTCACCCAGTAAAAATTGTATCTATCAGTCTGGATGAAACTTGTATGACTGGACACTGACGGCCAGCTGTCTATGCTTGTTCATTTTTTGATATAGCATTATTACAAACGCTTGAGAAACTTCACGTCTCATATATATTTTGTCTGCCAGAAATATTCAGTAATTTCCATCCTGAAGAGATGGGCAGAAGTTAATCCATGCAGAGAATATTCTGGCTAGAGTATAAATCTGTGAAGAAAGCATGTATTTTGATTTCAGACACCAAAGTATATTTAATTATAGATGCCTTGTAGAAAGGCCAAAAATTACTTGTATTCATACACATTAAATTCTGAAGATTTGGTGCATGTGGGCTGCAAAAGTTGAATTCTGAACTTTATGTAAGATGAAACTTAGCCTGTTTGAAAAGCTGCTGAAAGGCTCTTCAGAGAAGGGATGTATAAGGTGGATTTCAGCAGCTTATGATTAAGCTCAAGACCTGAATTTGACATTAGATCTTAGAAGTCTGACAATAAACAAGGTCAAGACTCATTTATGATGTATTACAAGGATATGTTTTGTTATGGTTGTTAATAATGAGAAATAAAGTAAAATTAAATTTATCTTGCAAAGGCTTTTTACTCTTTAACTTCTGTACTAAATTCTACTGAGAGGATCCTGAGAATGCTCATAAATTTTCTGAGAAAAGCAAGCCTTTCGCTTCCTTAAATTCTTCTGAGTATTCTATATTTTACAGTAAACTGAACTCAGATTCTTAAGGGTATGACCATTGTAGATTTATCATACTACTGTCAACTCCTGTCTTTCAAAAATTATGATAGATCCAAAATTTATGGTGGATTTAACTGTATTTGGGAGTAGATGTTTGAATACTGATGATTTAAGTTTTCAAACACTGTCTTGTAAGAACTGCATTTTTCTCTTAAAAGCAAGTAGAAATTCTTGCAGCCCTTATGATCCCCAAGAAGATATTCTTCAAGAGACAAAACCAGTATGATTTAAAGGTTTGCAAAACCATGCTGGGTGTATTATTTTCAGTGTTTGATACAATGGAATTGTGGTTGGAGCCACCTAGTCTCTTTTTTTCCCCCAAAGATATGAAGAAAGGATGCTCATATTTTACATACTCTTTTTCCTTATTTTCCTTTCTGTTTTATGTGTGTATACTTTAAGAACAAACTACCTTTTTGAGGTGTGGGGAGGGTATGAATTGTGTGGAAGCTTTCCTTTTAGAGATAAGTGTTAGGACCACAGCAGTGAAAATAAGGAAGAAGCAATTACTTTTGCTTCTTTTCTGCATTAAACCAGATGTGTTTAAACAGGCTTAGTGCAGTGGGAATACACTGTGTTGATCTCCAGAAGATAAACCAGCTTAAGTACTAGGCTGTAGTACTCAAGCTTCACCTATGCCAGTTAGCTCACCAGAACCAACAGACCAGAAACACAGTA
This sequence comes from Upupa epops, assembly GCA_013397515.1. Lineage (NCBI taxonomy): Eukaryota > Metazoa > Chordata > Aves > Bucerotiformes > Upupidae > Upupa > Upupa epops. The sequence continues at coordinate 239,306 of VZRI01006343.1, read as the reverse complement.
TTATGCTAACAGAAGAGCGTTACTTCCAGTATCTAGCCAAACATTTATCTTTAGCCTGAGCATCTCCATTCAATGCTGTTTTGTATAGACAGACACTGAATCAGATATTATGTGCTTATAGTGGGCTAGCAGAGAAAAGAGAGGTGGAAAATTCCCTTCTCCCTGTCCCTGTTCCAAAGTTTTTGCTCTGTGCTTTTATAAATGCAAAATAGCTCTTTGAGAGCTCAGAAGTTACTTGAAAATGGTTGGCTTTTTGGTATGAAAAATAATCAAGCAGATTAAAAAAAGCCCCTTCCTCCTCTTTTTTTTTTTTTTTTTTTTTGTTGTTTCACAAAATCCATTAAAAAGCTGAAGTACCTTTTGAAAGTAAATGAAAAAAGAAATCACTGATTTGTTTTGGTCAGAAGACTATGCAATTAATCTACTTTCAAGGTCAGCTGGACACGTGTGCTGAAAATAAGCACCTGGAACATAATAAAAATTCCAGTACTACCTTCCCCTGTAGCATTTATTGTCTCCCCTAACGGAAAGTCATAATTTACATTTCTATTAAAAAAGAGTAAATTTATCTCAATTTATCTGAAGCATTGCTGTGTAGCCCAGTACTACTCTGGAAAACACTTACAAATAAAAAAGTCTACTCTTGAACTTTTTAGGAAGCTTACTAAATTACAGAGTATTTTTTACTAATTGGAAGAATTTCACTTATTTTGCAGAAATAACTGGATAAATTGCATTGCTTTTTGGAGGAATAATCAGGGAAATTGGATAAACCAGTTTATCTTAGCCTTGTTACAATGCCTAGGAATTTCCTCCTGAAATCTCTGTTGCTGTTGATATCTCCCTTCCAATAATTTGACAACTGCTGTGGAAGTATTTCCAAAATTATGTTGCAAAGTGATAGAAGAAGCTAATTTGTATGGTATCTGATAAAAAGTTTGGTGACTATTTCTCTGGGTGACAGAGAAAACTAGTCCATTTCCTTTGCTCCTCAGTGTCACCGACCTATCACAGCTGACGTTAAAAATGTCATCCAGATCTTCCCTGTTCATCCCCTGCTGTCCATCCTCTTGACACTACTTGTTTCCCACCTCTGGCAAATCCTGGATCTTTAAAATTTCATTTGCCTAAGAGCTGGCTGAAGGTCTTTTGGTTTCTTGACTTCTGCTTAATGAAACTCATTACAATTGAGACCAAAGTAGTAGAAGACTCATAACTGTCTCTTGAATTTTTGCATTCTAGCCAGTGTAAAACATTTTTAAGCCATTTGATGCTAAAATCTACATCAAGTCATTTGGGAATATGCACAGATCATAGAGCACAGATATAATACGTTTCAAATAACAAGGACCATTAAGTCAGTGGGATGTTTTATTAGGCACTAAATCTTTAACACTCCTCTTGTTAAGTTTAACATAAACATTTCCTGTACGTTCACTGGTGCACACCTCTCTAGAAGTAACTTGAGCTGTGCTGCCTTGGAAAGATATGCAAACCAATTCTATCCTGAATATATTTTATTGTACATGCAGTAATGTAACTTCGAACACAGGAAAGAACTGGGGAGTGCTAGTTAGGCTGACACCAAGTATAGTTTCAGTTGATAATTTTAAATGGGTATTTCCTGCTTCCAATTGAAATATTGTATAAAATCCTAGGATGCAACTTACAGAAAAAGATATTCACTCCTTTTGTTCATCCTTTATTCCATCAAAAGCATTTCTACTATACTAGTGAATACTATGTATTCACTCTGTATGTCATAGATTTTCTCCAGAGACAGGGTCTTTCACAACAAAATCTTTTTCAGGAAGCAATGAAATGCAGTCTTATAGCACAATGTGAAAACTGATCTTCAAATGTTCATATTGAACTCATGCTTGTAGTGAATTATGACTGCAGAAAAAGAATGAATGCATTTAAAGGTCTGTTTTCATTCATAGCAGTCTGATGGAATGCTTGTTAGGAGTATTTCCCATACTCTGAAATATAAGTTGGTGTTTTGCTCCCCACATTACTGACTCAAACCCAGTTAATATATGTTTCTGTTCATCTCATTGTTTACAATGATTGCTGGCAGATAATAGCATTATTCAGATAAAACAAGCAAATATGTTTTATTATAGTTTTCTGCCAGCAAAGCCATGTACATAAGACAGGTACTAGACACATGATTTTTTTGGTTAAGATGAAAGGAAAAGCTCTACGAATAGATTCTCTCACCAAGGAAAAACATAAAGAGAAATCATTGTATTACAGTATTTTGGAAACTTGTAGAAAATGTACTCCCAGAATGTTGTGGGTTTGACAAATTTTGCAGAAGTTAATTTGCTTTTCTTTGATGAAAGACCTGAGGACACAGAGAGATGAAAATTCATGTTAACTTCCATTTGCTCCTGCATGTTTTCATAGACCAAATGGAAAGTTAGCTGGAAAGTTGAGCCTGTGGGAGAACAAGTAGATACCCAGGAAATAGGATATACAGTGGACAATTTAAGAGCCATCATTTGAGAAATCAATGACAAGGCTATCAGAGAAGGATATTGCTGTCTTTATTGGGTAGTAATGTTGTTTAATCCATTGTTTATTTGATGGAAAAACAGAGGAAAGGAATTAGATAGAGAGGATTACAGGGGACATACAAGAAGATCTCTGAGGGGAAAGAGAGAGGTAAACATATAGTGATGTTTTGGATTATATAAGCACTTACTACTCAAGAGAATGTGGTTTTGAATAATCTCTGACTATGAGGATGGAGGGTTGGAAGATACACTTTTTTACTGAAAAAGTACTATCAGGAAAAGAAAGAAGGATTTAATTTAAAAAGGACCAAGGAGGGGAAAAAGAAATGTGATGCCAAATCAACATGCTTTTGTGGTATTTCCTACAACTGAATTCTGGAAGGAGAAGCTCAGGAAGCATGTCAGCAATATCAGAAGTACTGTGACAGCACTAGTGGCAATGACACATGAGGCGTGACTGTTCAGTGTTTCTGTGTAATTCTGTTATTCACATCAGATATGATAAAGCAGGAGTCAGAGAAGTTGCACAGCTTAAAACTGGTGTGGAATTCAGGACTTTTGTCTCAGAGTTGAAAAGAAATGTACTGACACATATATAAATCACTCAAAGTGAATTTAAACGGGAATGATGGCTCACATTTAGAAGTAACACTGTGGATGCTGCAAGGTTATGGACATGTGGTTATAAAATATCCCTTTTTCCTATTACTGTCACGATGACCTAAAAGCTGCCACAAAACCTTGAGGCGTGGTGTAGATAATTAGTGGGGTTATCCCTTAGGAGTTATGAAAGTTGTACTGATACTAGTATATGATATGCAGTGAGACTGCAGCTGGGGCAGGGAGGGTGTGTAATCACTGGAATTTCTGTTCTTCAGAACGTCATCTCTGACATTCTTGGGTATGCATGGGTAGCTGCTAGGGCACTTGGCTATGAATGTCAGGGAAAGAGGAAATTATCCCAGACAGAACAGTAGGTTACAGGACAATAGCCTATCTGGGAATTAGAGACATTCATATTCTCTAATGCCATCATTATTACAGGGCTATCCTAGCTAATTTTTACTGGAGGAACTAGTGGCAATTCTTTTACTTAGGCTGCCTGCCACTTCTTATTGTAGAGGGTTCTTGTAACCTTTATCTGCACATTTTCAACACCTCAACAGCTTGCAAAAGACCTCTAAAATTCAGTAGGGTGGAAGCCCTCAGGGTAATAAATGTTCACAACTAGAATCAGCCAGGAAAGTTCTGTAAAAGATTTAGAAATTTTTTCTTTTTGAAAAATGCTGATTTCCTTAGACTCTATCTTCCTTGATTCCAAAGTTTGGATAGATGAAAAATGGAAAATCTGTTCAAAGAGAGAGATAAAGGAAAGCAAACACAAAATAGCCAATATCCAAAATGAAATGAGTCAGAAGGCCACCTACCTGGGAGCAGTCAGGCACTGGGCACTGAAAATACTTAGAATCCATCCTTTGGAAAGCTCAGACTTTAATTGCTGCACTAAATTAATAGCTTGAACTTGTACTTTCAATGTGTTAAGTGTATGCCATAATGTCTGAGCTCTGTGGTTTGCAGTTATTAATTCTGTCTTTGAATTCTATCTTAGACAGGCATTAAGTTGCTAGCGGTGTGGAAAATGTAGGCAGCTGCAGTTCACTTTTCAGGTGCAAAAACATTGGCAGGTACAAAAAAGAAAATCAGGTCTTACAGAGACCTGCAGAAATATTTGGCCTCAGAAATAAATATACAGAATTATGTAAATCATGTCATTTCAGCAGAACCAGTTAGAACCAGTATGACTCAGGATGGAATAATTGCAGGATTAGATGTACCACAATTTGAAATGTGTGTGGCGTGCTCATCCTTACACTGGATGGTCTATTTTCAGCATAGATAGCATAGTTCGTTCTGTGATAAGGTGTTTTCAAAACGTCTTCATCTGCTGCATTAAGCTATTCTGTAACTCAGTTGCTAGCAGGGTAAGGTCACAAATGGTTCACAAATGGTGTTACTTCTAAATCCCAGATTCTGTGGCTTTCCAGGTGACTTAATGAAAGTTATTCATTATTGATTACCCAGTGTTGTCCTATATAGGCACTTGGATAGGTACATTTTAGTAGTGTTTCTCAGGTAATAAATGAAATGGACATTTCTCCAATTGCTCTTTTGCAGCAGGCAAAATCATTAATCACCTGCAGTACTGCAGCATGCCTTGGGATAATAAACACTCATTAGAAAACAGTAGTAACTGACCATTCTTTTCTGAGTAGTATGGTACTATGTAATGAAAATGTTAGTCAATAGAAGCTATTTTACCCCACTGAATTTCTTTTCTACTTGAGAAGTGAATGCAACTGTCACAAAAAATGTTCAGGTGATGCCTTCGTGAACTTGAGCGGTCTATTATTCTGCTTTAGGGAGATAAAAAGGATTTTTATTACTTTTGGCCTGGTGGATCAGCATCATAAGTAATGGCTGCCACATGCCATCTCCTCTGAGAAAAAGACAAAGGAATATTACAAAAAGAACAGACTGTTTTCTGCTTAGAAAATACTGCGATCTTTCAAATTACTCAACAAACAGAAGGGAGGCTGAAAAGAAATTCACCGTGATTTTTAATTCTATAATTTACATTATCTTTAGAGTCATGGGTTCAAGTCAGTACTCCAGAATTGTATTGATTCTTCAAAGTAATTTTTACATCTAGTGCTTCAATTCTTCCTCTGTAAAATGGAAGGAATGACATCTCCTTATTTTATGAAGACTAAAAGAGTTACTGTACCATTTTGAGATTGAAAAGCAGCCTATTCTATTATGAAAACCTTTTCCCCTAAATTTATTCTATCTGACCTTATTCTTTATTTCTTAGCTCTTATTCTTTTCAATACCAATTACACAAAAATTCCTGGTAACACCCCCTAAAATCCTTTCCTCAATCAGATCCTTCTTCCTCTGAATGGTACTCAATGAAACAAGAGGCAGAAAGCAATCCCTCCTCTCCTCTCCCTCTCCCGGACCCTGCTGTGGGAGCCACTCCCTGGGGAAGCCGCTTTGCGGCTTTTTCTGCACTACCACTTCGCTTCACACACTTTTCCCCATGGAATGGAATTATTCTATATGCTGGACTTGATGATCTCAGAGATCTTTTCAAGCCTCAATGATTCTGTGATTGGTTATGAGTAAAGTGTATGTGTGTTATCTATGCATATGCTTGCATTTAGCTCAACTCATATGAAGAGAAAAAGTCTTAAGTGTTAACACATTTTGCTTCACTCAGGCACCCTGAAGGCATGGACATTTTCACTAGTAATCCCTTAAACTGTAATAACTTAGTTTCTTGAGTTTCTTTCCTCTATCTGTGTCATTAACTTTTGTCCTTTTCTGGATTGCTATGTGTCCCATCTGAGTCACCATTACGTAGTGGGTCCACCTTGGATCCATCCTTCCCACCTGAGAATCACTAACGTCATAGGTTACAGACCCTGACTATACTTTAACTAAGAACTTTTAGCTAAAATGTCAGACACAAAAGGCTTAGGAAACTGTAGACAATGAAACAGCTGACTCAATTTAGGGAAGAAAGGCTTCAGAAAACACAGATTGTGCTCAGCTCTTAAAGCATAAGAATCCTCCAGCTTTTTTCCTGTTTGTTTTTTTTTGAAACCAGAAAGCTACATGGGCAAATCTACACATATTAACACTTTGTACCAAGTGATGTGTCATTATTTCAGTAAAGTTCTCTCTTGCTGTTTTCTTTTAAATGTTTCACTGCAGACACATTTTAATATTTCAAACAATTTTCTCTCTTGCTTTGTTTCTTTTAGAGGGAAGATTTTCCTCTCTTTCCAGAAAATAATAATCATATGGTTTTGATGACATATCAAATCACAGAATCACAGAAGACACCTTCAATGTCATCAGCTACAACTATCAACTCAGTGTCACCATACCCACTAAAACATGTATTCAAGCATCAGATCTAATAATTTTTTGAATGCTTCCAGGAATGGTGACTCCACACTTCCCTGGGCAGCCTGCTCCAATAACTGACCACTCTTTTGGTGAGGAAAGGTTTTGATGTCCAATTAGAAAATCAGACATTTGCTCAGAATGAACTGCCCTTAAGGGCCAGAACTGAGGGTAATGGAGCATTGGAACAGGCTGCCCAGGGGAGTTGTGGAGTCTACATCTCTGGAGATGTTCAAGACCCGCCTGGATATGTTCCTGTCTAGGTGGTCCTGCTTTGGCAGGGGGGTTGGACTAGATGATCTTTCAAGGTCCCTTCCAATCCCTAATGATTCTATGATTCTATAATTCTATGAACTTTGATAGAAATCAGTACATTAAGAGTCTAAATTTGCTCATATTTTATAATATATAATGTCTATAATTTTATACCTATAAATTCTAAAGTGTTACAACTTTAATTTAAAAGCTGGTATATATAAATTTCTTGTAAATTGTTCAACTCTTTTGTGGAGTCACTAGCACTAATCGAGTGAACTACATATTTATAGTTGCAAGTAGATTTAAAAAAATACTATTAATGATACTTTTGTTAGAAAGCTATAAAGTTTTAGCACTAAATTGTAATTTTTTTTTTTGTTCTTTGAAAATTTATTAGCAAAGTACTTCGCAGTGTTCTGTGATTTGCTTCCCCTTCAATAAATGTTCACGTATTTGCTTAGGAAATAGAAAACATGAATAATGCAATATCAAGATTGCATTGGAGGCAGAAATAATGACTTTAAAAAACAGTTTTTTCTGTAGATAAATTTTTGATTAAAATTATTATACTTTTTCACCAAAATTATGGGTTCCAGTTTCCCCACTTCCTTTAGTTCCTCTTGGTCTTTTTTTTTCCAACTAGGAACAAAATTAAATGCAAATTAAACATACAGTGGAAAGCAATCTTTTGCTTCCATCTCCTAGTATGCTAACTGAGCATGCAAATTTCTTTTCTGTGCCTAGATTTATTAAGCCAGATTGTATTGGTTAGAGCCTTTGTTTTGGCAGGTTTTATTTTCTTCTAAAGAGGTTCTGTCTCTAGATGAAAAATCTCCAGTATATCACTGCATTTGAATTGTTTTAGGGGCTAAAACATAGCCTAATGGCAGCTTTCAGCTGATGTAAATCTTTCAGATCCACAGAACTGATAGGTTAGGTTATTTCAACAAGGTACCCTGCAAATGTTTAGAGTGGGGAAAAGAAAGATGAAATGTTGCCTATGTGCAATTTTGTACCTATAGGATATTTATGTAGACAGGCCATCTATCTTAACCCATTAATTTAAAAGATGGTTATTGTATTAAAGAATCAAAAAAGTTTGCTTAAAATGCAAAGGTGTATAGGGAATGTGCAGACAATAACAAGTGTCACTGTTTAAACTGCTTCCTGATTCTAAGCCTCTTTAAGAAGGTGATGGTGGTTTCTATCTCTTACTGTCTTCAGACTTTATCTTTTTGTGGGATACAAGGAAACCTGAGGAGTGATATTGCCATAGGACCAAAGGGTATGTGTGAAACAATTTCCACGGCAAAATTGATCCTTTTCCCATCCTCTTGGTGCCTGCCAGGATGGAGCTGAAACAATTTCTAGTGAGGAAGACTACTTTCTGTAGGAGAGCATACAAGTTTTGATTGCCCAGAGCAGCCTCACCTGGGACCTCCACCCACACACCTTCTGCTCTTCTACCTCTTCAGGTACAATATTTAAGCTGTAGCAATGGCTCTTGGTTTTTTTTTCCTGAGTTGTGTAGTAGCTACCCTTTTCTTGTGATGTCCAAACTTGACAAATGAGATTTCAGCAGATCACTGTTTGGCCACTGGAGCATGTTGCTATGAGCAGCCTAGCCTTACTTGGATACTGGAGCACTGCACCCTGATAGGTAAGATTGATGCCCCTACTATTCTGGTGTCAACCTCAACTCTTGGTCTGCCTACCCTTGTGGAGCAACCCTAGTTCTGCTGGTCACTACATGTCTCTCAGCTGTTTCCAGATTACATTTATAGTGGGAAGAAGTTAACATCCCACATCCCTTTCTGAGCATAGTGTTACCCTCTCTACTGCAAAGTACACATCCGTGCAAGCAGGTGTGTCTCACTTGTGTGCACTTGTCAAGTGTATTTACAATTTGCCTATACCAAAAGTAACTTTTGCATTTTCTAGTGGTTTCAGAGAATGCTTTGTTACTGAATTCTAAGTTACATAATACTAGGTGACCTTTAAAGTACAGGCTACTCTGCTGACCCTTTGTTTCTGTTTGTTTGGCATGAAACTGCATTGTTTTCATCCATGCTACCTGAATGGGAAGAATGTTTTTCAGAAATTCAGCAGAGGGTAGTTCCAAACTCTGCTGCCAAGATAGAAGGGAAAAGAAGGGTTTATGTGTAAAGTATATTGAAGTCAGAAGGAACTAAATGAGGGACATGCGGAGTGAAACCTGCAATTGTAATCTAGAAGTAGCAGCAAAGAGGAGGCTGCATATCAATAGAATAAGTTTGTTGAAGCGGGAGTGTTTATGTGAAAAGCACCTGTTTGTTATGATTAAAAAGTCATTGGACAATTTTGATCTCATAATTTGTTAGAAAAGTTTCTAAACAAGTTAGTCCATTGATGGTAGGTTACCTACGACAGTGGTAAACATGAGTTTGAAGATTTGTGGGTTTTCTGATTATAGATAGGCCTAGCCATAAGCAGCAGCTGAACTTTGACTTGTACCTACAAGTTATGAGCATAGACTTCTGAAAGAACTTTTAACACTGCATGTGTTGTACATGCACATAGACATTAAACCTGCATTATTACTTTCAGACACTGGACTGACAATCATTGGCTTTTGCTCTTACTCTGCAAAGCTTTTGGCCTTTTGATACCTCAAGACCTGTAACATGTACTTAAATATTTTAATTCTTTAAGTTACATATTTAATTTTCATATCTTGATTGTGAAGCAGCTACATTTAATAAGCTATTGACAACTAGAATTAAATTGAAATGCATCCAAATGTGGCACCAATTACAAGTAACCTCATGGATGCTTCTTTCCTTCTTGCAGGATGATAGGAACACAAGGAAATGATTACTGATGACAGATATTTCCAAGCCTGTGTGATAGAAGATGTTTCCTTGTTAGGACTTGGCTTAGAAAATGTTTCTATTCATAAAATTACTAACTTTTAGTAGGCGGTAGAATTGTCAGTGATTGATCTTCAGATTACTTTCATAATGGTACCTCTGCCTACAAAGAATATTCTGTTTGGTTCCTTGTTTTTTTTGCTTTTTTTACCAAGGTAGGTCATTTATAATGATTGCTCATGAATGATGGCTAAACTAGCTCTTGAAACAAAGAGATGTTGATGCTGAGAGTGGTTTGAGCTTAAGACACATCAAAGGCTGATACTATGTAAGCTTTCCTTTTAGTCTTTTAGAAATATATCATTTAATCTTTCTTCAGCATTAAATCTTTCGGTTAGAAACTCGCCCATACCACAATGAGGTGTACGATGAAGGTGAAGAAAAGGAATTGAAAAGTATTTAGCATGCATAATTCAGAAGACTGATAATCTTTTATGTGTGCTAGATTCTGAACGGACTGAAATTACTGGAATTAGCATGGCAGTAAAGGAATAGCATTCTTTCATCTATCCCTGTAGTTTAGTTCCTCAGTATGTACTGCAAAGAATTAAGTTAACAATACTTTTACATTTCTTTTTATTTTAAATGTCTGCTATAAGTGTTTTTTTATCCTATCATATAGGATAAAAGTCGGTCTCTTTAAAGAGTTTTGTGATGTTAATATGCATCCATCGCTACTGGAAATAATTTGTCTATATCCTTTTTTTTTGCTAAGTATTTGTGGTATTTAAAGACAAGATTTGCAGCTTCTAGGTTCTTTCTGTAAGGTATAATTGTTTGTTAGCAGCAGCCTGAAATGCTGCCTTTGTTAGAGAGGAATCTGTACATGCAGAACAGTCTCGATATTTTGTGAAAAGATAATTGAAAACTGTCTCAGTCTTGAAGTTTGCTAGTGGGTTTTTTAGTGATTATAAAATGACTGTTGCTTTTAAGAGAGCAGGTTTCATTACATAGGTTTTTAGGTTATAAAGATACTGCCAGTAAATGTTCAAAATCCACTGTATTCTAGGCTTTTAAATTTGAGTTGTCAATATATTTTTCATCTCCTATTAACACAGTTTTAATAAGAATTGCAAGAGACGAGTTGAGATTGGCAAAATAGGGTCAACTGGAATCAATGGTATTATTCAACTGCAATTACAGAACAGCATGCTGCCCTTGACTAGAGACAATTTTGATAGCTATATACAAACCATCAAAACAAAAGCAGGGATAGACGTATGTTTAAGGACAATAATTTCCACAAGCATGTGATTACCTGAGAAAACCATAAGAACTTTTACATATAATTCTTTTCTAAGGTAAGTCTCTCAGCTCTACAGGGTAAAAAAGATCATGAGTACATAAAGAGAGTCAGTGCTGATACAGTTACACTGGTAGGCATTGTCCTGGATATAGGCCCTGCTGATGGTTACACTGTATGAAAATGTATTGAAAATGTTCCATTTTGTTGACTTACTGTTCTCTTACTATGACACTAAGATGCCTGTTTTAAGGAGAAAAGAACAAGAAACCAGACAACCACCATTCCTTTCTGTCTGTTCTCTTGCAACGTATAATTGCTAAATTCTCTCTCAATTGTTAAATAGTAATAATTAATACATTCTGTCAGCAGGTGTCATAGGGTGGAATTGAATTTTTAAATGGTTAGTTGAAATACAGTTTTGTGAAATCTACCAAGTTTATAAAAGTAAATTTATCTGCAAAAGATTAGAGAGAGCTTAACACAAATAATTGTGTTAGTATCTATCTGAGTTAATTTCCCATAGGATTTATCAAGAGTAGATTACACCAAAATTAATTATAGTCCTCTATAACTTATTTAGTAAAGCCTCTGCTTATTTGAAAACAACAATTGGGGTACTATCAATAATAGGACAACCTGAAGTCATTGAAAAAACTAATTAAAAATTGTTTACATTTTGTGAAGCAGGAGTTCAGATCAAAATTGCCTTTCCAAGTGATAATTCATTGTCAAGCTTTTTTCTTTCATATGCTAGCTAATGCATGCAATGAATGATTCAAGCTAATTCTAGCTGCTTTTGAAATTCATCAGCTGTAACCAGGGTAACCTGTAATTCTAATCTTAGTTCACTTTAAAGTCTTATGCTGTTTTTAATCAGATGTTATGGTGAACTCTTCATTTATACATCAGACATTCATTAAATCAATGAATTCTGTGTCCAAGGAGCTGTCAGATTTCTGCAACGTGCAATGGTGCCATCTCTAGTTTGTAACTCTTGGGAATTGTGGTGTGTGCATCTTTCCAGTTAGTTTATTGGTGCATGGAAGCAATATTTACTAATATATTAGTTTTGTAATAACTGATAAAAAGATGCCTTTTGCTGTTGTCTCAGTGTGCGAAAGTGAATACGAGACGTTGTTATATTTACAAACCAAGGAACTGTAATTGATAAATTTAGAAATGCAGATGATGTTCCTCATGCTTTTTGTTTCTGCTGTTGCTTTGTTGAGTCACATAGGTAATTCCTTGTGTCAGTTCAGTTAAGGAATGGTAGTTGCATACCAGAGGTATTCATGTTTTTGCCTGAGTTGACAATGTACATGCAGCCTTATGGGGTTGGTAGGAGTAAATGTGTCTCATGAACATATAAACAATTATATAGTGGGAAAGCAGAAGTGCTAGTGTTTGTAGATAGGTTAGTGTCTCACGACACTATATGTAGCTGGTAGAATGACTGTGTTTTGACACTGTATGAGACAGAGATTATTTATCTCCTACAAAACTAGACTTGCATAGACATAAGCTATCAAAAAGTTTTCTTTCATCCCTTAAGGGGAGACTTGCTTATGAACATCTTGATAATTAGATGTAACAATATGATTTAGGGGAGAAAGAATATTTTGTTTTTCACAATATGGATGATTACCTTCAATTTTCAATATTAAATTTTAGGTAAATGAAAAAAGCAGCTGTGGTTTTCCTAAGTTGTTGTAATGTTTGTGTGTGATGGATGTGCTGTACAGAACACAATTTTCTTTCCAGCTGTACATTGTACTTCCTATATTGTCAGATTGTCAGTTATATTTGAATGATAAGGTAAATTTTACTTTGGGATTTTTCCTTATAATTGTCAATCTCATTAAAAGGAACAATCAAAATTCCATCAGCATTGATGGAATTTAAACTGGTAACCACTACATGTTATCTGTGTCCATCTCTGTGTTGGTTTTATGTGTGTTGGGAGTTCTGATAGTCAGGTCCCTTAAGAACTGCCCCAGATCCAATTTGGATCTCCTGTGGAAAAGGGTGAGCCAAGTGATACCTCTGTAATAAAACACTTAAGAGGGTGAAAACATGTTGCCAGGTCCTTGGGGTTGAGGAGTGGAGGTAGATGCAAACACAAGGTCAGTGAAGGTTAGAAAAAAGATTGCTAGAACAGAGATTTCCCTGCAGCCTGAGGTGAGGCAGCAAGATGAACTTTTGCAGAGCATGGAGATTATCAGTAGAGCAGATACATGGAAATCCACACATGCACAACAGTCATACTGCAGGAGGAGATGAATATATTCACCTAACCAAGTAATGGTTCCATTTCTTAGGTGGTGATTGTTTAATGTATCTCTCAGGTGATGAACTGCCATGCTGTTCACATGTATCTAAATCCCTCCCTGCAGCTGAATTCATTTATACTTGTGCAAATATTCTGGATTTACTTTAGACCACACGCAGATCTTAATGATTTCAGAGTAAGACTGCAGAAATCCCAATTAATTTCAGATGGTTTATTCCAAATTTATTCTACTTGGAGATAAAGTATGCATTTGTCTTTGAATTGTATGGCACAGAGTATAATGATGAGATGTATTGAGCTCTATTCTCAGTTTGCGTAAATGAGTTTGGGTAGTCTGTGGAAAAATGTTGGAGAATGCCAGTTGACAAGATAGTCGGTCCACTATTATTTAAGTTAAGCAAAATATGAACGTAGATTAATTGATTCTATGATTCTATATTTGTTATATTGTGACTTCTGAAAATAAAAAATATTTTTCGTATTTTTTTCTTATTTTAATTGGTTAGTGAGTGCTGAGGATACTTCATGATGTCTTCATGTGCCATGGAAATAACTTTGCAACAAGACCTGAGTAATGGATCTTTACCAATTGTGTGTAATGGCTGCATTTTATCTAACATAGACAATACAGTGAAGATATTCTGTAGTATAGTTTCTTCTGCTGGATCTGTCTTCTCTCTTGTATTAGGCCAGAAAAATGTGCTTTTAAATCAAAAAAGCAGCAGAAGAACTATTTCCAGTTTATGATGACAAATACCCTGGCTTTTAGAAAGTTTTATAAAAAGAAAATAAAAGTGTAGTACAGTAGCCCTCTTCACCTCTTTGCTTTGTTCTATCAAGAACAAAGCAAAAAGTTTGCCTATTTAATGGTTGGAAATCCAACTGATGGTAAGATGCTTCTACCAAGACTTTCTTTGGTCATCATAGAAATTTAGGAAAGAATAGCATCTGACACTTTAATAAATTATGTCTTTATGCTGCAAACAACATGCTTCACTAGAAAAGAGCCATGCAAAAGAAGATAAATATTTTTATTTTTGTAATGTCCTTCAACTTGAACCATGGCATCAGAAGAATGATGTAGTTTTAAGACGTAACTTGAAGGCAAAATTGTGGTATCAATAGCTTTTGTAGTTTCTCATTTTCATCCATAGGGTCTACTACCAAAAAGAAGTTGTCATTGCTATATTATGACAGAGTATTCTATTCCAAGTGCTAGAAAAAAATTCTTATGTTGGTTGAAGGGTGAAAAAACTCAAACCAATACATTGTGTACTTACTGCAGTCTAATCACGTACATAATTTCAGATATAGGTTTTAAGAACTGGGAGATATTCAACAAATAGGTTCTGCTCTTGGAATATACTCTGGAGCAGAAAAAGAAAATTCAGTTTTAAGATAAACTCTGTCCTGTTTAGCATATTTTAAAATAAAGTTCTTAACATATGTTCCATGAAAAACATATCCTCGTGTACCAGAACTTCGATTAACTCTTTCTGTTATGGTGATGATCCACATAGGTTTAAAAGCTTAACGAGAGCATTAAAAATTTGAAATAAACCAACCCTTTATAATAGGTTTTCAAATTGGAAGTACTTTGTAATACTTATTTACTTGTTGTTTACAATTATTATTGAAAATCTGTTTAGATCACAGGTATAAGATTTGTAGATGTAGTTCAACAAATGTACACCCAAAAAATGAAAGGATTAAGTCTCATGGGAGATCAAAGGATGGCTGCTTTGCTTACATTTTGTAAGGATTTTTAAAAATTAGCACTATAAATTGTTGTGACAATGTTCAGTAGTCTTGATCTCGTAGGTCCTGACTACGAGACTGCAAGATAGGAAAAGGGTATGGATGGTGGCTGCTCAGGATCTAAACAAATTAGTGTGTTTTTAGTGGTGGTCTAAATATGGATCTTTTTGTTTAACCTCAATGACCTATATTAATATTTTTTGAAGTTGGTGTTTTGGATTTTACTTCTTTATTACAAGGAAACCTTGAAATCTTATTCCCTACAGACTTTTTTTTTTAATGCATTTTCTTTACAGGGAAGAGGAATTATTGTCATATTCACTTCCAGTCATTAGGGATTTTATTTTAAATGCTCAGCATCTTGTAGCCTACTGTAATAACCCCAAAGTTACCTTGCACTTTGTATGTTTGTGAATGGTTTCACAGTGATCTTAGGCTTGCATTTAAACTTGTGAGAAAGCTGGCAAGCATAGTGAATTAAATTTGGTAAACAAATTTTATGCTTGAATCCTCTTTAATTTACTGATTCTGAGATTTTTGTTTCTTTGTACATAAAAATATCTGCATTTACGATACTTTTTTTGAAATGAGAGTTTTGCCTACATAATTTTATTTGGAAGGTTGAGAGATAATACTTGATTTAAAGTCCTTTGCATCATCTTTTAGATTAATGAGAATATGTTTCCAGGTAAAATCAGTATTTTATTAATGAGGGATTCACTTACTGGGATAGAGAAAGTCAGGAACGTTTTAGGCTGTATGCAATGCAAATCATAGGAGTGTTCACAGGGAAGAAACGATCAGTGATTCAAAGGATACCAGTAGTTTTGCAGCCTACTCAAGTTGGTTTGAATGCAACTAATACAAAGAACAGATATAATTTGTAAATAGTCTGAGACTAATAAGATCACACATCCTTGAGCACTAACATTGCGTGCAGTTGCACATGATATACAGTAAACAGCAGACTACCACAACAAAATAAATGTTGAGGTGTGCACATCCTAAGACAGCAGTCTAAGTAGAAAGTAAATTAGCTAAACTTTATCATCTTATGTCTGCTGGAACCAAGGAGAAAATGAAAATATATCATATTTGAAAATGACAAAGGGGTATCACTCAGACTTGGTGTATAGTTCTGAAGTTCTAAAACTATTATAAATGAACACAACATTGACTCTATTTTTCTGTCTTAATGTTTGTCATGGGTTGAGACAGGGCCAGGCACTAGATGAGTAACAGATGCTTTCTATTAGCCCCTCTCACTCTGTAAGAGGGGAAGGAGAAAGGGAATGAGAGACACTGGTAGAATTGAAAAATAAAATAAAAACTGTTTTAATGAATATAATTATATTAATATGAACTATATATAAAACTATTACCAAGTCCAAACCCTCTGATGGCAATTACATCACTTTCACCACTGTTAATGTTCACTGATGTTGGGAAATTTCTATATTGGACTTAGCTGCTGATAGGGAACCAGATGCAGGAGCTGGATTCTGGAACTGATTTCAGGAGCACAGGATGACAGAAAAGACAGAGACCTTATTGTACACTGGACAGTGAAGAAAAGGGGTTGGCCTTTGCGGTCCCTCTGCTTTATAACCAATGTGACAAATATGGAAAATACTTTGTCAGTTTAAAGTCAACTAACCATCTTGTCCACTCCTCCCCACAACTGTGGTCTTTAACTTACCACACCCTGATGTGATGCACGAGATTAATAAGGACCTTGGGCTTTACAGGAGCAAGTACAGGCAAGAGTCTTTCTGCATTCCAACCCTTGGTGTAGTCACTGTAAACATCAAGCATTAGCACAAAAATGCTATTAACTTCAGAGAGCACAATTACTTAAAAGCATCTGAGCTGAAAAGTAAAATTACTGAACACAATTATTTCTGTTCTGACTCAAAGTAGGACAATGTGAAAGTTGTAGTTTTTAAAAGCAATTACAGTACTCAGCAAAGTGTAATTCAACTTTCATAAGACTTATATTGGGCCCCACAATACAATAATCCTTTTCAGGCTCTTCTAGTCTAGAGCAAAGTTCTAAAGTAATGGCAGCATTGCTAGTGTTTTAACAGTGGTATTTTAGCAAAACCTGCAGATACGTAGTCTTTCTCTGGACTTCCCTGTCTTTCACGTGCATGCTTAATACTTTCTGCATCTTGCTGCTTCATGAAAAGACAATTGGGTTGAAATACATACAGATTTCTTGATGTGTCAGAGAGCAGCAGAACATTTAGAATCCTTCCACATAGTAGATCAAATGCTCGTTTATATGTGCTACAATATCACTGCCTTAATGTGACTAATAGTGTCAATAACACAAAGCCCCTGTATAGTTTCTGTTCCATCTGAAATAAATATCAATGCAAAATGGCCTCAGCATTAAGGAAAACAATGACTCCTTACTTCTGGTTATTTAAATTAGAATTTTCAAGTGGAAGTAGGAAAAATTGTTGATGTATTGTCCAGAATTATAAAGAAATCAATAAAAGCTTTGTTGAACTACTCCCACACTACTCTTTAACTTCCATTAGTCACATCATGAGAGAAGACTGTAGCCGTGAATCAAGCAAACAAATATTTTTTGTGTTGTGAACTTAATGACCGTGCTTATCTATTATATTTTTATGAAAACAAAGAAGATAGATCCACAGCCACACTCTCACCTATTCTGCAAATTTTATTTTTCCTACAGTCTTTAGTAGATTATAGATAATTTTGTAGTTAGGGATTGTATCTCTTATATATAAAAGAGAGCTGAATCTCAGCTATTTAGAATCTTTTTCTTTTTTTACTACATTCTTTATCCTCTTGTTTCACTCACCAGAAGGATGATTGAGAAAGAGTTATTTCTGTCATGATTTCTTACATTCATGAATTAGGGTAGCAAGTAACATGCTGAGACAAAGTTAATGAGTTATCTACTGCAAACTGTGTGTCTGAATTGATTAAAAAAAGTGGTTCAATTATCACTCATCTTTAGTTTTCACAACTGAGTGTTGAATCCCATGTTCGTGTTTTGTAGATTTCTTTTCCCCTTCTTTCAGTCATTTTAAATAGTTGCCATAAAAAGACACTGGCTTGACCTATCCACATATGTTGGTTTTGAATATCGAAGTAGGTATGGAATTTAAGTATTTTTCATGTAACCGAATTGTAGTATCTTGTCAGAAATAGGTCAGAATCTAATTTCATGTCACCATACCTCCAAGTTCAGCAATAATGCTGCTTCCCTGCGCATCTTTCACCATTTGTTATAATTGCACTGTATTCCTGAGTGCTGCAAACTAAGAGGCAAGTTTATTGCTTAGTACTGATCAAATATCTGTGTATACAATACAATCAATCATATTTAATTCTTCCCCCTCTGCCCTGCCAAAATGCAGGTTAAACACATTACTATGGAGGTAGCTTTCATTTATCTCAGAAAAGTCATAATCAGGTTGATACTTATTTTCCTCCATGTTTATACTTGTTATGACATTTCATTTAATAAGAATCTGAGAAAACTGTTAGTTGTTTTTCTCATTCTCATGGTGATGTATAATTTCAACGTGGAGGTTTTCCCAGCTAATGCTTGTGTAAGGTTACATGAACTTTTGTAGATTTTTCATAAGCAAATTTAAAATAATTAGAAATCATCTGTAAGGAGCTTATGAAAATTCTGTTGACAGGAAGGTGAGTGAGACTTTCCCATGTTTGGCTTTATAAAGTAGAGATGACAGAGGATTCATTTGCGCTCAGCCTGCATATAACATTTTAGAATTAAGTAAATAATAATGGGAAGCCAAACTGAATTAATTATCATTTCTCATCTTTAGTTGATGTGATATCTGCATGTTTATTTCACTAGCATTTGATTCACAAATCAAATTTTACAGTGTTCTTTCAGAAGTACTTGCACTCTTTGGTATCAGCCAGAACATGACTCCTGGGGAAAAGGTTAAGATACTCAGAGCTAGTGGAATTTATCAGTGCACTGCAGAGCGTAAGGTGCTAATTGCCTCCCCAGGATGTCTTAATGTCATACCACTGAAGTGAAGTACTTTGGCAGAAAGGTTTAGTGAAGCCCAGTTTATATTTCTGGCTGGTTTTGCTGGCTGCTGGGGTAATACTTCTTGCTTCTTTGCATACTGTTAAAAAAGTGGCCTTGCATGACGCACTCTACAGGAAGAATACCAAAACAATTCAGAAAATAGATTCAGCCAATTTTCTAACATCTCTGCTTTATGGAAGCTGAAAAACAATCCTCTCTGCTTACCATACACCAGGCTTTATGGCACAAACCTACTTGGTCTGAGTTCAGTGCTTTGACCTGATAGACAGCAATGCTGAAATATATTCAAATGGAAAATTATATGCTCTCCTTTTAAGCATCATTGGGTATACCAGTACGTGAATTACTTAAGGATTCAGATAATTAAACTCAGTTTCCTATCTCCAGAAGTAGAGTTAGCCAAGTGGGGACCAAAGTAACGTAAAAGCTACGCAAATGACCTTAATTTGAACTCTAGATGCGTGGAAGGTTCAGAACATATCAAAATAAGCTAGCTGACCAAGACTGTTCCTTTTCAGTGCAACTGAACTCTCTGCAGACATTAAATGTGTATCAAGCAGTCCAGTACTAATTCAGAAAAGCCAAGCTGGAAATTATTCTACTTTTGAAGTATTTTATACAGCTCTAACTGAATACCAGGAATCAGGAACAGATCAGGATTCTTTCATGGAGAAGCTTTTCAAACTTTTACCATAAGTCAATTTCCTGAGTTCAGCTTCACATCAGGATGTTACACTCTTATTCAGAAAACCAACCAGTTCCAGGATCAGTTCAGGAGCCAAAAGTAAGTACCATTCTGAGTCTCTCAGCCCCAAGGTCGTATGAGTTTGACCATCAATTTCTGAGTAAGCTTTCTCAGACTCTGTGCAATGTCCTAGTATGACTGTTTAGTTGAAAGAATCTACCAGGTTTTCTACATGCATTGTTCTATAAACTTACTATTCAAAATATACAAATAATTATACTGGGTTAGCTTCCAGATCACAACTTCCTCCGAATGCTAGCAAATTCAGTAAGACTTTTCCCACTGACCTCAATGAATTGGAATTAAATGCAGAAGTTATGCCACATAGAAAGGCATGCATTGGTCTGCCTGTGAATTCAGATTATTATACCCTGATAGTGATTCTTTTTTGACTCAGTATTTATATACTTTCCTTCCTGTCTAGCTCAATGATTCTAGAAGAAAAGAATCTTCTCAGATTCTGTACCCTTTATCATCTTTTTCATAGTGATTTTGTGGGGTGACAAGCAGTTAAAATGTAAGTCATCCTTGCTATCAAAGAATTAGTGTCTTTTTATAGTTGCCTGGGCTGTGTATTGCCATAGAAGTCAGAGTCCAGGTATTGATATTCACACAAAAGAAAGCACGTTGACTTACCTACTGTTGAATTCAATGTTATCTCATTAGCATTAAATGGCTATAATGGGAGAAAGATGAAAATAACTACAGATATGAGGAATAACAAACATGAAAAGGAAGATGTGAGAATGGGACAAAATCACGGTTCCTTATTTGTACGGTGAACATAAAAGGTACCCTTCTCAACCCGCATGGCTTACAATGTCTTCAGAAATGGAAATTAATCAGCACTTGTTTATATCTGTGCAAATCTGGCACAGGAATCTGCTGTGATAGCAACAAGGAGACTTTGAGACTAAGCTGTATTTCTTTAAAAATGCCTTTTCCCAATAATGATACTCCATAGCCTCAGTATCTGATCTGTTCCTCCTGTAGTCTTTCCCCTTGGCTTAGATATATAAACATAATTTTCACTCTGTTGCTTGAGTTCTAAAATGTAATTCTAATATATTTGGAAGTGTTAAAAAGTTTTTGCATTTGCTTTTCTCTATTATTAAATGTGCCTCATACTGATAATTCCAGGTATTTCCCAAGAATTAAAAGATTAAAGATTCCAAGGCAAAATGGTCCAACCAATACTCAGTTTATTGCAATGGTTTGTGGCTGTCTTCAACTTGATTCAGCTTCTGTTTGATCCAGTTATAAACTAGAAAATTGCTTAATGTGATACACCAGTGAATGTGATGCTGTTATTACAAATGCCCTCACAACTATTGTAAAATATGTAGGTTCTTTGCCTCTTCCAGGGTTTTAGAGTTGAAAGACATCTAAGCACACATCTGTTGATATTCTAGTTGATCTGCCTTATTCCTCAGTTGGAAGTGATGTAAATGAAGCCATTTTGGACCCCGCCTCATGATTCCTTTAGTTTAAATCCTGCCCAGACTGCAGCTAAAGTTTTCATTGCTTGTTCTCGTCAGATGGATTCTATCCAGCTCTATAAGTTATAATCCACAAAGAATGTTCTATTGCCATAAAATCCAAAATGCTTGCAATAGCGTCAACTGCATGGCCAGAATCTGATATTCATTATGCACCTATCTTTGGCTGCTCCCTTGTCTTTAACTCGTTAAATGGAGAAAAAGGTAACATGGGCAACAATAATTTTCACTTCTACAATGAGGGCTTTGTAATCTTCCTGTATTCTGCCCAGGTTCTGTCTTGCAATGTTCATGCCCACATGAAAGAGTAGCAATGGATAGTAGTCAGTATTCCTGACAAGTTGTGGTATCTTCTTGGCATTGTCTTGAATTTTAGTTCCTCAGAAGGCAGCAGGTCTCTTTGACTCTGTCAGGTTGGCAAATGCATTCCTCAGTGCTCATTAACAGAGTCACCCACTATGAGCATTTTTCTTCTCTTTTTACACTATCCACTTCATGATGCTGGTGCACCTTCTCCATACACCCCTTGTCAGCGTTTCATATCTGTTTTTGCTGGTGATGCTGAAGAGAGCAGATAGAAGCAAAGTCCTGCTTTCCTGGTCCACCGGTATTCAAGATTCCTCATACTTAGTGTTGTCTGCTACAGGAGCATGGTCATGAATCCATCTATCAATCTCTGTTATGGCTCGTCTAATATTGTGGAGCTTTGTTCTCAGCATTCCTGGTCAATAAGACTGTTTAAATCTCCAGTGTTTGCTCTTGGCAAAGCCCATGCTACCTCTGTCTCACTTGCAACAGCTGCCAGCTTGTGGCAGGTCTCTCTGCTCTTGTATTGTTTATGCAATGCATACTGGGAATGGTTCAAAACTGCATCAGGAGAGGTTCAGGATTGACATGCAGAAGGATTTATGTACCTGTACAAATAAAGAATATGGTCAGACACTGGGCTCAGCTTCCTAGAGAAGTCGTCAATGGCACAAACTTATTAGTGCCTTAACAAAAGGAGTGGGAATGATTCGTACAGATGTTGAATGTATTGTATTGCATTGTAGGAATACTACTGTATGGAAACTATTCTATTGCATTTTATCTATTGCATGAACTGAGATGGGGAAGCTGATGAAACCTTGTATAGGCAGCTGAAAGTAGCCACATGATCACAGGCTTTGGTCTCATAGGGGATTGCAATCACCCTGATACCTTCTGGGAAGTCTACACAACCTGGCATGTACAGACCAGGAGGTTCCTCCTCAATATTTATAAAAACTCTTTGACATAAGTGGTGGAGAAGCCAACAACAAGAGGTGTTCTACTGGAGCTGATACTGACTCATTTCTTTCTGTTCTCGGTTATATTCTGATATATAGTCTCACTCTGAGGACAAGAAAACCAAGGTATAAAAATCAAGAGAGCACTAATCAGCCGCTACATGATGGTAATGTTATCAAGCAATAGATGTAGTTGCTCTCCCAAACAAGCCACATATGGTAGAGACTTTTATTATTATTACTAGCCTGTGCCAGTCTGATGCAACTGTCATTAAGAACATTACTAATCCTTCCAGTGACATTAAGATTTGGTTCAGAACTCAAAAGGGTAATCATCATAATTTCTCTGGATTTGAGCACGTTATCTGAATGGCAACTGAATAAATCGTACTTTACACTGGTACCTGTGTTATTTTAGCTCAATCTTGTTATGTATTCCATTACAATTAAAAATAATGTGGCTCCTTCATTTTAGTTAATTGGAGGGTCTGCTTGAAAAGGTAGAAAATAGTATTAGAAAAGAAAATATAGAAAATAGAAAATATTTTTCTCATTGCTATATTGAACATCTTAGTAAATTACATTCTTAGCAAAAATTTTTAAACTCCCTACACTTTCATAACTATTGATCTATTTTGAAGCATCAAAATCCTATTCAGATGTTGCTTCAGTAGTGCCAAGTGTTTTGAAGACACATTTTAAAATTGTAAAGATACAATGACTAAGAAAAATATTTAATGGAGAACTGTATACAGTATTATATCTGACTTATCATGCTCCTTTCCTTGAACTAATTTACTATGATTCTAGCGAGTTTTTTCTCAGTCATATTTTGCATATTTTAATTTTCTTATTAATAAAAGAATATGACCAGTTCACATGAATATTTAATATGTGTATTTGGTTTAATTAAAGCATATTATAAATACTTTCACATCACCTTGAGTTATTTTGAAGCAAAGAGAAAAAGCATAGGAAATCTGTGGCATAACTTGCAAGACAGAAATGGATTTGTGGGGTTAGACTGCTCCTTTCAAGGTACACTACAGAGTTATATCATATTTCCAAGTGTAAATGACAGTTCAGACTTTTTAGTTTTTATGAAGCTGTGTCTAGACTTACTGTTTGCCAATATTCAATATTTGTTGTTATTTTTCCTTGTGGTAGCTTTTGTGCAGAACTTGGTTTTAAGTAGCTTGCTGACCTAGAAATCATCCAGAGAGTGCAGTTTGGTAACAGACATCGAGAAAAGCGAGATAAGCAAAAATTCAGGGAACAAAAGATCAAACTAAAATCAGTTGAGTGTTACTGATACCTTAGAAGTAATTAGATGTGTTGCAGTCAAGAAACCCTGAGTGTGACTCACTTTTCACAAACTTCTAGGTTTTGCATGTAAAAAAAGTCTCTTGAATTCTTTATTCTGGAGCCGTGACTTCCAACATCCTAAAGAGCTTTACTAATTTTTAAGGAACAGATATAAATCCTGTTAACACTATACTGTTTTTGAATTTAGCTGTCTAGGTCATATCTGTTTTCTGTGCAGTTTATTCTAGGTGTTTATCATATGTAGATGGTACTGGAAACATTGTTGAATTTGTAAAGAAGATAATTATGGACCAAGTTGTAAATCTAATCTTAGAAGACATGGAAGGTTTCCAGGAACAACACTAAGAAAATAACAAATTCTCTCACTTATTCTATTTGATTTTTAATTTTAAAAAGTTTTCCCCTACTTATTTTTTAAAATCAAAGTGAGAGATTAAGATGATAGAGAGTTTTTCAGGAAGATGCTGATGCCTTAAAGAATAGACATTCTGTTACCTCCATGGCTTGTAAGTATTTTATAATAAATAAACTGGAATATTTCTTCCCTATGATTCATGGGACAGCTTTTCATGTTCTACAGCCACTGAATAGTCTACATCCACTGACTGTTCTCCATAAATAGGGAATTTCAGCTGAAAAGAATAGTCATGTTGCGTCTTTGCCACATCCATTCAGAGGAATAAAGGTGTTACATGGATAATACATGGCTTCCAGTAATATGAAACATGACGCATTTGTTCTTGGCCAAGAGAAGGAAATTCAGAGGGTATCTGTAATATTAATGACACCAGGATTTCAAGCTCAATACCTGAAGTCTGGATTCATTGCTCAAGCAGTGTGTTCATTTAGGAAGACACATACCAGTTGTAGTTTTCTTAACTAGTTTCATATTCTGTCCCAAGGACACAATCTTTTGATCCATGAAACAGGTCTTTGTGATTTTATTATTTTTTCCTCTGACAGCTCTATCTCCAATGTTCCTTTTCCCATTCAACAACATTTACCTCGCTAAATGTTTTGTCTTTGTAATCATGAGACTACGTTGGTTGCATCATCTTCATCTTCTGAAGATGCTATCACCATATGACAAAATCCATTGAAAGAAGAGTATTAGTAATTTCTGAAAACACAAATAAGAATTGTTTAAACATGGAAGACTGATTGGTTTTGATATATTACCACTTCCTGGTATTTTACTGTTTAAGTAATTTTTATCTATTGAATCACTGAGTATTTTGTAACATATAAATATAAAGGAAAAAAATTGCCTCCAAATAATATATATATGTGTGTGTGTGCACAGTACCTTATGCTGTTGTAAAATAAGCAGGTTATTCAGCTATGATACTATGCAGTTGAGTAATAACTGTAGTGTCAAGAATTGTATTATTTAAAGATGTATAAATAATGGTGAAACATCTTAGAGGAAGGTCTTAAATTTGTAATGGTCATTCACAAAAATAATGTCATCCTCTGTGAAGGTTGGTGTTACTCTTTGATCAGATGACTTGTCCTTGAAGTATGGTTAACATTCTTGTGTAAAATATCAACTCTTCTACTGACAGAATGAGTTCAATCTGTAAGCACCAAACACTTTGTATTTCACTCATCATGGGAACTCAGAATAAAACAGTTTCAGCCCTTAAGAAGAGGAACATGCACTAACAGGACTTGTATTAGGATCACAAAAACCTTAGTATTAAAAATTAATTTTGGTGGCACCAATATTCTTAATTTATCAAGCAAAGCTATGAGCAGTTGTTACCTGACAATCTTTCTAAAGAAGTCACCTCCTTGTTTAGGAAGCTCCCTTTTTTGTTTCCCCTCTTATTTTTCTTATTCAAGTAATTTTTGCAAATAATTTCTGATATTAGTTCTAAATGGAATGTTCTCAAGTTTTATATACTGGAGTCTTTACGATTAAGGGAAGATCTGACTAACAGTGCTGACTGGTAATATTGCAAAAAACTTTAAATGAAAGAAAATGAACATAACACATCTCTCCCAATAGAATATATAAATAATATGATATATGTTTAAGATTTACAGTTTGGATTTTTGATAACCTGACAGTTGAAGGAAAGTAATATTTATTCTCTGCTCATCAGTCATAGAATCTCTCTCCAGTCCTACCATGTGGATTTAAATTTTATTGAATTTATGAACTTCTGGCTGAATAGTTCTCATCTTGATGTGTGTAGGCTCTGAGTATGTTGTGGGGTAGCTGAACTCTGCAAATGACCTCAGCTTTTGTCAGCTAAAAATGCCTTCTGGCTCAAACACCTCAATGGTTTTCCTCTTAATTCCATTGTGGCAGTGGAATGCTGATTATTTTGATACTGTTAATATGTAATAAGCAACTGTTTTAGGAATTTAGATACTGGTGTATGTGTCCTTTTAGCTAGATTTCATATACTTGTGGTCTTTTTACTACAACAAGTATATGTCCGATTTTGCATTTATTCAGGGAGCGCTCTAATGGTTCAAACTCTGTGCAGTGTGTTATGTAAGATGAATATCTGCATAGTTTCTCAGAGAAAAGCTACATTAAGGTTTTGTGGTGAGACTTAAGCTCACAAAAGAATTAAAATTCTCAGTATTAATCAGACTTTGCTGCAAATGTGTGACTTGAAGTAAACTTAAAGTGGTTACTTCTTGTGCCTTGATTCTCTGCTTGTGGTTTTGGTGCAGACAAAAGTTAAAGCGAAGTGCGTTGAAAAGTTGTGAGAAAAGAATCACTAAACTTTTCTAGGGAAATTACAGCAGAAAGTCCTGTACTGGCTGAGGGTTTCACAATTTTCACTAATTTCCTTTGCATGTCAGTCTCAAAGCAGAATGAAGTTGAAAAATGGCAGTTCTGTCTTGAGGACACAAGACAAATATTTATCCTGAAAGGTAATGAGCCAAAGCTCTGTGACAGATTCTGCTGTGCAAACTGGAAGACTGACAGAACAAGTCAAGTGAAAATGTAAGAATTTGTGTTGCCTTCAATTTTAGTGTGGTAGAAAGATCAAGTTTCTCATTTGGAAAATTTGCATAAAACAAAACTGTTGTTATGTGAGCATGGAAACTTCGCAATGGTTTGCCTGAAGGCCTTTGTGCAATCCTGGATGGCAGATCAAGCAGGGGATGCAGAACTCTTCCTTTCAGGGAAAGAATATCTGTTCAGCAGTTGGTTCCCTTAGCACTGAAGTAACAGTAACTTATTCCTAGAGTCATCCTACAAATATTTATACTTTCATACTTAGTTCAGAGGAAATTACTGTGGAGCCAATCAGTACAAATTGATGAGGGAAGACTGTTTAATGCAAACTATGGGTTAAAAACTGTCTGGATGATTGCATATAGAAAGTGTTTGTGAGTGGTGCTGCATCCAGTTGGAGTCCAGTGACCAGGGATCAGTACTGGGCCCCCTTTTATTCAAAATCTTTTTTGATGACCTGGATAAGGGATTTAAACCTCCCCTTAGCAAATTTGCAGATGACACCAAGCTGGGGAGGAGTGTCAATCAGCTGGAGAGGAGGAAGATGCTGCAGAAAGATCTGGGAAAGCTGGGTCAAGGGGTAGAGGCCAGCAGGATAAGGTTTAACAAGGCCAAATGCAGGGTCCTACATTTTGTCAACAATAACCCCCAACAGGGCTACAGACTGAGGGATGAGTGGCTAGGGAGAGGCCTGGCAAAGAGGGATGTGGGAGTACTGGTTGACAACTGGTTGAATATGAGCCACCAGTATGCCCAGGTGGCATGAAAGGTCAATGGCATCCTAGCTTGTATCACGAATAGTGTGGCTATCAGGACTAGGGATGTAATTCTTCCCCTGTACTGGCCACTGATGAGGCCTTGCATTGAGTACTGTGTGCAGTTCTGGGCCCCTCACTTCAAGAAAGTTATTGAGGTGTTAGAGCAGGTCCAGAGGAGAGCAATGAGGCTGGTGAAGAGGAAGGAAAGTCTTATGAGGACTGTCTTATGAGGAAGACTTATGAGGACTGATGACAATGTGTTTGTTTAACCTGGAGAAGAGGAGACTCAGAAAAGGGACATTATCACTCTATGACTACCTGCAGGGAAGTTATAGACAGGTGGGAGTCAGGCTCTTCTCCCAGGCAATTAGTGATACGACAAGAGGGCATGGCTTAAAGCTGTGCCAGGGGAAATTTAGGTTGAATGTTAGAAAGCACTTCCTCATGGAAAGGGTAATCAGACATGGGAATGGACTGCCCAGGGAGGTGGTGGAGTCCTCATCTCTGGAGATGTTTAAGAAAAGACTGGATGTGACACATAGAGCCGTGGTCTAGCTGATGTAGTGATGTTAGGTCATAGTCTGGGCTTGACAATCTCAGAGGTCTTTTCCAGCCTCAATGATTCAGTGAAGCTCCTCCATCTCTACCATGGTTAGGGAACAGAATTTCTTCCTAAATCAGACATAATTATATTGTGTCATTTTATAATGACTGTTCTGCTAAGTAAGGAGTTTAGTTAGTGTTGCATCTAACCTAAAAAGTTATTCTAGAATATATTAGACATTAGCATACAATACAGAATAATGCAACACTGAATGTCTTACTGTTACTGATTTAAACTCATCTTCACATAACCAAGTTAGAATTTAATTTGTTAATTTTAATTTAATTATATTTTCTTCCCATTCTCTGATGAAACACATATTGTGAGCTTACAACTGAACAAGTGAAATGCACTTTGACAACCCATGAGTCAAACTGAAGAGATGTTTATTATACTGCACATGAAAAACCATTCTTAATAGATTTTTCATCAAGACTAGTAAAGTGACAACTGTGACTCAACCTTAAAAGCATCAGTAGACAGAACATAGTGAAAAAAACAACTAATGATAAGTGCAAAATGCTCGTTCGTGCTGCTGGAAATAGCTTTTGCACTTGGTCCTTAAAATAGCTCAGCCGTTGGAAAGAGCAATTTTAAGTATTCAACCTTAAGATGATGCTTCTTTTTACATAGAAGCAATTCACTTGTTAGATTAATTTTCTGTAGTTTAATTCAATTTTGAGCCATTAATTATTTAAGGACTATTTTTCTTTTGATATCTAGAATATTATTTTCACATTCTAAAACAAATTATCATTGATATTATTTATCAAGAGGAATTTATTCTCAATTCATCCAGTTGCCTTAATTTGCCTATAGTGGACTCTGGTGAGTATTTATTTTGTTTGGCTGATGACATGATTTGCTAATGTGTACTTGGAAAAAATTGGAGAACCAATTCCGGTACATTAGACATGCTTTGGAGTCCCTGTATGTTTCAGCTATTGCATGGATTTTACAGGTAAAATAAAGCATGACTACGCCTTGCAATCTGCAAAATGAGATGTATCTAACTCTTTTTGTTTTGTTTCCTCCTTCAACAGAACATAAAAAATAGAAAAAGGACTTTGTTGTCCAACAGCTTAGAAACCAACATTATAATCTCTATTTATACTAAAAGATAAGCATAGTGAAATTTTTATGGTACATATTGAGTTCATATATAGTGCTAAGTAATTCTTGAAATAGTTTATACTATAAAATTCTTGTACTTAATCTATAGTTAAACTGTAGTTAAGGTAAATTATACTTTAAATCACTTCAAAACTAAAAAACTGTTAAAGAAGATAATGCCATATCTCAATTTATCACTTACTATCATTTATTCTTGTCAAGTAAGATGTAGGTGTGATTTCTCGAGATGAAAATAACATATACCAAAGTATTTAATTGATCAAATATTAAGGTAGGGTATTAATTTTGGTGGCTTAAGAAAATTATGCTTTTTTAAAACAACAAATTTATTTCAAATATTAACATTAAATTGTTTTAGTAGAAATAACATTTCTGAGGCTTTCACATTACACAAGTTCTACTTTGAAAATCCTGAGGTTTTAGACATTCATACAAAAAATACTGTAGGTATGCCCTTTTTGTAAAAGAGCTTTTTGATGTGAGGCAAAGGCCAATTGACTATAAAGTTCTGTACAGAATCCAAAAAGAAGAAATAGATGTGGTGTGACTATTAATTTTACCAGTTTCTGGTGGCAGACTGTAGTGGAAGGCATGGGCAACAGATCCTGCACCTCCTTACACAATTAGTTTTCATTCACAGAAGGATTCTTTTCAAGCCAGTGGAGCTACTAATTTGAATGGAGGATATTTTGTCTTTAATGCAAAAGGTTTTTCATGGCTGAAATATATTTGGAAGCAGAGCAGGTTGAGAAATATTTTTACCTCATTACTATCTTGAGAAAGACAAAATTAAAGGTTTCAGTATGATGACTCTGAGTAGAGGATTAATGGTATTAAGAGCACTGGGCATAAAGTATGATACTTGGACACACTCTTGAGAATGACAAAATTGAAGCTACTGGATACAGAGAACTAGATAAATATAGTTTGTGAAAGAGTTTAGTTAATATGTTTATACATATATAAAGGAATTTTTTGTCTTTACTTGTTACCTTTCCATTTGCATTAATGTGAACTTAATTGTATTGTCACCAGAAATAAAAAGAAGAATGGCATACCTAAATCTTACAAGGGTAATGAGACACTCACAAATTTGTCATTGTCTGATTACTGTCTGATACTTTAGTAGGGTCACAGCAGAAGTTGTAGCCTGACCTCTGACCTGCTGGATGATGATCCTGTGACAGAAATTTATTATATTATGAACTCATAATAAAATACAAACATTGCTACTCTTTCTATAATTATATCTTTGTCCTTAACATAAGCATAAGAACAGAAATAGTGTCCTGTTCCATGAAACTTCTAGTATCTAAAACTCTTCTAATTTCAGATTTTGTAAATGTATGTATGTGCTGGAGGAAGATGAACAGAAGAGAAGACAGAAAAGAAAAAGGAAAGAAATTGGTTTGTACAGATGCAAACTTTGCTGTAATAAGAGACTACACCATGATATATTGGATGATATTTGGTTTGTATCTGTGTGGACAGCCGCAGAAATTCAGTTTCCCTGGACCCATTTTAAGCAGTCTCCATATAAAACATCTACAGTTTCAGACACAGATGTTGCTGAGCTTAAATACCTTTGTAATAACTAGTAATCCAAAATATAGGACTCATATCTGAGCTCTACAGAGCCTGACCTAGGCAAACTTGCTCTATTGTAGGAGTTTGGAGTAGGTAATAACCAGAGGTCTCTTCAAACCCCTATACATTGTCTATTCAAACCCCTATACTTTGTATTCCTAGTCTTTAAAAATAACATAATGTAGAGTGTAAACGATATCCCTTTAAGGAGTATTTAAGACTGAATTCATTTTATAAGCAGCTCTATGTAAATCCCTCATTGCTACCTGTTTGGTGAATGAAAAATCATTTTCCTTTTTTAATTCCTCTGAGCTTGTGTAAAACAGTGCATGTTTATTGATTTACCACACAGATAAATCTAATGTAGAAAGTGCTTCATATCCTAAAACAGCTCTCATTTTTTTATAAATGCTTTCAGATACACAGGCTTAAGGAATGATCTTTCTTCTTCAGTCAAAAAGCAATTTTAAAATAACATTCTGGTTCTAACAAGGTATACAAATTATTTCTGTGACAAGAGTCATAGGTTTAGATTATTTTTTGTCAATGATTTCTTATCTTTGTAGCTGTCAGTTTTGCTTCTTTAGCCAAGAATGTGACTCTGAGTGTTAGTGTTTCATGGGCCTGTTTCACTTTTACCTGTGGTTACCAATTCCAAAATCCTATTGCTTCCATTGTAAAAAATGGTACATGACCAAGTTTATGGCAGCTTAAACTGTGACAGTGAAAGGATTATGTAAGGATGTCAAAAGCAAGGGTAAGTAATGTAGATAGGCAGTTCTATAGTAAAACAGAAATAAGTATATTCCAGCAATGTAATAGGCCTTTCCAATTAAATAATTTTTCAAGTAAAATTTTTCTTTTAATTTATCAGTTAATTTTATGTTCATTTGTCATCTTAGGGTATTTTCAATTAAAGTTGTATTCTATGTAACTACAATTCAAGAATTGGCTCTGAAGTTCTTAATCGTAAAATCTGGTCAACCTTAATGTAAGGATGTAGTATAATTATACAGTGGGTTCTTGGGGTAGCATGCATGTCTTGTGTTAGATTGTGCTTCATACAGTAATGGTGTACGTTCTGTAGCACCAGGGTACCCAAAGTAAAATAAACTGAAAAACAGTGAAAATACATGATTTAGCCAAAATTACCTGTGGTGGGTATGACAAATAATGTTATTTGCTGTTTCCCAGTCATGTACAAGGTCTCATTAAAGGTCCAGTTTTCCACTTAAAACATTTTTAAACCAGTGAAATCTATTTTCTACATGTATTTTTATCTTGCTCTTTCACCATATGAAATGCCCTACAGTTCAGTCTAGCTGGCTTTTACCACTTCTTGGATGTTAAAAATATGTATGAAAGGAAGACTGACTCCCAGATATGCTTTTGGCTAGAGCTGGTGTGCCAGACAGACGCGCTGGCCTCAATTGCAGGGAGGTTTATGTTTAAGATACATGCTGCAGTCTGGAGGCCAGGGACCTGTGTACGTTGCCAAACTGGGACAACATCTTGCTATCCAGTTATGATGAAACTAAATCTCCCTTGATCTCACTAAAGTATGCCATCCCAAATCAGAGAACATATATTTGGCCATTTGCTATAATTGTGGCTTTTAGATCTGATACTTTTCTTGGCTTCAGATAGAGGGGATGCTTTTATTTAAAAAAAAAAAAACAAACCTCAAACCAAAAAAACTTGAAAATGGGCTGCCAACACCCTTCTGTGTCTGGAAAAATGAAGTGTCCTTGAAAGCATTTTCATTAGTGTTCTTCCTTCTATCTTCTTAATGCACTTAAACAAGCTGGAACCTTACCACATTTTGCTCTTAGTAAGGATTAAAACAACTCCCAGACTCCACATTTGCCTTTGTAATCCTTCTGCACCTAGAATGTGTGCTGCACCTTTTACTACACATCAGGAGAGAAGCCATAGCCCATAATCAGCTTTCAATGATACAGATAAGTGTGCTTGATTCAGAGATCATTAGATGCTTTCACTGTACTCAGATTCCACCAGATCTTTTTGCTGTAGAATATTTTGAGATAAAGGGTCTCAGACACCAGGGCTTCCCTTTCTAATTCCCAATCTTACCGAGGAGCTATGGGCAAGTGATCACCTGATTTGCAGGGCAATGACATCTTAAAACTTTGTCTCTGCTTGACTCATTACAAAACCATTCTCCTTGTATCTCCAATTGACTGGATACATTTGCTATTGTCATTTCCTAAGCTGTACACTTTAGCATATAAATAGAAAATACTTTTCTCAATATACCACTGTTCATTAATGAGCCACTTAATCATTCAACAGCTTTCCTCCTCCTAGTAAAACACAGAAGAATTACAATATCCACCTCTGAGTTTATTGGGAACTGCCCTGGATGTGTTCATAATGTTTTATTTACAATATATTTTATATCTGGAGGTGCAATATGACATTGATACAGTTTTCTTTATAAATCCAGTAATCTGGCAGTTCAGGCATGATTCACACCATATCTTGGCAGATAGCAGATAGGTATATCAGCAAGGTTTCATTTGCTTTTCACTGATATGCTGCAGTGAATATATAATGTACTATGGAGTATAGACAGCAGTACTCTCCAACTAGCTTAGGTTTCACACCTCACATAGTTGTTTATTTTTCTGGATTTATTACACTGTGGCGTTTTCCTGTAAGCTTCCCTGTGTTTCCCAATCTGTGTCACAAACAAGATTCCCATATTATCTTTAGACTAATGAAATGGCTCGTGCAGGAGAGATCCCTTTGAAAGTGTGTTCATCCTGGTAGTCTGCCTCTGGGCCAACAACACACAAAACCTTCACAGTTTCCAACTCTGTTAACAATGATCTTGACCTTTCTAACTATTTATTGCTCTTGAAAAGTATTACAATTTATTTCTAACCTAGTTAGTTGAAGATAAGTGGTTTACTGCACAAGTCTTATGAGGGTTGTTTAATCTGGAGAAAGGAAAGCTGAAGGGATTCACAATGAGAGTGCTGAGACACTGGAATAGGTTGCCCAGGGAGGTTGTGGATGGATGCTGTCTCCCTGGAAGTGTTTGAGGCCAGACTGGATGGGGCCTTGAGCAGCCTGGTCTAGTGGGTGGTGTCCGTGCTCATGGCTTAAGGTCCCTTCCATCCTGAACTGTTGTATGAATCTATGAACAAGAATAGCTGCTGCTCCATTGGCAGGTGCATTAGGACACTTGCATGGAGTAATAGAAGAGAACAGGCAGGAGCTCAAAAGGACCTGTGTGATGCTGGAAGCCTCCTCAAGAGTGGAATGAGGTGGCCCAACTGGTTAGCAGGGGGCCCTGAGTGCCTTTCCTGAAACACTATGCGGGCTCCCGTGTTGCATCTGGTATATCTTACTCTAGTCTTCTCTTTTACATTCTGTTAAGACAGATTTAGTGACATGGAGGCTGCAGGTGCATTTATCTTGTGGTTAGAAGAAATTTTCCCTCCGGGAGGTGGCCAGGGGTATTGGTTGCCTGGTGATCCTGTCATGAAAAAAGTCTGAAACAAATAGTCTTATTTTCCTGCAATAATCATGATAGTATTGCTGCCTCTTGTATGATTTTCATTCTCTTATCTAAGAAATCTGTCTGTGAAGTTGCCGGTCTGTTACCAGACAGAAATCTCTTTTGATCAATTTCTTTTTTTTTTGTCAGAAGACAGTTATTCTAGGGCAGCCTGTCTATCTTTCAATTAGCAGAAAAAACATCAAAGGTTTTGGAGTCCATTCAGTGTAGTATAAGGCTATTCTGAAACCTCAAAGATTTTAGCAAGAAAACTGTCTCATTCCAAAGGGAAATTTATGTCTGAATGAACGTGCTGACTGAGGAACAGTGCAAACTCCCTGAGAGGGATGCAGGGGGAAAGACTTCTGAGGAGGAAGGATGATGTGAGTTAGAGCATATATCCCTCCCATGGCAGAAGTATTGCCGGAGGATCTGAGCTTCAAAGACATTTCCTGCAGTTAGCCTTCCACATCAGGCAAGTGCTGAGAAAAAATCCTGGGAGGAAGTTCAAAGCAAATCTTTTTCAAGGGTGGGAGAGTCAATGGCAGCTCTGACTCAACTAAGTCTGTGTTTTTATTTATCTGTAAAGAATAGCTCACATAATGATGAGATAGATCGAGTATCACCTTTTGTCTTCCAGCACTTTAGGAAGTATCTCATCAGACTGTAAGAAAATCACATAGACTTTTGGAGGAATTAGCAATTAGAGCTACCCAAATGATGGTGAGGATGAAAGTTGTTTTGAAACATCTTGAATATTCTGAGAAAAATGGTAAGTTCATCACTGAAATTAATTGCAAATAAAAAGATATCCTGTTAATGGCCCAGGGAATATTGACTTAGTAATTCAGTTTAATGATAGACAAAGAGTGATTTCAGCAAAATTATGGTGACAGGGAACAGCTAATGGACTCAGCAAGCTGAGAGAATGCAACAAAGAATTTGTGGGTAATATATAATTTTAATTTCATGTGTTTCTAGACAGTGACTGGCCTGGAAATGTGATATATAGTGATTCAGTAGCAATGACCATCAGAAACTGGTGGAAGCAACAAAAATGATCTATTACAAAAATCTCAGGAAACATTTATGAAGTGAAAAATACATGGGAAAGAATAGGTGAATGAGGACAGCTTTTCTAAGATTAATCAGTACGGTTAGAATTGATGGGTTCAGATAGGGTCTTGAGGACAGTCTGTGTAGGTGACACAAGTCACAATGGACACAGTTGGATCTTTTTTGGTTTTTAAATAATTTTGTCACACAAAGGGAATGAGGTCAAGGTTAGTTGAGTTATAAGGGAAAGATGTTTGTTTTGTGTTGTAATGAAAAGGATAAAGTTGTCAGGAAAGGAAAAATTAACCCCTCAAAAATGGAGTTACTTCCTCATAAGAAGCAATAATGAGAATAAAAGTGTTTCACTTGTATACAGAGAGAGCTTTAGAGATAAAAAGGCTATTAAAGTTTGCATATTCCACGGAACTTTCTTATAAGGCTATATATGAATTTAATAAATAAAACTATTACATGTTTCTCTGTGTAGATCACTAAGTATCTTAGGCTGCATTTTGGTTTATATCCATTCCTGACTGATGTAATGAATAAGCAGAAATCCAGTATAAGCTGCACTGGGTCATGCTTAGAATCAGTTTGTGGAATGTGGGGCTTCAAAGTGTGATTCAACACCTTTCAGCATAAGTAGGAGCTAATGAAGTGTTTCAATACATATCCACCCTTCTGCATTAACAGGCTCTGTAGAGCAAAGTGCATGTTTACCAAGAGTGATTTCACAGTTTAGAATCTATTACTCTAAACAGAGTGATGAAGGAATATCAATACCAGTATCCTGAGGAGAGGAATTCACAAGCCTTTTATTTGTGTATGGATGATCTATCATGTAATGACTTGGAACATTCTTACTTGAAGCAGAGCATATNCATTGCAGAGCTATGGCAAGTAGTGATGCATGGGAGCTTTCAAGTACCTGCAGTTGCAGAGAGTATTGTGATACTTCCAGTTGCTTATTAAAAGTTTAAGAAAGGCAGTTTTGCTTTAGCTTCTGTTGCATTGAAAAAATATAATCGGCTAAGACCTTGCACAAAGTAGGCTGATAAGAAACACAGTCTGTCATGCCGGGAATTTAAAAGGGAACCACTTCCTATTTTGCCTTATTTCACCCTTGTAAAACATATATTTCATTTTAAAAGTATCTTTGGTGCTGAAATGCACAGGAATGTGTAATATCATGTTAGCGTTGCCTTTCTGTGCAAATTACAATCACGATCAAAGGTGTACATGGAATATGTGTTGCAAAGGTACTAACTGCTGTGCTTCAATTCCTTGCTATATTGCTTGCTTGTTTTCCTTTTCAACAATGGCTTTCTGTCTTGATGTTTACTTTGAGAAGCTAAAATGTAGTTAAATGTTTGATTGAATGGATTGCTTTCTATTAATTCAGCACAATTCATTAACCAGGACAAAAGAAAGAGTGTAAAGTAGCCCTAACTCAGATCCCTGGAAGTGCTTACATGAAGAAATGCTGTTAGCACAAAGTAAAAGTAAGCTTTAAGCTTTTAATTCTCCTAAGTATATCTCTCTGCTGAATCAGGAGTCAAAAGGACCTATATTTTGTTCGGCTTTTGAACAGACTACTCTGCATTTTCTGGTACTTTTTCTGCCACAAGCTTGCTAGATTTTTGCTCTTGTTTCACTGTTCTCTTTGAGTACCACTTACATGCAGCCCTAGGCTTAGGAGTTTTATAAAGGCATGACTCATACGTACTTTCAGACTGACCCTTACCATTCAGAAGCATCAGGTTAGTAGCACTAAGGAAACAATGTGATTTGATGAGTCTGTATCCAGCAGTCTATGAGGGGAACTTCTCTTAAGCCAAGCAGTTCAAAACAAATTTTGAAAGTAAATTGTCAAACCAGCATTTCTTAATTAAATAAAATTTCCTGTGTAGAACTGTTAACAAGCTTTGTGAAACTAGATGCAGGGCCGTTTGTGACAAAATTCAATTTGTGTGGCTAAAATTTTCACAAACGTTAACTCTCAGGACTTGATTTGTAATCAGGAGAGAAGCAGGAATTTTTCTCATGCAACTTGG
Source organism: Upupa epops (assembly GCA_013397515.1). NCBI lineage: Eukaryota > Metazoa > Chordata > Aves > Bucerotiformes > Upupidae > Upupa > Upupa epops. The sequence continues at coordinate 201,742 of VZRI01006343.1, read as the reverse complement.
AGCTGTACAATGAAAAAAAGCTGGCTGACTCAGGCTGCAGTATTGTCTGTTTTCCTGCATTCACATATACAGTGATTTCCTAAATTCTTAGGTCAGATGAAGATAGTTGTGTTATAGACGTTGCAAGCTGTGTGAGGTAAAACTTGCTGTCCATGTCTGCAGGGATAATGGATCAGTACATCTGGCTTGTCCAGGCATGATTTTCATTCTGTACTTACTGAAATGCTTTTGCTGATAGAGTTGACTTTGTCACCTGGGAACACTGTGAACAAAAAAGCTGGTGATGCACATTGCTGTGCTTATTTGCCAATTGGAGCCCTGTTAAGAATCAGACTATTGTTTAATTTTTTTTTAGTGTAAATAAGTACAGATTGTTGACAAGTGAAGAGGGAGTGGGATTGTAGCCACCAGACTTCTTATTCTGGTAGCACTTGTGTAGGAAAGTGTTTGTTTTATTTTCACTCTCCTAAGAGAAAAGTTAAGCATTTTACACAGTAGTTAGTTAAGGATGTGAGGAAGATGAGTTCCAATTATCAACATAATTATATCTTGTAAAACATACCCTTGCCTTTTTGTTTATGGACATTGATGCTGATTGTTAACATCTCTTATGCAGTTGTTTAGGTTTGGCTGTCTTCAGTCTACTGTTTTCTTTGGAGGATATCTCTTCTAGTTAATTTTCATTTTATGAGAGAACACATGAGTAAAACCATAGCAGGACCAATGATTCAAAGCTAAAGCATTTCTGTCTAGTAGTCACTTATTTTGTTGAAAGTAATCAAGGAAAAATCTTGGGGAGATCTGAGGCTTCTAGTAATATTATAATGAATCTGTCTGTGCTCCAAGAAAAAAAACCAAAAACCACTGCTAAAGAAAGGCCCAAGCAACTTTCCAAGGCTTTCAAATCTCTATGTACACAGCAAAGATTATGTACAGGGAGATGTAGATCAGATCATGAGGTACCTGTCAACTTGGGACTGTAATGGAGATGAAAATTAGGTGAAAACAGCTGTGAAGGACTGTTGAACAACCCATACACCTAAACAGATAAGACTGATACCAGGATCAGATTAAGTCTTAGCATTCAACTGACTTGAGCTGTTTGATTTGAAACAAGACTCACATAAACAGCAGTTGTGGAATCTACACGTCAGTTCAAAAGCATTTTTTTTCCAGACATTGTGATGTCTGTCAAGGAGTACTAAGGATCATACAATTTCAAATATAAAATATACTTTGGAATAATAATAATCTCTAACTATACCTAAATAAGCAAATCAGCTTTTTAAGTAGTTGACATTTGCACTGCTGAAAGAAGGGATCTTAAACATCAGAATAAAGCAAATTCTAATCAAGAATGTAATTTCTATGTAAGTGTTCAAATTAAATGTTATCTGAATGTTTAACAAACTTCCTATTTATGACATAACATTGAAAAAATGGTCAACAGATATGCAAAAATAGAAAACACAGTTTATGTGTGTGCACTTTCATGTGTATGTGGCTTGTGCATTGAATTGCCTTAGAAAGTAGAGGTATTCTCTTATGACGTCCATACAGGTCATGTAACACCACTAACAGACTGTGGTATTGAAAATCTAGTAGTGGATTGGAGTATAAGGACTTTTTTTTCCTTCTGAATTTATTGCCTTTCTGTTCTCAGGAAATTGGAAGAAAAATTGTAGCAGAAAACCAGTGAGAAGAGGGCTGGTAAGATGATGGTTGATCTTTATACAGTGTTTCATGTATGTGTGTGTACACACATGTGCATGTGTAAGAAAGCCTGTGTACAGGTATATAAAAAAACCTAAGTTTGTAAGTGGTGTTAGAATTGCTTTCTGACTCACGCCACTAAAAAAAAGAATTAGCCTGTTACAGCCTTTGACTAGTGTCAACAAGAATACAAATTACACAGCTGAGTTCATTGTTTTTGACTGTAGTGTTGAAAGAACGTGACAGATTATATGAACCTCAAAAAAAAGGTGGTGGTGTTGCTTAATTGGTAAGACAGTTTACATGTTATAGATGTAAAGTTTGCCACTAGTCTCTTCTTCCAGTGTTAAGTCTAGAATAAGAATGACTGCTGCAATAAATACGGCCAAAATGTTTATTCAGTTTTTCTCCAGGCCTCTTGTTAATTGTTTCCAGGTTTAAAATGAAGACAGGTTTATTTACTACAGTACAGTTAAGCAAAATTAATTACGAAATTCCAAAATTATTTTCATATGTCACAAGGCTGATTAGTGCCACAAACATTTTAGTCTGGAGAGAGGAGGAAAAGATATACTATAAAAAGCGAAAAGCAGTGAAAGAATGTCTATAGTGCTAGGTGTCTATGAACATTCAGATTTCCCAATTCATTTTGAGAGCTTTTTCTAACTAATCATACCGATGAAAGCTTTAAAAACCAAAACACACCTGCATATTACCTTAAAGGGGAGGCTGTGAATCGTGTTTTGATTGTTTTCTTTAAATTTATTCTTTTTATAAATGCAATGTGAGTTAACAGGTTGTGTTTTTCAAAATCTTTGAGCCATTTCTGCATAAAAGAATGGATTTGTGTTTATGTAGAGTATAGGACAACAAACTGAAACTGAATAAGATCTTTGAATAGACTGGTTGCATTATGAGAACTATTTTTAGAAGGTTCCAAATTTGACTCTTTCCCTCTGTTGTGCCTCTTAAGCACAATATAGGGTTTAATTTTTAACTCTTCTATTATGAAATAAAATCATGAGTTTCTGACGTTTTTTCAGTGTTATGAGCTCTTAGCGTGGATAGGCTGAACACCTCCTGTACAAGGACGCAGAAGTCATTGTAGGCAAAGTGGTGGGGCTTACACTGAGTCAGTTCTCTTGGAAATCATCAGTGTAACCTGCTAAACTTACTGCAGCATGATTATTTTGCTGTTGCAGAAAGAATCTGTGCCTGATGATTCATTTTTAAGCTGCAGTTAGATAAATCAATTAAATGTAAAATTCTTAAGACATATTCAGTCCCATGGAGAGGGAAAAGATGATTCCGTCCTGACTGCATGACTGTATTGTATTTGATAGGTGTTTTTTTTGGCTAAGTAGTAAACCACATTTTTTTCCTGCCTCTGCTCTGACTTTCTTAAAGGAAGTATAACAGCAGTGCAGATCATAAAATGCAGTTATAAAAAATACACAGTAAAAGACAGTGCAATAACAAATACCGTGGTGTGATAGCAAATGTAGAATTAGTATTTAAAACCAAGAAACTACATGCTTGAGATCTAATGCTTGTAATATTCCTAAAGCAAAGAACTTCACTTGGACAATTCATTTGGTTTCAAAGCTAGTTATCTCCAGGTTTGAGAGTCCTCAAAGGAATATTTTGTGCCATCTTCAGTTCAATGCATCCTCCTTGAGTTTCTTGCAGTCAAGTTCAAATAAAAATTGTTTCTTATTTCTATAAGTGCATAATAGTATTGCTATGTCTTTGCAATAGATAACTGCTGATACTCATTCGCCTAGCTAAGAGCTACGTTTTGCATATCACCCTAGCTTTAGGAGATAGAGGTCCAGAAAGATACCTTTTTGTACCTGTTACCTTCTCATACACTTTAGTCATGTGTAATAAAACACTTCTCACTGTGGTGTTTTGTTTTTTAAAGATACTGATGGAACTTCTGTGCTTTCCTTGATTTATATTTGACTATAGGAAAAAATGAAGGAAAGAAAGTAAGAGTATTTAATTCTCTACTTTTGTGTAAATGTGTTTGAAAACAAAACGTGCACATATAACTCCAAGAATGCAGTCAGCTGTAGTATGTGATTGTTTTCTTTGAGATGGAAATGGGTGAATTACTACAGGTGTTTTCCTTCCTTAACTCCTTATGCCATTCCCTGTGACAAGTTGTGTGTCTTGTTAAGCATTTACTGAGATTTTGTTATGGATTTTTTCAGACGTTAAATGTCTTCTAGCACCGGAGTTTGTAAGTATGGTGCTTTGTAATCTGTCCTACAAGGAAATAACAGATTGTTGCTCAGTTGAAAAATTAGCTGTATTCTTTATTAATACAAGAAATTTCTTAGATTAAAAAGGTAACCAATTCAGTCAATTTTTCAAGAATTGAATACTTTTTGCCTGTCTCAAGACATCTCCAGTGCAGTGCACATATAAATATCACATATATAGTGATATAAAGTGATAGCTTTAATATCATAATATAAATATTGACTTACATACCCAAATATCACTGCACACTTTATAATTACTGAAAATGTTTTTTATATTACTAAAATATGCAACTTTTGTTGTTAGTGGCCCTCCATCCTGAAATGAATAAGTGGAAAACCTGCTGTATTATTTTGCAGTGAGATGCTGAGCATAAGGATTTAAATCTTTTTATTAGGCATCAGTTTTTGTACTGCAAGGGGATGTATATTAGCACAGATGAATGAAAACAAGATATTTAAGTGCTTTGAGAAGATATTTTAGATATATTATGGATATTAGGTAATAAGCCTTGAGACTTGGAAAAGGTATTTTCTAAGTACACAGGTAGAAGATACATAATAAAATCAACTGGCAAATATACTCTAGAATTGGTATGGAATGTGTCTGGTGTCTGATTTTGTGCCACATTGTCCTTAAAATTCTTTAACATGAAGAGGACCTCAAATTAAGAAGGTTGTGTTCCAGCAGCTGGTCAGGTCCTTCTCAAAATCACCAGTTTGGGAGATAAGTCGACGCTGATTCTCTAAGTGCTTGCCTCTGTCTTGTGTGATTTATAGTAGAAAGAAATAATGGATTTGAATTTAAATGAAACATCTAGTAGTCTCTTCCATCTCATGCAGGTTAAACCCTAAATCAGTATGGTTTGACTTTTGTAGAATTTGAGTCCAGTATATGTGTTTGTTTTTTCTTTGTGTTGTTGCAGATGACTGTATTTACCTCAGTTCCACCTACTAAAATCAAGATGGTCTAGTTTTTCTATTTCTAAAATTAAGTACCAGCGCTTACAGTTGACATTGTAATGGGCAGCTAAGAAATGTTTTGAGCTTAAAAGTATAATTTCCTACATGGTGAAGTCTTATACAAAACCTTTATAACAAAATAATATTTTTTATTCCATTTCTGTTATTTTGTTTTGTTATAAAAGGAGTAATTGAGTAATTTGGGGGTAAAAAAAGTTAACATAGGCTCAGGTATAATCTTAAAATCCATCAGAAAGACTTGTGAAAGCACAAAAGAGAAGCTTTTTCAGGAAGCAGACATTTACTGCTTCGTACCAAAGGGTATCAGAAATCAGAAGCAAAATATAGAGCTAAAAAACTGTCAGGTTTTGTTATGGTTCTGTGATAGTTGCCTTCACACTTTGTTTTCTGTGGTCAAAAAGTTCATGAGAATTTCAGTTTCCCCTTTCAGGGAAACAATTTCTGAACATTCTTTGGACAAAGCCTTGAAAATATGAAGCAAGGATATCTAACAGCCACAGAAAAGTAGGAAAGTATTTAAGCGTAAACCATACCTGAAGTATTCGAGTTTCCACAGCCAAATTTTTGCTATTAGGTTGACCATACTGTTTGGATTTAATTTTTTTATAATAGAAGGAACTACTATGATCCTTGCCATGTCTTTGTTTTGGTAATTATTAAAGAGAGTTGCTTTTTCTCTTATTGAGGCTTCCAGGATTTACCTTCCTACAAACCAATAGACTTGTACTAGCAGTAATAGAAATGAATGGAAACCCCTGATGTGTTTGTTGTCTTCGTAATTCTTTTTTTATTTTTTTGTTTAAACTTTTTGTAAATCCATATTGGAATTATCTTTATTTCATTAGTAAATAATTTCTTCTCATCTACATGCTTGATAGTTATTGGAAGATAAACATGCAGCACAAAGAATATCTGAATATCTTGAAATGCCTTTTCAACAGAGGAATGTCAGAACTGTAAACACACATTTCTCTGTGGATTTCAGGCATTCAGTTCAGAGAAGTTAGAAGTTTTGTGGTGTCAAACACTAATGTTTTCACTTTTGAGTTTGCATCAAAAAAAGGGGGAGAGAAGAAGAAAGCGTGTACTCTTGGTGTTTTACCATTGCATGCTTATGTCTCTCTGTAACTGAGATCAAGTGAATATTAACTAAAGTTCATAATGGTTCTTTAGTAACAGAGAAAACACACTTGATTCTTTTCAAGATCAGCATGTAGTTATTGAAGAGTTGTAATAATGCCTGGCTAGAGAAAGCTGTATCCCATAATATAACATAAAACCTTTTCCAGTGTTTACCTGCTGAATTATTACATTGAAATACCTTGTAAATGTATTTTGAATGGCTGAGGAAAATAATTCTTTGTGCATAAGAGCTGGAAAGCTGTAGAATATAATTAGTAGTCAAATTTGCAGTGGGATTGAGATGCTTGATTTCAATCAAAGTCTTGGCTTTTTTTTTTCTAAGTAGACTAGATGGCTTTTCCTAAATGGAAAGCCATCAGTTGGCATAGGTATCAGAATAAAATGGAACAATGCTTGTGTGGGTTCCATGCACTCCAGTAATCTTCTGAGGTAAATTATTTTAAAGAAAATAAACTTCTCATACAGAAGTCAGTGTTTGTTGAAAGCCTGGGAACTGCCATAATTTCCCATATGCCTTCCTTTCCATTTCCCCACAGACTAAACTCTTTTGTCATATGATTTTTTTATGATTATGTGACATTTATTCTTTCCTAAGAATCTGTATTGAATTTGCAAAGTTTTTTGTGGTAGTTGCTGATAAGGAAGAGATGCTCAATATAACACTTCTTAAATGCAACAATTTCAGCACTAATGCCTCTTTTGTGCCCCATAATCCATTTCTTATGTCTTGCTTATAAACTGCATTCTGATTTCCACACAGATTATTTTACTATAATATAGGAAGACTACTAGCACAAATGCATTTAATAGGATTTTGTTTGTTTCACAGAGCAAATCTTGCAAAGCCCTGAAGCTCTTCAGTATACTGCATTAAGTACTTTTCACTGCTATATATGAACACATGCAGCAGGGGCATATAATGTATTAATGAGATAGATTGTTTTCTTTCCCTGTCTTGGATCATCTAAGCTGCTATATGGATGCCTTTCATCACTTTTTCTTAGAAGTTAAGTAGTGGCATTTTGAATTAAGTAATCACTTAAAATATTCCAGAAAGAATTCAGGGCTGCTGGGAAAACACCATAAAGTTCAAGGAAGTTACAGCTCTGTCAGTTACAGTTCATGCAAGCTGCATTATTCACTGTGAGCATTGAGCAGAGCATGCTTATATGAAAAATCATGTAGGCCTAGATAAACAAGAGATTTCTACACCTGGTTAAACACCCATTTAAAGTCAACATTGATACTCATCTATACATATTAATGAATGCATAAGTGCTTTAATGTATGAACTCCCTGGTTTGCTAGATAATTCTAGAAGTGCCATGGTCTTAAATGCTACTGAGCTGCTGAATGCTCTGATGTTTACAAAACAGCAAGATTAACAATGTAGGAAGTTTCTTACAGCAGGGCTGATACCATTACAGTCTGACGCTCAAGTGATTTAGGGTTTGTCTTAATCTGAATTTCCTTGTCCTGAAGCATTTGGAAATTGCTATGGCAACTTAGGAAATTTTTTCAGCTCTGCTGAAAACTGTAACTATGGGTTTGGCGTTTCCAGTTTCAGGTTGCCATATCCTCCTTCTGGATTTCATTTTCATTCTTTGTTCGGAATATACGTGTTGCTACACTAGGCACAGCAGCCACTGGGCTCTGGGAACGTGGTGAATGGAGAGAGAGTAGTACCTCAAGGATCAGCAGAAGGAAGGTTTGGTCTGAATTCTGTTGTTTGCTGAAATGGAGAGAGTTCTTCCCTTGTATGTAACTGTAGGAATCTGTGTGCCAGAAATGAAGGTCTGGCTTGGAAACACATTGAACAGATAACTGGACCTCAAAAAACCCACACCACCCTGGAAGCTGTGGAGCCTTTTACTCAAAGAAAACAGCCTTTCTAAAGCCAAAGATCAGATCCTATTACAATCAGCAAGTCTCCTTCTGACTTTAATGGACTGGGCCAAATCATGAAGAGAAGTGTTGGTGTATGATGAAAACACATGAGTTTTTTTAAAAAGGAGCCACCTTTTCACATTTAAATTTTGCAGACATTGCTGGGGAGATTTTGAATGCTTGAACTGTTGGCAACAGGAGAAAAGGAAAGACCTGTATTTTGTATTCCTAACTTCTTTACAAGAAAACCATTTACAGAGAAATTGTGAATCCATTTGTAAGAAGACATCTAAAGCCTGAGACCTACCTGACACTGGAGAATACAGTAGTGTTTATTATTGCCATAGAAAAGGAAAAGAGTAAAGGGGCAGAAATAGTTCTTCATGAGCTGAGGATTTTTCAGTTGTTGATAATAAATGTGATTATTATATTTACCATCAGTGGCAGAGGCCAAAGTAACAGACTAGATGGTCTGTTTGTGTATTGTTCTGGGGTTTTTTTTCATATAAGCTGTTTCAGTCTTAGGAACCTCAGGCAGTCAAACCTCACTATTTAACTCTTTTCCAACTTGTAATGTTGGCTTAGAAAATAATGTGATTTTACAAAACAATGGATGTTTATCACGTTTTATTTGCCTTTTAGTTTTGGGCCTTTAGGTCATATGAGGTGTTGAGAAACATATTCATTAAATAAAATCTGGGGAAAAAAAAGTCTCTCTTAGGTTTACGAATTCAGGAACAAGAGGCAGCTGCATGGCCTGAAAAGTGTCATCATTTAACAGAACGATTTGCTGAAGTTGATAACTTGTGTTTGCTTCTAGGAGTGCAAATGAATTTTGAAGAGATGTGTTTCTTAGTTTTGTGTATTATATGTGTCTACTATTCATCTAGAAATTTTATTGCTTTCTCAAAATTTTGCTGTTCTAAGAGTTCTCACTGGTCACAGCTAAGTAGAGCAATTAGCCTCTTAAAAACAGGCCATTTTAGTTTAATGACATGCTTTTGAAAACTTCTTTCTCTGAAACTCTAGTTGGGATGTTAAGTGCTATGATGAGCTGTCACATTATGCTTTTGTTGCAAGGAGTTTGCAGTGTTTTAAGTTTAGTGAAATATTCTCTCTGTCATTCTCATACCACTGAAAAAAAGAAGTAATGATTTCATTTTAAACTTAGCTAAACTCTTTTCAATATGATCAGATGCGTTTTCTCAGGTCAGGACTAGCTGACTGGTTGTCTCACCTTTCCTTTTCTCATCCTGTTTTACATTTATTTTAACTATGTGGCTTACCTTTGCTGAAGGGCTGGATGATCATTCAAAAGTACCTCACCAAATCCTTCTCATAGAGGAAAGAGTTAAGCAGGAATGAAGCATGACAAGTAACTTAGTTCAGTAACTCTGACAAGACCTTTATTCTGATCTCTACTACCAGCTTTTGAGTCAAGAGGTGAAGTAAAAAGCTCTATGTTACTTCCTTTGTTATAATTCTATTTGGAGAAACCATGAGTGTGTGGTTGGTGAGGTAATGCTTGGGTTCACTTGTCAGCTGAAATATTGAGTGGAAGAGACATGGTATTATTGAAGTACAAAATAAAAGAGAAAGCTGTTAAATATGGCAACTTATGAAATTAACATGATTCTTGGATGTTAGTGTCTTATACCTGCTCTGTAGTGTAGTCACCAATTATGGGGGAACCAGGTAGTGTTAGATACTTAGACAAATGTTTGAAGACATTCTACTTATCACAGGTTAAATTCCATTTCAAAGTATGAAAGATCAACTTAAAGCTCATTTATTCATTTGAAAATGTAATCTATAAGTGTTCTGCGTCTTCAGGGAGGATGCTTCTGGGTTGGTAAATATTTAACAAGGCTAATGTCTTTTAAAAAACTGCATCCTTATCTTTATTTTTTAAAGATAACATTTACTGATCTGGGGGTGAGGGACATGAAGGATCTGGTTGTGTTTTTCTATTTCTCCCAAGACTCAAGCAGAAAATATTTACAACTTGCTCCTAGCTCTTGCTCTCACAGACAGAGCTTTTAGCCTCTTAAAAATGATATTTGGATGAGTAATTGAATTTGGTCTAGCTACCATATTCTCCCAAAGTTTGCAGAAATAGTCCTTCCAGCACCTTGACACAGATTATATAACACAGCTATTAAACATGGATTATCTTTTGAAGGGAAGGAAAAGATTAATGACTCAAAGAAAAATGATGAATTAGATGTGTATGATGAGACGTGGTCTTTGCAGTGATGTAGGAAATGGAACCAGATAAAGCAAAACCACTAAAATAAGATTAATAGAGTCACATAGTTACCCATTCTGTACAGGGGTAAAAAGAATAAATGCTTGTCTTGCACATGTTAAATAGTCATATAATGGCTTTTTAGAACAGCATAGCTGGCAATTGTAGACGTAGTCAGTTTGTAGTAAGACTCTGTGGCGGGTGAGGCCGCCCTGCACGCTTTGCCCAGAGCCTGACAATAGTGGGAAGCTACTCGTATTTGATGTATTAACATGCAGGGGTTGGTGGTTGCCCTGGGGTTCCCTGTGGAGTTTCAGTAGCCAGGGGATGCAGACTGCTTGCACTAGGACCTTGCAGTGGCTCCAGGCCACAGATAAAGGAGGTGTTGCTGAGGTGATTTTATTGACCTGGAGAAGAGGCAGACAATGAGATGTGCTCACTCCCCTTAGGATTTTCCAGTCTGGCCAGTCTGTAAAGCTGGTGGGCCATGGCATTTAGCAGTTGAATTGAATAGTAATATGCCATAACTGACAGCTGCTGTTCTAGTCCCAGCAGTTCAAACAGAACCAGTAACCACCATAGGCCCCACCTCAGACAGGTGTGTCAGCCGGTGATGGTGAAGCTGCCCTCCACTGGTATTGTGCCAACGGCCTTGACAAAACCCAGAGGGTTCTATGGTTGGGAAGTCCTAGATGGGAGTGGAAAACTCCACTGGATTAGTGCCTAGTGGATAATCCTCAACTTCTAACTGTGACGCCTGAGGCCAGCCTTGAGTTTCCTTAAAGGAAAATGAAAAAGCATTGACCTTGGTGTTTTCACTGGCAGTGCTGATCATCAGGACTGCGCTACAGTAGCCTTTCTTGAGCAATGAACTGACAATCCTATCACAGGGTGGAGTTTGGAATAACACTGCACTTTGCTTACGCAAAGTATCAGAGCCGCCTCGGGATCAGACCAAGAGGACTAAGAAGCGATTGCTGCTCCTATGAGAAATGTTGATATATTTCCATTTTCTCTGATGATGGTTGTGGTTATATGATTACAATTTTATTGCAATAAACCATGCTTTATGCACAACAATGGAACGAGTGTTTAACGTCAAAGGGTATTCCTCTTTGCTATGTGTTTACGTATTGGGTATTAAGATAACTAAAGAACTGTGATCTACATGAGCATTATGTCTCATTAAGACTGCACTTCATTTTACCTTTGGACACAAGAGGTGACTACCACCACCACTCCAAGAAGACCACTTGAGTTGTGACTGTGGCTGGGGGGGAGAATTGTGGCAGATGCAGCTGCCCCAGTGCTCTGACAAAACAACCCATCTACAGTGTTTTATTCTTCTTGGTGCCCTTGAGTCTGTGTCCTTCAAAACAGAGGGGCCTGTGTCTGTGTTTCACGTCACTGATTAGGTCACTAATTAGGATGACCACAGGCAGGGAACCTATTGAAAATTAATTTGGAATTGGTTTTATGGGAGCAGCAGGTCTTGAAGTCAAAATGACTCACTGCTTGAATCAGAACATCATCCAAGGTTACTTCCTTGGGATGGAGTTGATACCTCACCTCCTCCATGGTGAGTGGCTTTTTGTTTGTGTATCCTTGGGTGGGAGATCTTTCCCTTCTACATATGAGTCCAGGAACAGTTTAGATTATCTCTTCTTAGAATATTCCTTAAGTTTTTGAGGATTTTGTCTGAGTAGTAAAATATATGACTGAACAGCATCCAAATTTGTGTGTTGCTGGAGTGACAGACAACTCTGATTTTTCTGATAGCTAGTGCCGTCTGGTTTTGTGGGTTCCACTGTGACAGCCTGTCTGCAGCTTTGACAAGACAATCTTCTTAGGAACAAGAGAAACTCTCCAGTTTGTCTTGAAGAGTATACTTGAGAAATTTTAGAAGTGAATGATACAAATAAATTTTAATGGTAAAGCTGATCTATACAGAGCTAAATCAGTTCCCAGATGTGGTTGTGGGAAATCTATTCAGTAATGACCTATTTGTATTTATTTTGCTTTCCTATGTACAGTAAGTTTCAATCCACTTCCTGTAGTCCCCTGATTTTATTCTACAAGTCTGTCTTCATGGGTAATGTAGGTAGGATGTCACTTCTGGGACTGTGACTGCTGGAGCACATTTTAAGGTCTCTACCTTAGAGCTTGTTATTGGAGCAATGGCAGCAGTTTCAAGCTGCTTGCACCAGGCGGCAGTTCAGGAGATAGGGCTCCAGCTTAATTTTATATGAGCAGAGCTATGTCCTGGGTTTCAAACATCAGATACATCAGATGACAGGTGCTGGGAGAAGCCCTGGATTTTGTGCTGGCTCCACTGTCTGAGCAGCTGTTTCCAATCTCCTTGTGTGATCAGACCTGGGTCACTCAATGGCCTGTTGACTGAAATACTGTCAGTGCATGATGAAAGTGACATCTGTTTCAGAAGTGATTAGTATCTGCTGTACCTGCAGACTTATACAAATCTTGACTTGTGTTGGTGTTCTCATGGAAATTAATCTCTAAAAATCAGGGCTGTTTTTTTTAGTCCCTTAGCATGTATTTGTACAAATCCTTTTATGACCCACCACTAGAGAAAGTACTGTCTTCAAGATGATGTTTATGGTTGCCTGGTTCTGTGATCTGCTCAAATGAGGGGTGGTGTGGATTTTTTATTTTGTTTGTTGAAGGAAGATTTACAGAAAGATAAACAGTCCTTTCATCTTTGTTCTTATCACTGATCGTCTTGACAGACCTGTTTTGAATGGAAAAATCAGTGTTCATTTTTAAGTTTGTTGAAAATGAGAGCAATTAATGTAGTGTAAATTCATACTGTAGATACAAATTAAGATGCTTTAATCCTTAGATAAATGAGGTTGTGCGACTGTACTTCTGTACTTGTCTGTGTCACGGAAGAGGTTACCACAATCAGCTATCTGTCATCACCTTTCTGTGGTTGATTGCTAAATAAGTTGCTCACTTGAATACTCCCTAAAACTGCCTTTAAATTGGAAGGTTTAAACTGTTTAAATGGTGGACTGATTTAGCTCATTAGCTTTCTTGACTGAGTTAGGTGAATCTGGGAGCAGTTTCACAAGCAGCATCTGTCAGCAGATTAGTTGAGTGTCCTGTCTACTGGAAAAATACTGCCAAGTAGATGAATATTACAACTTCCACTGAATTAGCTAGATCTGGAGGAGGGCATCTGCCTGCAACCTTTCTTTTTCTAGCCTTTCCTGCCAGTAATTTTGATATTTTAGATATATGATGTCATCTTTTATTGAAAATGGAGTGATGTGAATATTTCCTTAAATTATCCTGAACTTGGTTACCTATGGTGGCCTCATTCACAAATAGTGTGTAATCAATTTGTGTTATAGTTGTTGACTAAGGAAGAACAGAATGGCTGTTTTAAATATACGTTAGGTCTGTTAAGTCTGTGATTAATGTTGGGAAATCTAGAAAGTATAAAAAGAACCTAACTATCTCTATACTTGTTTTACCTCTGAGGCAAGATTCTCAAGCCAAAACAACATAACAAAAATCATCATCATGTTTTCCTCATTGCATAGCTGATATATCTGATTGGAGAATATACACTATACAGTGATTCAGTGACTAATTAATATTCATTCTTGGCTTGTTGTTTCATATTAATTTCCTGAATGTAGTTATACTGGAAATTAATTTCTTTTATTTTATATGTCATGCTGTTTAGTTCCTTTTTTACTGCACATGAGAAAAAGGTATATCATGAGAAAAGCTTGATTTGATGGCTGACTGTCCAGCACCTCTGTGTTACCCACACAGATTGTGGACTTTAAAAAGGTGTTAAAGTGCGTTCCAAATTGTTAATGTTTTAATGACCATTTATTTGACTTTCCGCTTAAAAATAGGAATGATTTCCTTAGGTTTCCTTTGTAGGTACAGCTTCCTGGTTCTCCAAGGCAGAGGCTGACTGAATGAAAAAATACTGTACCTATCTGTTTCACTTGATGTCTCTGCCTCCCCACCTTTATTAGTGAATTGTCCTGAAACACAAAATAATTTGCTTACTCTAACTTTTCACTTGCTGTTGTAGTTTGACAATTGTCTAAATTTTCAGATGTTTGATTTTTGTGCTTTTATGCTGAAAAAACATTTTATTTTGAAGTTAGTGAGAGCTCTCCCATCAGACCCCCGGGTCAGTGTCAGGTGATTGGTGGACAGAGTCTATGAGAGTCAACTTCCAGATTTCTTCCCTGCTTCTCCTGTCTCTTAGCAGACAGAGAATTCTGCTGGGCTGAGCGCAGTGCATGCAACACCACCCCTGTCCAGGTGTAGGGGGGGCAAGGGCCCAGCAGGCTGCTCTACCAGGACAGTGAAATTGTAGCCCCTTCTTTGGAAAGAGCCTGGCCTGGTGGTCAGGCCAGCTCCACCATGGGGACCAGCCGTGGCCTGGCTCCTGGCAGCAGGCTGAAGCAGGAAGCTGATGCTCCCACACACTCATTGACCTGGGCCATGGGGCTGACCAGATGTGCTGCCACTGGGAAAATGGAAGAAGCCCCTTCTGGGAGAAGACAAGTCCTAAGCTGGGCTTCTGAAGGTTTGTACTAAAAGAACAGATAGGAGTGATCTCCTAAACCTTTGGCAAACAGAAAGAGACTGGAGTTCTGTTGTGTTCCTGCATTTGAAATACTGTTGCAGCCTGAAGATCATCCTATTGTGAAGCACTCCCAAGACGAGAGGAGTTAGAAGCAAGCCTGAGATGTCCAGGGGGAGCAAGAAGAATGAAAAAGGAACATTTCCACAAGAATCACGATGTGGATGGAGGAGATGGCTCAATTCCTCCTCTTGTTAGAAGGGTAATATACATTCTCCTTTCCTAGGGCTCTCATCTGAAGGCAGAACCCGATGTGTTAGTTGTCTCCCATTTCTCTCAAGTGTGTGTAATGGCATTGTGATACAGTTTCTATTTTACATTTTTGGATTCTTTTACTTTTTTGAGGGGTTTTTCCTTTTCTTCCCAGTAGTGGGTTCAATAAATTCTTTTCTTGTTAGCAAAGTTGCTTCATTGCCTGTTGAAATCTTGGTGAGAGCTGTTTGGTGTGCTTGAATTGCAGGCACAAACCCAGAAATTATCTAGACCTTCATTCTAACCCAGGACACCTGCTTTTCTGCTTCATGTTCCAATCACCTACACATAACACAGACACTGCAGTGAAATACATGTAGAAGTCTGGAGTAAAACAAAATGAAATATATTATCTGAACACATCTAAATGGCAAATTTTAAACAGTATGTGGCACTAATAATGTTTTGCTGGTAGAAATATGTTTTCTGCATGACTCTACCAGCAAAATCAAGCTTTGAGCATTCCAAGAACTGAGTTTACTGTATCAGTTTAGAGGCAATGTAGACATAGGTTTTGTGATGGTACTTTGTCAAAAATGCTGGTTGTCTTTCAGCGGGCTAATAATATTTTAACTGTAGTAGTGGACCTACTTTTTGGATAGAATAAAGGTACTTCCTTCTCAAATACTTCTTGCTTGCACTACCTACATATCCTATGTATAGTGGTTACATTACTACAAATATTTTAGTCCTGCCTGTATAAATGCTGCAGTGGTAGCAAGGACTGTAGTGTTTAGTAAATCAGTTTTGGTTTTTTTTTTTAACTGAGGATTGAGACCTATTTTAGGATTGTGTAAAGATCAGCAGTTTGGTTCCATTAAGATGTGGGAGTGAGTAAATACTTGCAGACAGTAATTACAGCCTGGTTTTGTTCCCCTGCTGAGGAGAAATGGAGGTGCTAATGCCTGAGGAGGAGGGCTGGAAGGAATTGGAAGGGTGGCAGGAAGACTGATGAGGTAAAAGGGTCTGCATTTTTAAAATGTTTGAAAAACACTGTCATAAGTGTTTAGACAAAATTTAATGTTATCTTGCAGTAGAAGAAAAACAACGCAGAATATCTCAGTGATTGATGACTCACTCAAGATTCAGCTAGAAAAAAATCATCTTTAAATAAACTGTAAAACACTTGAGATGTACTGATACTGAACTACTTCCATACAGAGAAAATACTGTGCAGGGTGCCAGCATGGGGTGAGACTGTTCTGAAAACTTGATCACTGCTGGCAGTTTGTTTCTAGCCAAAGCTGACTGTTCCAAATAATCGTGTTGTTCATGTATTCTTATTCCAGAACTTTGTGTGTAGCCAGAAGGCCTATGTAGCTTTTCTGTTTGAGAGTAATGTAATGACCATCTGCACTCTGCTCCTCCAGGCTCAGCGCAGCTTTTTGCCTAATGGTTGTCTCTCAAGAAGAACTTAATAAGATTTGCAATACATTAAGTAGTCACTCACAGTTGCACAGTGTAAAATATCCTATGCTTATCTTGCAAACAATAGGATGCTCTGCTCTGGTTTAGGATCTGGCTCAACAGTGGGACTATCATATACAAATTTCAATACTGATCTCCTGTTGCCTACCATGGGACTTTTCCTTGCAGCATTATGACAGACCATGTATAATACAGTGGGTCTAGACTGGAAATGTGAAGAGCTATTGAAGTCAATGAGAATGTGTTGAAATACTTCATGGTAAACAAATGGAAAGTTCTGGCTTGTCCTGCAGTGATTGACATCTTCACAACAGATTTTTCTAGTGCTCACTGAACTCTTTCCTTTCAACCAAGACAACAGCACTCTAGTTTTCCATACCCTATGTTGATCTTCAGCATGCTGTCTTCAATGACTGTTGCTTAAGAGCTGTAAAGACAGCCTTAATTGTACCATAATCCCTGGAGTTGTTTAAGAGAAGGGTAGATGTTGCATTGAAGGATGTGATTTAGTGGTGATGATAGGGCTAGGAAAAGGTTGGACTCAAGGACCTTGAAGGTCTCTTTCAGCAGAAAATGTTCTATTATTTCATGGTAATGCCTTCCTATTCATCTGGCTTATGACCGCTGTTTTTATAGTTTTAGTGCTACTTCAACCTGCTTAGTGGGGAGATGCTTTATAACAAAAATACATGTACAAGCGTATGTATTCTGGGGTCTAGTGAATAACAATGGGATTAAAATATCTCAGTCCTGTTGCTGGCTTTCCTTCTAAACTTGTATGAATTTATGATAATTCAGTTCCTTTGTGCACGGGATCTTCTTGTACTACCATGAAGACCATTAAAACATAACTATCCTGAGTAGGATAGTCCCATTTGCCCAGCTGTCTCTACTGGTAAACTGTTGGACAGTGATGTCAAGCCAAACTGTCTTATGGGAGTGAATGGGGTGAGTTTACATAGCTTTGTGGTTGGAATGTTATAAAATATTCACAGAAAAACCACAAATTCTCCACAGCTTTTAACAGGAGGAAAGGGTGATTTACCAACCATATATGAACTGTCATGATTCTGAATGACTGCTTGTAGGTTCTGTTTAAAAGCAAAACAAATAACCCACCAGATGCACTCGTGTAATTTCACAAATCTTTCAGGGTTTCGGGGGTAGTTTTGTAAATAAAATCTCCTGTAATGACAGGTAAAGCTGGGAAATTGAGACAGAGTGCTTTGAATACAAATCTTTTTTCATAGTTAATGATTCAAAATAAATTTGGCATCTTGGTATAGTGAGTGTTTTGTTGGTTTTCATTGCTGATCTGTGCCTTACAGGCACTTTTAAATAATACTGTGTTGAAGACAAAGAATAGGAGAAAACTCCCATTAAGAAAGATTGCAAACTAAGAAAAAATGGGCAAAGTGATGAGAAAATGAAAGTTTCTCCATTTTACATCAGAAGCTACAAAGCTTACTTGTTTAGAAATGCACAAACTGCCAATGGTCCTACAGAGAACAGAATGAATATCTTTCTTTGTCCTAGATGTTGTGAAGTCATGTCATGACACACTTCCAGATCCTTTCAAAAAGCCAAAATAAAGCTTTTTGCTACAGGATATATCTGTTTCCTGACTGATGTAGTGCTGGTATTAAAGCTCATTAGAATTAATCATCAGTTTAAATTGCTTCAGCACTTAATCCCAGAGAGTATCACCTCCGGGATGCATGCTTTCGAATCTCATGTTTTCTTACTGTGACTTTCAGAGAGTTCCCCTCAAGGATTTTTGTCAGAAAGGCTAAATGATTCTTATGTTACATCATGAAATGAAATGTGCAGCATTGCTAAACTTGCTTGAATGTTTTTTTTTCAGAATCTCTTTAAAGGGTATTCCAGCTTCAGAAGTGTGTAACAGAGAAGGGAAAGGTACCACTTTGCCATCCTGGTTTTGTTATATGCCTGGTTCTGAAGGATGGTGGGTTGTACATTGAGGAGAAGGTTAAGACATAAGCTGCTGCCATAACTAAAAAATGTAAGATACTGCTGCACAGTTTGGTGCCTGAGATGTTCCTGGCTCTGCTGAATTCTATCATAGGTTGCTGCTGACTTGAGCTTTATAGTGGAGCTGGCTTTTACGAGCCTTGGGGAAAACTGGAGTGTACTCTTCCTGTATAAATTACTTGCAGTATCTTATGGTATTTGTTTCCTGTTTGGTTTTGGTTTTTTAAACTTAAAAAAAAAATAAAACAATGGCAGTGTAAGTTTAAATAGTTGCTGTAATACAAAAATGCTGACCTCTATCTCATTAACATTTGTGTCCAACTCCTACACTTCTATTTCTCGCAGTAATGTAATGTAATTAAGCACAGGATTGGAAGAGCAGCCTGGAATTGGTCTGAAACTGATTTACAGCCACAGGGTGGGTTTCTGTGGTTACTAATATAAATAATATAATAATTTATTTATTGGAGAGATGTAATGGTCCTGAAGATGAAGCATAAGCCTCAACAGGGATCAATTTTCCATGGACACTAAATGTTAGTCCCACAGTTCATTATGTTTCATATACTGTTTTCCTTCATTTATAGCAGAAACATATCACAGAACTGGTCAATAGATGTGAGAGTGATTCCAACAGTAGTTACGGTTTTTTATGAAGTTTTTTTAGTAAATACCTCTTTTGAGACATGTTGTGCCATTTTATCACAAGAGCACAACTGTAAGTTTGCTGACACTGGAACTTGCTTGTAATCCATCTGTTTTGTGCTAATTCAAAGGTAGAGTTGAGATTAGTCACCAGTCCACTTAAATATTTTGTTTTAAAACTGGTTTGTTGTTTTAGGAGTTATTTCAAAATAAATTTTATGTTTTTAGAGTGTCACAAGATGAATACTTGGGCTGAGAGCCAACTTTAAAGTTTACTAGGAGATAAGATTTAAAGCTGGGGATGGTTCTAAGAGCTTTTCACAAGAGACACAGCTGTAGCCTCTGCCTCACTATCAAAACCCCACCACACAAACCAGATAGAGTGGTTTAGATCAACAGTAATATGTAAAGTAGCTATGAGAGATTCCTTCAATCTTCCTAGCTGCTTAATGACTGAAAAATTGCCATATCTTCATGAATACACCATTGCAGAAAAATGCTTAAACTGGTTTTAACTTGTCCTGTATCCAACTAGGATAAGATTAATTTCCATAGTGAGGATAGCCAGGCCAAACCAGCCAATGGGATATTTGATATCATGCTAATGTCATGTCCAGTATACACAAGGATGGGCTAGTCTAGAGGGCTCTCAGGACAGTGGAGTACAGTGCAGCTTGGCTTGGCATAGCAGTGGTGGTGGCAAGCAGAGAGTTGTATATCATTTGATATTTTTTCCTGTCTCTTTGTATTGTTTCAAGTAAACTCTCAACCCTCATGGCTTTACCTTTCATTTTCCTTCTGTTGCTGGAAACACAGATATGTGAGTGAGTGGATGCATTGTGCTTAGTTGCCATCTGCTTTTAAGTCATGACATAGCTTTGAGCTCTGGTGAGGTTTGTTATACCCTGAATTTCATGTGTAATTAAGAAGAAAAGAACCCTAGGCTCTGTTCTTTGAAAATGTCCTTTAAAGAGAACAATAAGTTGTGTTAACAGCAAAATAATCGATGTTGTTATGACAACAATTCAGCAGCCTACCTGCAAAAAATAGCTGTGAAGTGTTGTGGAGTGCTGTGTCTTCTTGCATCTGATGTTTTAAAAGCAAGAGACAAATAGTCAAAAATCTTGCTGTGGAATATGATGTAAGTCAAGTAAAATCAGATTTTTCCTAATGATTTTCCAGTGTTTGGTTAAAGAAAAATCTGGGGACCAAAGTGGAGGGGGAATGTAATTCGAAGGCATTCAGGTTTGGTGTATCTTTTTCTACAGTGACTGGAATGAAACACCTTAGACAATGCTTTTGCATGACAGCTAAAACTCAAAGACACAAAAAGCTTTCTTTTCACACTTTTGAAAATAAACTGTCCTGATGTCTTTCATTCATGAAAACAGGCAAAAATAGACAAAGGGCAGTGAACTTGTCTTGGATGATATATAAGAGAGCCTGTAGTCAATAATTATTACTGATAATAATAGTAATAATAATGATAAAGGTAAAGCAGTTACCTTTGGACAAGAAAAAGTATCAAATATTTACATCTGCTGTCTAAATCTAATTGGAGTTCTGCCAGTGAATAGAGACAGTAAAGGCTTGAAACAAAGGTAGTAACAAAGCTCTTATTGAATTTCAGTTGTGTAGGATGCAAGTATGAAATGTCAAGTAGCCATAATTGTATGTAGATATTGAATAGGGAAATAAATTAAGAGTGTGGTTAAATTGAAATAATTTAATAATAATTTTAACCAGGTCTTCTGATTGTCCTTCCTGAATGCTTTTATATTGCCTTGTGAAAAAGCTACACAAATAATACTACATATGTGAGTGTTGCATTGTCTGAGTGTTTCTCAGCTCTCCTCTCTGGTTTAATGAATAGGGAGGAAAAAGTGTATTTGCCTATGAAGCATTTATTGAACTGTTCTGATTCATCTGGTAATGGTGGTGGCTTTTCTTTCTTTCCTTTGAAGTGTTAGTGCTCTTCAGGCTTGACAACCAGCAATTGAATTACCCTGCTCTATATTTTGAAAATGTTTTTGTGCCTATAAAAAAGAATGTTCCTGTGATTTTTCTAGAATGTTTTATCTACACAAAAATACAACCATTTTAACTTGGAGACTGAGACAAAGGGAAGGGTAGCATCAAAGAACCAAGGGAAATCCATCTTGGATTTTGTTGGTAAAAAGTTCAGTTACATAACCTGAAAGAGCCTTCCTGTCCCTTCAAATACAAGTTCTATTTTCAGCTTCATGGAATGGCATGGGTTGTTAGAGACCTCTGAAGATCATCTAGTCCAGTCTCTCTGCTAGAGAATCACCTGCTAGAGTAGATCACACTGGAACATGTCTAGATAGGTTGTGAATGTCTCTAGAGACAGAGACTGCAATGCCTCTGGGCATAATGCTTCAGTGCTGTCTCACCTGCACAGTAAATAAAATTCTTCTTTTCAGAACTACTGGCTTCTATACAACATATTTTTTATCCCCTTTTAAGCAAAACAATAAAACATTTATTTAAAATAATCTAGTTAAAGCACAAATCTTTTGTTTAAATTAAGCAGATGGATTGGAGTAAGTAATCATTTCAATTGGAGTTTCAAGTGCAGTATAAGATTTTTAATTACAATGAAAAACTAATCAATGGAAGAAAAGTAAATAGGCAAATATTACAAAGAAACCGTTTTTCTGTTAAAGAACATTTTTTTCTATTATAGTGTTTTCCATTTTTTTGTTATAGAATAATTAATATGATGTGCACGTTGACTCCATTTTGATTAATGATCAAGTCTCATCACTGAAATAGTCTGGGATATTATGACTTCTTTGCCTGCATTTTTGAAGTATCAAAATCATATAGGCCAGACAGAGAAAAGGCTGTGAATTTCAAAACAACTGTGCAGTAGGGGTGGGGAGGGAAAGAATATTATTCTCCTTTATTACTTTCCTACAATTGCTTTTTTAACTCCTACTGTTGATTTTCAGCACCACCCAGTAATAGCAAACTTTCTCATAAGAAAAAAATATTAATTAAAATCAATGATATCTTCAGTGAAATTGTCAGACTACTTGAGAGGATGCTAATTAATACAATAAATTGTTTTAATTTCTATCTCTTAAGGAGATTACCACATTGTTACCATTGTGACTAAGATGTAAGTTATTGGAAAACCATTGTTGAAGACCTATAAAGCATGTTAAGTGAGATCACTAAGAGACTTTATACCAAACCCATAACTGAAGATTCATGTTTTACATTATGAGGATGAATGGTTTTCAGGGGGAGTGCAAGAAGCCCAGTCTTTTGTGCAGTACCTCTTATTGGAAATTGTCAGTGATTTTAGCCAGATGTCCATTTTTCATGTGCAGAAGCTACATTTAGTGACAGGACAAGGGGCAATGGATGCAAGCTGGAACATAGGAGGTTGCACCTGGATATGTTCCTGTGCGAACTTGGTCTAAGTGATCCTGCTTTGGCAGGGGGATTGGACTAGATGATCTTTTGAGGTCCCTTCTGATCCCTAATGATTCTATGATTCCGTAATTGTGCATACATATCACCAAGAAAATGTGCCTGCCGTCATCATCTTAGAATTATCATAGAATGCTTTTGGTCCTAAGTATTGTTTTCACTGGCAGAAGTTGACGTGTACGAACACTTTTATCTACGCTAAACTAGAAAACTACCCTTTATTTTTCTACTTTTGATTTCCTGCCTGGCTTGAAAAATTTCCTTTAGCCAGACAAAATTTCTGTAATAGGTGAGAACATCCTGTGTACTGCATGTAACAGATTTTTGCCTTTGGGGCATGTAACATCAACCATCCTCTGCCTTTCAGATGAGATAGGACACTGTCCTGCTGTAATTGAGCCAGATGTTTCAAAGTAGCAATAGAGATTCTGCCTAAAGAGTGTGATTTAGATGACAAAGCAGTCCCAGCTTCTGCACTTCTGTACTGCCAAGTCAATTACGAGGATGTTACTTTTCTGTCATGGAGAGCTGTAGTCTGTCATCCAAGCAAAAATTGCCACAACTAGGAATGGTAAATAAGTGTGAGTTTTGAGCTTGGGGCTTTTCTCTGAGGGGACAAGAGTCTAGGAAGTTGCTAGCATGCATGTCCAAACTGTGGGTGAAGTTTTAGAGTTACATTTTGTACAGTTTCCAAATAACTAGTTCAATCTTATAAAATTTAGGATATGCTTTTATATTAATAATAATAATAATTATTATTTAAAAAAGAGAAGCTAATAAAGCAAATTGACATTCAACATCAAAGTCTCATTAAAAAACCAGTACCAAGTATTTTTAAGGTATTTTTGTCCAAACGTTAGTTGAAATTTATTTATCTACTCCAGCCATTTTAAGTCAGGAGAAGGATATTTATATTAGACATATACAACTAAAGAACATTCTTAAATTTATATTCAACTTTTGTTGGTTTCAGTAAGATGACATTATTTCTTGAAATAAGTTCATGATCAGTTTTTTTTTCCTGAAAAGACCCACTTCTCTGTCCAGATAAGGTCTGTTCTTTTAGGGCAGCATTTTTTTGGGGGGTTCTACTAATCCATCTCTGCTCAAGATGCTGGAAGAACTTAATCAACCAGGCTTGGTGAAAGCAACACATAAGTGAATCTTCTCTAGGAACTGAGTATGATAACGAATTTCTCCCAATGTGTTGATGAAAGTTTGGTGTTCTGCTTGTTTTTTTTTTTTCTTTTTCCTTTAGTGATATAAAGTTTTCCCAGAAATTAAAAAGGTGTGGATGTTTCTTGGTCTTTATTTTTTAAGTTCTCTAATGAAAGGTTAAAGGTACTTATATGCTTCTATGTACATTTATATTGTTTTCTTATAACTATAGGTAGTACATATAACTAGAAACTCCCAAAGATCTGGGGCTTAAAAATACTCTGAGAAAGAACACTACACCTCTAGGTACAGAATCAGATTTTCTGCATGCAAGGTGATTTTTCAGGATTCCTCTGGAATAGGGAAGGTTATGTGCACAGCTGTCCCACCGATACTGTGTTTAGGTTCTGTTCTTAGACTTACTCATTTCTCCCTTATGTTTTTGTAGTATGGTAATAGAAATAAAAAATGGAAACTGCTAACCCCTCCAAAATGCTGCCTTTGCTTTGTCTGGCTAAGAGGAAAGAGAATGCAGCATATACCTATTTTCACAGAACATCAGGGATTGGAAGGGAACTCTGGAGTTCATCTAGCCCAAATCTTCAATCTTTTGATGCATTAGTTCCTTTATAGTGATTTCCAAGCTGGAGATAGACAAATTGATCAGCTTTATGCACATTTAAAGCAACCAGTAAGCAGTGAAATGATACAGCAACTGCATTCTCTGTCTTGTGTCTGAAAGTGCTTCTCTTAAGGTAGTACTATGCTGACCTACGGCTCTTATGTTCCATACATGCTTGGGAGTGGAGAAAAAGAAATATATCGTCAAAAGCTGTCAATGTAAGTGTGAGAGATATGTACACTCTACTTATTATACACAATCTAAAAGTCATACTTGTGTATTTCTAGAGATTTTTGAAGTTCCATATTGCTTTATCTTGCCTTTCAAAATATCTGAACATGTGTTAATTACTGGGGTAAACATAAGGAGTC
Organism: Upupa epops; assembly: GCA_013397515.1. Lineage (NCBI taxonomy): Eukaryota > Metazoa > Chordata > Aves > Bucerotiformes > Upupidae > Upupa > Upupa epops. The sequence continues at coordinate 176,934 of VZRI01006343.1, read as the reverse complement.
AAATCAGATGCTCCATCATGCTACACTTTTGTGTCAGTGGTAATGTCAACTCATCATTTATTACAGTTTGTTTTTGCCTTCCACTGATACGTGGAATCACGTGGACATGATTTGAAGGCAGCTATTACAGGCAATTTTATCATTTGCTTATTTCAGCAGCTTCCCTTTCAAATTTTGCAGCACAACAGTAAACTTTCAGTCATTTTGACTTAATTGCATGAAAAATAACAATTGTGTTATTAACTGATTAAGCACAGGTTAAGTGTTTGATGATTCATTCATACCACTTACCTAGGCTGCATCACATGTTGTGTACCACTAAGTGCTTAAAGGATGATCTTTCTGATTCCACCAGATTACTCAGTCTGTTTCAGATTTAGGATTCTAATTTTCCTAGGTAGAAAACCTAGCTAGTGAAATGGATGAAAGCCATGGCTGCATGACTAAAGCAAGAGGCAGGGTAACTCACTGGTCAGGTTATTGAGAAAGGAGGACAGCAGATGGAGTTCTGTGCAACTGTCACAAGCTAGAATCTCTATCAGAAATGCTTTTGAACTGGTATCATATGGGAGCAATACCTTCATTAGTGATTTAACTGGAATACTTAAAGACACCACCTGTAACATACTGTATAACATGGAATATTAGAAACTAAAGAAGATGTTTAAAAAGCCAAATCTTGGAAGCAGCCTGTCTGGCTTTTGAAATTAAACAGAATTCAGGTTACTTAGCATGTGGTTATTCCCTTAGCTTTGTGAACGATGTCATCATAACAATGAGGTAACTCAGAGGGAAGAAAAATCTTAGCTGGCCAAATTCACTGCATCTTTGTAATTTTCTGAAGGTTTGTGTAAACATCAACTAGCAATTTAACTTCTGGTGAATTTCCTCTGAGATAAATTGAAAGATGAGAAAATCAGTCTCTGCTTCCTTTAAGTTGGTGTTTTCATGCTCCTTTCAGCCCAATACGTGACATTTTCTTTCCAGTGTACAAAATATAGTACTTTCTTATGTTTTAGTAAAGCATTGCAGCATTTGCTAGTACAGATTGTTTTTATTTTTAATATTTTTTTAACTGAAATGAAACAAAGGCACTGAAATGAATGCTTTGATCTTCTAAACTTTAAGACTTTCAGTCTTTAACTTGAGAAACAAAGGTCATTCAAAGGATGTATTTGAATCTTACTCAGTATTTCCATTTTGGTCTGTATTTGGTGAATGCTAAGTACATTAGTCTTCTGTGCACATACAACCTTAATCGCACAAATTTGCATTATTTTGGACAGCTATTTCTGATACCAACAACATTCTTCCTGATGGACTGTGGTATTGACAGAGCAATAACATTTTCAGTTCTGTTTTGTGTGCTAAGAACAGATTTATGCATTCAGATCAGTAATTAGGTATAGGATCAAAATACCCAGGAGTGCCTGCTCCAGCGATATCAGTGCTCATTTTCTAAGACATTTCCCTCCAACAACCTTATTTTTATTATTGATTTACTGAACTTTCATCTACTTGGTCTAAGCTTGAATTTACTTCAAAAAGCTCCATAACAAATGTTCACTAGATCCATGACTTACAGCATAAGCATGTGAGGAAAAGTATTTTCTGCTATTTAGAAAATGTTGGCAATTTTTGGTGTTACATAAGTGAAAAAGCCTTTCTTTTAAAGCATCAAGCTCAGCAGGAGGCATGAGTATGAGTAATCTGTGCTATGCCTTGTTTGAAGCAATTGGGTTTGAAATAACAAAGCTATGCAAACTTGAAAATATGCAGTTATGGGAGCCTGGCAATATGTTCACTTCTTTGACATCAGAAAGAGAAACAAGCACAGAAATACTGATAACTCTTTTTAAATGCTGAAGTGGTGGCGAGACGTTATACAAACTCCTCTTTCATACTGTGTGCTTAAAATAATGTACTCCATGATGGAAAGAACAATGTTTAATTAATTTATTATGATGTTTCCATTGGCACTGATGGATGCACAGATTCTGAATTGCTTTACTGGAGCTTACGTCACAATTCTTTACGGACATTGCTTTAAGTCCTTTATATTTTAAAGATCAAATCAACTACTATTACAAAAACTGGTGTGTACATTTACAAGGTAGACCAACCTATTTGATTTGTCTATTCATAATTTTGATAAAATGCAAAACCTGATTGCCTTGATTGGACAAGAAAGTTTGCCCTCCTGTTCATCAGGGCATTCCCCAAATACATATCAATGCATTATCCAAGCTGCTCCAGAGCTAGAGAATGATGTCATGGTGTACCAAGTAGTACAGGCAGTATACTTCAACTTGGGATGGCTTCATTAGTGGGTCTGCTGAAAGCACATCAGTGTGATTAAAGTAATGTATCTGTTAACCACTTGATTTCATGTAATAATGCTTTCATTGAAAACTACTCTGAACTAAGTGAAGTAAGGCTTTGTAACAAGAGGTAGTAACTTGCTTGGTAAGAGATGAAAGTTGTCCCTTTAAGTGTTGCTGAATGTTGTTATAAAAGAAGAATGTCACTAGGTAGTCTATAGCATCTTGTCACATATAATTGCTTTTTATGAATTTTGATGAGAATCTTTGCTAGCCATGATATGACCTGCAGGATAAGCCCAAATGATTGGCAGACTGTTGTGGATATGCAGATACTTCCTATACACTGGGTTGCATTCAACCATGAAATACCTAGAAAATGTCGCTAGACATTTATCATCCATAATTATGAATGATATTTCCTTTTCATTGATTAATCTTTTAAATGGAAAAGCAATAATTAAGCAATATCTACCAATATTGCCTATGCTGGTACATTTTTTCTCGCTTTCTTTAATTTAGAAGGTGCCCCCCTGATCTATCAGTTATGGTGAACTCACGTTTTTTGAAGTCATGATGAGGCACTTGTTGAGAATCTTCATATTATTCCTAAAATATCTTAATGCACAGAACAAGACAACTGTTTAAATTAGCTAAAAAAGCTAGCTAATTATTAATTGTTAGACCACAGCAAGAGAGGTAAAAGCATTAATGCTGATAGAACAATTACATAATATTGTTTGGTTGGTCTCAGGCCCATTGTGTATCGCCAACAAGATAACCATATATCTATTCAGGTTTGGTTTGCTTGGGTTTTTTTCTGCCATTCCTAAAAGTGTGTTTTGCTAGGAATTTGTCATCTTAAGTCAGATTCTCTTATAGTATGAGCAGTACCATATTGATTGGCCAATGCCTAGATACTGTTTTTTTTCCAAAGTACTTTCCAAGGGATATATTTCTAGAAGTTAAAACTGTGGTGCTGATTCAGAAAGAAGTGTGGAATATAGAAAATGTAAACTTTAAATTCTAAAAAGGCATATAGAAAATAATAAATGTGTTGTTTCTACAGTGAAACCAGAGGAGAAAATCCTTCTAGTTTTTATAATATTTTGTTTATAAATATTTTCTTTACATTAATATACCTGGATACAGAGAAATCTGAACTCTATAAAGACAGGAAAATATCTCTTTTGTTACAGCTATGCCACATGTGTTGTAGTATTTGTCAAACAATGTGCAGAACCAAAAATATTGAAGGTGAGTAGAGGTAGTCTTGCAGACAAACTGCCTTAATATGTTACAAAATGATCACTTGCTTTAATATCTTTTGAGGTTGACCACTTCATTGTAACAGGTGTTTGAATAATACAAACTAATATTTATAGAAACAGGAAGAAAGTCATCAATTTTGCAGTTAAGTTTAGAAGATTCAGCCAACATTACTACCATAACAATGTTAAGCAACTTCATATCACCACTGCTTGCTGTACTACGATTCCACTGTCATCCATAACAATTAAATTGAGGCACTAGCACTCAATTAACAGCATATCTGCACTGTGAATAATTGCCTATATAGGCAAATTTGATTGAAAAGGTAGATGAATAATGCCCAGTAAAATGTGAAACAGTAGTTTGCAGAACAACCTGGTCAGAGTTACTGAAGAATAGTAAACCCTAAGGCAAACTAAAGATATGAACATGAGGATTAGGGTAGAAACCACAAAAAGTATGGCTACAATGACAATGATTCATCTCTTACTTTAGTACTATGTATGATTTATTAATGCATATATTTCTAGGTGGAGATTAAAAACAATAGGGAAGAAAACATCACAGGAGAATGTCTCAGTCATGTTTTCATGATAATCTGAAGCCTCATAGTAAAACCAGCAAGACCTCCAGTGTAACTAGATCAAAAGATAAAACTTGTGAGTCCCAAGCAAAAGACACACACTTATAACTAGATGGTACTTACTTCAAAGACCTCTGAGGATTGTGGTGGTAATGTGTGATGTCTTCTCTCTTCACAATAACTGGAATTACCTTCTTAGGGATTATGTAGGTAACCTTTTGCAGGTTTTTTTGGGGCAATGGTTGTGCTAGAATGATGAACTATCCATTGGTTATTTACATAAATAAAATTACGTTACCCACATGCCACTGTTTTTCACTGTATTCAAATCACAAGGTTAGTATTATAATGAAAATATTTACAGCTTTATTTAAATACTGTCCTAGAAGTGACAATGTAATGTGAATATATTATAAATATAAAAATCTCACTGCAGAAGAATAATCCATAGTTTAAAAGAAGAAATTATTTTCCTTTTCACATGCTCTCTTTACGTGAGTCATATGAAGACAGCTGATTATGTGACACAGCGTGATCTTGGTGCATTGCAATGCAGTTGCAGAGATGTATGAAGTATGACCATGATTTAAAAAAAAAAATAAATCCTGAACTTCTAAATGTGTTTATTTCAGTGACATTCTAAGAGGGGGAAATTGGCTTTTTCTGCCTTAGTTTTATGTTCCCTCTGAAACACGTACAATCAGGATGAAAACTGTACTAAAGCACGACATCTTGATTTCTGTTTTGGTCTGTTAAATCTGAAGGCTTCTCAAGTAGGATCCTGACAGAAATTAGCATTGAAGCGAAGCCATTTCTGAACTCTCTTAATCTTAAGTGTTGAAAAAAGATCAATGTTACTTGATTTAATCTCCAGGAAAATTACACTTCCACACTAATTTGTGCCCAAGTTGAGGGTTCTGCCTATGTGGGTTCTTACACAAAACCATCTTTCATTGTAAGCTTGTTAAAGTAAGTAAGTGTTAAGGAGGTGGGACAGGGAGCCTGAGAACCCATATTAGTATGCAACAAGATTTGTATGCTCTTCTAGTAGTCTGAATGACTAAAGGAGTGGAGTCAAGATGGAATTGAATATTTTTGAGGGATTTCTTGCTGATGCTTGCAAGAAGCAGAAAGATTACATAAAAGCTTTCTGTAATACAAACAAAATTAACTGAAACTTAAATATTTGAGACTTGATTCTAAATGCTTGCATTCCTACACCATCCTGTCTTTAAAAGCAAGAAGTAACTGGAATGAATGTGCATGCTGTTCTCTGGTATTTGTACCCTCTGTGTTTCCTTCCCCTTATTATGATTTATTTGTCTGTCTTTTCCCACTACTTTAAGTTGTTGTTGAAACAATTACAATTCAGGTTTCATTCTTAAAGTGTCTTGGATAGAACTGAAGTACTTTTCTAAAAAAATCCTCCATGAAAAAGCATCGGTTTGGTATTTTGTAATCCCAGTTGAAAAAGAACACAAAACACACAATCAAAATCAACCAAAGTATTTGTTCCTCTCCTTAGACATTTTTTTTAAATTATATCACATCTCATTGTAGAAAATGTCCTCTAAGACACAGTGAACATGAATCTCTAGATGTTTCTGCAATTTTATATGATGTAGTTCACTTACTTTGAAATAATTTAATCAATTATTAAAATAATTCTTGATGTGCTAATATGTTTAGTGTAACAAATCTAGACAGCAGTCATCATATTATGGTGTCTCTTTAAAGTCTATTTAAAGACAGGAAGTAAAAAGTGCCATATTTAAACAGGCCATCTTGAAGAGCAACTGATTTAAGAGTTGAGTGTGTTAGTTTCCTGCTGTCTTATCACCTAAGACATAATTGAATTTTATGCATAAGTTAAGACATCATTAAGAAAGCTTCCTGAGAGACCATTTATATAGACATTGTAAAATTACTGTCATTTATGATATAGCAGTCTTTTTCCCCTGTGTTTCCTTTACTGTGGATGTAGACAATACATATTAAAAATTAACTTATTTTTTTGGCAGAAGATCCTAAATGTCAGTTATCTAACAACTATTAGTTCCTCATGGTGAGCCAATAGAACTGAATTAGCCTGGTGTATTGAAAATTTTTCTTTATACTTAAAAATAAGTGAACATGGTGTATTCTGTTATTGAAAATTTATGTGTGACAGGAGAGAATGACAAAGGATGTGAATTTTTTGCAGACAGTTGAAGTAAGAAAATGAATGATGGAATTTTTATCAAAAAAAAAAAAAGAGTAAAATGGGTAACCTCTTTGGCCTCACAGATATTTGAGAGTAAAGGGGTGTATTAGGGTGTAGGGTTATATTAGGGTTTTCCCTGTTGGGTTAGGTGAACAGAAGGTCCTCTGGTTCCTTGTTCTCCCTCAGGACCCATCCCTGGTGATAGGACTGGCATCTAAAACTCAAAGTTGCTGATTTTACGTGTGGCAGACATCAGAGTATAATATCAGTGTATTGTGTAAAGTGCTCAATTTGCTTTTCTTGTGCTTTCTTCTTGTTTTCTCATAGATATAATTCTCTATTAGACAACAAACAACAACTACCTCTCTTTCTCATTTCTTGTTTTCATTAGCCATAACTGTCTTGCATGGTGAAATTTCCATCTCTGGAAATATTAAAATAATTCCTCAAAACTCATAGGCAAAGGTGCAATAACACTGCCTTACAATTGGCCTTACAACTTTTAGCTTGATAATTAAAAAGAAAATGAATTGAGAAAAAACCTAATAAGGACTGTTCCATTTATTTGAGTTGACTTCCAGTCTGGAACTGTTTTCCATATAGTTAATATTAAAATATGTTGAGCATTTGACTTGAGTGTAAGCCAATTAAGCAGATGACAATCAGAGTAATAAAAGACAGTACGTGCACACTGAGATGAAAATACCAGAACTCAACAAATGCTTTTTCAAATTGATTGGAAACAACTGTTTTCTCTCAGAGTGCAGTAGTGCAGAAGGATTTTTCTTATGCTATTATTGATGACTAGTATCAGGAGTATGTTCCTTGCTATTTTAAGCAGCAATGATTCTAGGAATAGCCACAAAAGGTCCAGTTTTACGATAATATTTTATCCAACTTATTTGATCTTTTGTTTTTCCCTGATAATTTCTCATGATTTTTTCTTTATCCTCTGATCCTCTTCATTCTTTCACTCTAGCCCCAGCCTTCCTATTGATATGTCACACTTCTGTGTCTGGGTTCTCTTTTGCTTCTTGCTCAAAGGACCTTCATTTTGATCTAGAAGGGAAGAAGAAGAATGGAGACTTCCTTTTAGTTTTAGAAACTTAATGATAAGAGGTCTGAAAACTTCAAACAGGCCTTTTCTACTATTCTTAGCCATTAGCTTTCTTCTGATCTCAGTAGTGATCTCTCCCTACCCCTTTTTCCTCTGTGTATGTCTATCAAATTGATGAAGAATCTGTCTCATTCCTTATCTGCCTTTGCTCCAATTTCCTTTTGCATTTTGAGGAGTGCATCTTCTTGGTGTAATGTGTGGTTAAACTACACAAAACTAAGAGCAGCATACCACTTCGTGTATATCAGCCCTTTATTTTGAGTTACACAAAAGTTTCCCAAAGGACTGGAGGAAATAGTAAGAATCATCTCTTGACCCTATTCTATGAGAAATCCCTGTTATTCTTCCTTCCATTCTGATGACGTTTGAAACTGCCATTTCTGAATAAGCTCTTTTAATTCTGCAGTGAAACCTGCAACCTAAAGCAGTCTCACATATCTGGAAGATAAACAATATGTGAGATACTGGCAGTGGAACAAATGTAAATGTCGTATTACCTTTCTTTTTCATTTTTTATAGCCTTTATTTTTTTTCATACACTATATGAGAGTGCAAATACATACTTAAATATTTAACTGTGTGTTTATATGCCTATATATATATATATGGTTGTGTGCACAGAAATACCTAGAGAATACATTTAGAGGACAGGGTAGCAATTAGTAAACTTAAAAAATGTAAATGTAGCCCAATTATTGTTTACTAATTTCATTAATTTTGATGTCACAAATGATAAGAATGTTCAGTATTTTCAGTCTCAGATTGCTAACAGACCACCTGTGACTTAAGAAGGAAGTCAGTAGTGTTCTGGGTTATAGCAGGATATCTTTAAACGGTGGAGATAAAAAAAAAAAACACTCAAACGTTTTTTCTCCACTTGCTTTTGCTTTTTCCCCTTAGCAGTCATTACTGTTAATTACCAAAACGATTAGCTTTTTCAGTAGGTTATTCTTACAAAGTGTTCTTTTGAGCTGAACTCTGAACAAATGCAATCATCTAAAAGAGAAAGCAGAGATTAATCAGGTAGCAGTGAAACTTGATTACACAAAAGTGGCAAAGTATAAAATCCCCTGCATTTGCAACCTATTAATCAATAATTAAAATAATTAAGATTAGGGAATAGTGCTTTGTTTTATGCTAACTTTTATTTAAGAAGTGTCTCAATGTGCTTTGCTTGAAGAGGCCCTTGAAATGTGTGATAGAGTTTGAGACAATCTGAGTTCTATTGTTTTTAGCTCTGAAAAGTAATTCATTGGAGGTTGTCAACTGGGACCTGGTTATTTTCTCTGATTTTGGATTATACGGGGATTTTAGTGTTAATGCTGTGAGAAGATGACAACTGAGACAGGTGAAGAAACAGATTTCCTGTGGTGCAGGTCTGTGAGATAAATATGGTAAATTATTTTTTAAAACACACAAAAAACAGGAAAAACCAAACCCACTTTCCCCCAAAAAAACCAAATCCAAACCCTTCACAAAATGCTCTTCACACCTACATAGTTCTTTGTATTTTCTGAAAGAAAGTAGATTTCCCATAGAAGAGAAAGAGGATCATATCTTAAGCTCATGGGAAGAAGAAATAGTTCCTTAAAAAGTCATGCAGAAATAGGAGGAGAGAAGGGAAGCTGTTGGGTAAGCGATAACTGAATCCAGTCAGTTTATCAGAGACCAGTCTTTCCAAATGTATTCTAGCTCGCATTCTGAGATTCTAATGGTGTTTTAGTGCCTGAGGCTGGAGAGCAAACTCTCTCTTTCACAGCATCCACTGGCTCAGGAGGTCTGGGTTGTTCAGCAGCACAAGTCAGTGCAGAATATAAACATGTTAGGGTCAAAGAGGTGAGAGGAGATATGTGAATGCTTCCTTTACATGGATGTATTCTGAATGAATCTTATAGTTTCATCTTTATAGAGAACAATATTGTGCTGTTTCAGTATTATATTTTTGTAGAAACACTAATGGGTCTATGATCTTACTGTGAATTTGTTATCAAAACCCAAACTGGCTACAGAATCACAGAATTATTGAACCTGGAAAAGACCACTAAATCCATCAAGTCCAACCTATGACCTGACATCATCACACCACACTTAAATGTTGATTAAGAATTTATTTTGTTAAATAACAGCAGATTTTCACAGACAGAAAATTAACTGTTATGGTATCAGATCTCACCTGCCTATGTAACATTTAGATTTGCTGCATAATGGATTACATGTAAACAACACCATCACCAAATGTTTAATTTTCCTTGAAAAAAAAAAAAACCAACACAAAGATAATGTGTCAGGATAAGTAGAGGAGCTGTTATCTAAAGACACAAAAATTGTATTTTTCATAGTCCAAAATAACTTTATTTCTTTTTCTATATTTGCATTGTTGTCTTAGACTTCAGTGACAGAAGATGATTTCCTAACTAATAATACATTAGAGCTGATTGAACTAGCTTCTCCCCTTGCTCCCCTCATCCTCACACACCCTTTTTAAAAATATTTTTTTTAATAATGAAATAGTCTACATTGGATAAATTACTCCAAAACAGAGGTATGTGACTTTGGTTTTGAAACAGCCTGTAGAAAATATATTGGCTTTTTTCTTAATTTAGTCTGTCATCTGACGAGTGTAAATGTAAACCAGCTTGGAATTACACTGCAGTGTTACCATCCCTTGATGTTGCAGACTTAACCACCTGTTCTTCAGCCAGTTGGTGTGCACCCCTAAATGGGCTTAGAAATAAATTACTAGCTGTTCTAGATGTAAACCTCTCATGCTGTTGGTTTTTCATAGCATCAGTTACAGCATTGTATTACAGAGACCTCTTCAATTTAAATAAAGAATACACTGGAATTAAGAGAACTTTTAGGAGAAAATCCATGTGTTTGAGCTGAAAAGTGTTTATTTTACCCTGTGATTTTTTTAATTGAAATCTTTGAGCAGAGTTGGAGTTTAATTTTTCCCATCTGTTTTCTGCCTATTATCCTGAACACACAAGACTGACTCTAGTATGAATTAGTGGTCCTTTTCTTGATGCAGTGATTCTGCCAATGAGTCTGTGTGTCAGTGGAACATACTAACTCACCCTGTTAACTCCATGATCTCTGGGCATGCTTGCTCAGACAGACCTGTGGTCAGGGAAATGAAAGATTACTTTTTCTGTGTGTAAGAAGAGATTATATATTTGTTTATGGTAGCTTAAATTTCTGATGTCTGTTTGACTGTTTAGCTATGGAACTAGTTCGAAGCGAAATGGTAGGCTTTGAAGAGAGTTAAAGGAATGCTCTAAATACAATAATTTAAGGTAGCAGAAGTAAACAAACATACTTTCAATGACTGAACAGACCAAATAGAAGAAAGCTCTTTTTGGTTTGTTTGGTTTTTTTTATAATTGGGGAATGCTGTGAACAGGCTTTCAGTGTGTAACTTATGCAATGGGAACAAATACAAATGAAAAAAATTAGCCTTCTAGACTGTACTAACCCTATAATTTCTTATTTGGATTTTTTTTTTCTCCAGACAGAGCAATCCCTTACTAAAAGAGTGATGAGCAAATGATAAACCTGTCTCTTATACTTAAACAGTTAAAAATTGTGCAAATGATGGATCTGCCTAACACCTCCAGATGGATGAATGGGTGGAAAGGACAAAGCTAGCCACCAAAGGAAGGAAAAGGAGGAAGGCACACACAAGTGCTAATAGATTTTCCATGAATGTTCAAACCCCAAATCTGTGTTTAAATGCTCATTATCTTGGCCTGCTGAAGTCTTTTGGAGCCCTAGCCTGTGTGAATATACAATGTGCATGTATCTGAACAAGCTGATGGATGATCTATTCTCGGGTTACCCATGGGCCCTTTTTAGCTGATTTTTTTCTAAATCTCTGCTCCTGTCACTCATGTGTGCCCTTGAAGAATGAGAATTTTCAGCCTTACCAATACTGATTCTCCCTGCACAAGTTGTCAAATTGATGATTCCAGTAGTGAAAAATTTATGAAGTCCCTATAGAAATTCTGTTTATTATTAAAAAATATCTAACAACTATCTTACTTAAGGCGGTAAAAAAGACAGCAAGCACTAGCAGTTTATTGATTGTAAAAAGTAAAATAGCACCTTTGGCAATGCTAAACAGGAAATTGTCACTAGTCGTTAAAAAACAATTTTGTGTAGTGTAGTGTAATCTCTAAATCTCTGTCCTCCTTTGATGATTGACCATTTTTCATCTCATGGCTCGATGAATAATTACTGATCCTTTTAACTTGGTCAGCAGGATGCTCCCTTACTGTATCTGGGCCCATAAGATTTTGTAGCAGAACACATTAGCATGACTTTATAAATCAAATGATATGTTATCTATCTCATTTAGCCCAAGCTTTTAAATGCCACTACAGAAAAAAAATGTATATGACAACAAATATGAGCTCTGTACACATGATGCACGTATCACCATTCATCCTCCATTGTGCTCTGGTAGCAGTATTTTGACATAAAATTTTTAATGTAACAAGCTTTTAAATTCATAGCATTTTGCAGTTCCAGAAATATTTGATGTTTAGTTTACCTTTATCTCTCTTGCATTCTCTTTCTATTCATCTTTAACAGTGAAAGAATAGATGAGATAAATGACCAGAAGGACATTATACATAATTATGTTAGTTGCAGAAATCTGTCTGGTTTATCCATATATTTTGGCACATGGTTTTTTTTCTTTCATATTTTATACTCTATGCCCCCATCATCCTCCCTGTAGCAGTTGCAGAGGAGTCTCTGCAGTTCTGCAAATCCCAAGTTTGTATTAACTTTCTTATTTGGTACATATAGCATAAGATTGTGGTTTAAGGGATTCCCTCTTTGAAGGAATGACTGAGGTCACTCTGGACATTTGTTAAAGGTTTTTATCTGTTTTCAGCTCAGCTGTCTTTGGCTTGGAGGTGTGGTTGTCTTGCTGACTAGGTCATTCCTAGTTTCTCCCTATGTCCTGACAAACTGTCAGTTCCATGTTGGTATGTCTATTTGGTCCCCTTCTAGTTGCTTTTTTTAGAATTTAAATCAGCTTCTGCTCTCGGTGTTCCATCTCACTTTAAGCTGGCTTGGTTTTTTTGCTGTAAGGCACAACAATTTGATATGATAAAGTATATGCAATGGTATTTTTTCTGCACCTTATGCAGCTTGGGTTATGTTAATAACAATATTTAACACATATTTACAGAGTGAAATAATTGCTCAGAGATTAACTAATTATTCAGCACAGGGAAGTGAGTGGAAGAAGAATTACAGCCTATTTTATAAATGGAAGGAAAGCTGAAGTGACTCACTCAATATCTATAATGAGTTGGGATAAAAGTAGGTGGAGAACTTGCAATTTATTTTTGACAAATAAGTTTATAATGCCTTTCAAAACACAATGCATTTTAGTAGCTAAATATAAGCAAGATAATCTTGATAAATGTATTTCTTATAACAATGCTAGTGTCATTTTACCTGAGGATATCTAGGAAGCGTGAAGGTATTCTATATTTGAATCTGTTGGTGTCTCATGCAAAAATTACTGGACAGATCAGATGCACTTTGAATGAAGGATGTTTATGTTGTACCAGTACACGTTAATTCTAAAAATAATAAATAAGTAATTTAATTAAATTATAAGTTTAAATCATCGATTGTTTCTATTTTCTACTCCTGCCACATGGGACAATTTCAGCTTGTCCTTCAGATTGGCCCAGCTATTACTAACGTTTAAAACAAAAACCATAAAGCAATTCAGAAAAACATAATTTCAATCTAAGGTACTGCTGAAATTAATCACAAAGTTATGGAAAGTTTATATGACTCTCCTTGATGTCCACTTCCTGTGACTACTAGTTCAGAACAGTAGGAATATTTAATAAACATTGCTGAAAATTAATGTTTTAGATATCTTCCTAACAATAGTGGTTTGTGAAATAATTACAATTGATTATTTTTATGATCCAATTTGGATTCTATCTGGTTATTCCATTACATATAATCTCTTCATTTATATGAGTGAATATTTAACAGCATTTACCCCTCATTGAAGTAGTGACTGGAAATATGTGTAGAAATGGTTACACTCATCTAGAACATTGCTTAAAATGTATTTCTGATTGGCAGCAAACTGTTGATTACTGCTTTTACATGACATTTTGTGCCCATCTTCTGCTGTCTTCATCAAAATAAAATACCCTAGTTTACTTACGAGAGTGTCCCGGTAGGCAGCATCAGATGCATTACTGAAGTCAAGACAGATTGTCTGCAATGCCTCCCCTTATCTGCTAGACTTGTTATCCTGTCACAGAAGGAAATTGGATAATTTTGATATGATTTGTTCTTGATGGATCCACATTGACTGCTTTTTACCACCGTTATTATCCTGTAGGTGCTTTTAAATTGAGTCTTAAGTGATTTGTTCTAGTATCTTTCTGAACACTGAAGTTTGACTGGCTGATATATAATTTTCCAGGACCTTTTCCTCATTTTGGAAATATCAATAAAGTTGACCTTCACCAGTCTTTAAGAAATGTCTTTGTGTATCTTCAACAATTCTCAAGAATAAGCATTAATGAGTCACAGGCTTGCATTGGCTAGTTTCCTGCATACCCTAGGGTGAACTGCATCAGGTCCTGTCAACTTGGATGCGTTTAACTTAAAGAAATACTTATTTTTGGGCTTTTTTTTCTTCTCAGCACTGTGGCCTAATCACAATCTGTTCTGCTCCAATGCACGTATTTTTTTAAACCAATGACTAATATAGTCCTTTTGAGGATTACATGAAGGTATTGTAAACATCCCATTTTGTATATACTATTAATGCACATCCTATTTACACCCCAAAGATGAGTTGTAAAAGAGTCATTTACAAAACTTACAGTTCCAGTCAAGAACAAAGAAAGTGTATTACTGGTGAAATTTCAGTTATTGAGATTCATCTGTGATCTATTAGTAGTCAACAATGCATTTTAAAAAGGAGTACAAGTGGAGACATTATACGCCCTCCTTCCCCAGCACCTTTTCAGTGATATGTTAGAAGTTTAATTCTGAACATGACATCAATTTTTCAATCAAAATCACAACATTCACTTTTAAATATCTGAAATTTTCTCTGTAAATTTTAAAGATAGACTTCTCTTTGAACCTGAATAAAATGCTGATGATTTGGATTTCAGTTTTAACTGTATTTTTGATTTTTTTTTTAAATCCAGGCACCGCTTACAGTGCTTTAAATTTTGGAGCATTTTTTTACTTTTGAAGAGCAAATAGCAGTTAGTGTTTTGTAATGTGGTATATTGTGAGACTGTGTTTTGTTGTTTTCTATATGTAGAAGGAATTTTTATCTCTGTGTGGGTCTTTAGTACAGATGCAGTCTGTATTGCTCGGTTTAGACAAACCATTTGTTACTGAAATTGCTCAGTTTTCCAGACTTGTACAAGAATGTCCCCCCATCAACACAAGCCAGTTTTTCAGCATTTGTCATCTAGGATGCAATACATCATTTCATTTAATGGTAGCAAGGAGAGTATGTAGTGTTCCTAGCAGTCCGAGAGATACTTTATGGAACAATCGAACTCCTCAAGGACAATTTGTATGCAGCCAATACTGACTCAGCAGTGTTCAAGGCATCTTTTGGAAGTGTACGTAATCACTGTCTTTTTGAGGACATGTATTTGCACAATGGCTTCCAAAGGCATTGTAATAGTGGAAAAACAACTTTGGTTTCATGGTGTCATCTAAAGATTTCAAGACAGATACCTCATCTGAGGTGCAGATTCAAGTCCTGTTGAGAACTCATTTAAGAGGAATGCTTGCATCTCTGTTTATAGTTGAGATGCTGTTGTTCTGAATTGACTCTGCAGTATCCATGCAGAGTAGCAGTTTGAAAAATAAGTGCTTATTGCATCTCAGACCCACGAGAAGGAAACCAGTGCAAATACTTCAGCGCTCCTTACTGGGTTTTGTCTTTCAGTGCAAGAAAACCTAACAACATAGTGTTGTGGACACAATTAGCTTTAGAGGTAGCATTGCTGAGATTTGAGGTAACATTTTAGAAGTGGGTGTTTTGAAGAGCTCTTGTGATTAGAGACTTTTTAGATGCAAATCATGTCAAGAACCATCAAACTTCAGTATCTGTTAATGCCGATTCTGTATTTTTTCTGGGCTACATACCTCTAGTTGTGAATACACAACTAGCAATTTTTACCATATACTTCTTCATGTTGTAGACTGGTTCAACTCAGGCCACTGGGTGGTCTGAATCAGGTGCTCTGTGAATCCAAGCTGTTCATCTAATCAACTTTTAGACTTCTGTCTGGTTATATCAGGTTGAGATTTTCCTGGAACTGCTGAGTTTGCAACACGTTTTGGAGCTTTGCAGTTGTGTGCATTAAATTAGAAAGGAAACTTAACATTTTGCTGTGCAAACAGTGTCTGGCTGAAGAAAGCTGAGGGTACTGACTGGCTGTAGATGTGAAGGCTGTAGATTTAAAACTTGACTGAAAAAGATTTGGAATAGAATATACTCTGGTTGAGATACAATAGGATATTTAATCTGTAACTTTCTAAAGCATTCTACATAAGGAACTTCGATTTACCTTTCAGCCAATTGACACTATGTTTTATATTTATGGTGACTTTTGTCCATTTTTGCCTAGCACTCTGTATGTGCAATTGAAATAGAAATATTTTAGCTCCACTGAAATTTCACTGTGACAGAAATCATTGTGTCAGTATTTCCTCTTTGCTTGTCAGCTGTCCTGCATTCTGTGGGGGATTGTATCTAAAGACGCACTGAACAACTGAGGAGGTACTACAGTCCCTGTTAGGCTATTAATGCAGTCTGTTTTACAATTTTACTGAAAAGTTTTGCAGTTTGTATCTTGTGCTTAAATTGTGAGTTATAGATTTTTACTAAAAGAGCTACAGTATGAATATCTGAATAATAATGCTGAAATAATAACACGGTAGTCTAAAAAATTTTCAACTTAAAACCTGATATTTGGAACATATTATTACTTTCTATTCTGCTTAAAAGGTAAAAAGTACTTGGAAGTTTATACTGGTGCAGTTCTGTTTAGTGAATATCACTAAAGGCATTTTTTATTTTATATGCACTGATGCTGCATTTATTTTTGTGGGGTACTCACCCTAAAACTACTACATTGTATTACAATTAGTAAGGTACTGTACTGACTACTAATCACATTAGGTAGGGAGCAAGTACTGATGCTAGTAACTTAAGTGTGAAAACTGAAAAATCAGTGTGTTTTTGTCAGTGGCTGTCTAAGGCTGGCCAGTTTCAGGAGACACTTGCTAATTAGCTGAGAGAAAGGACAGGGAGGACTCATTCACTGGTTATGGACATGGGCAAAAGACAGACTTGGCTTGGGGAAAACAAAATCAAATTTAATTTAAACACCAAAAACCCACAAACCAATACAGAGAGAGCTATACGGGCAGTTCTTAACTGTTACTTCATGGGCACAGTTCTGTTACCTCCTCCCTCAGGAGGTGAAGAACCATTGCATTTTTTCCCTGTGGCAACACCATATCCTTCCCACTGTAGACAGTCCTTCTGTGACTTCTCCAACTGGTGTGGGGGTCTCCCATGGGCTGTGTATTCTGTGTATCGTTTCTAGGGGAGAAATGTTCCAGCATGGGTCTCCATAAATTCACAGCTTTTTAAAGGATGAATACCCTGCCCCACCCTGCAGTCCTCCACAGACTGCACAGAGGACTTTTTTCTGCCGTTCTGTGTGTGCCCTTCCTTCTTTTTCCTTTGTACATAGCTGGGCAACTGCATGGATGCATTTATCACCTCTAACCAAAAACTGAGATCCCAGGAAACGAAGCCCAAAGCAAAAAAAACCCAAAAAAAAATAAACCCAAAAAAACCCAACCCTATGAAACTGAGATTCACTTCTCCTTCTTAAATGGGTAAATTTACCAGTGTGCTGGTTAGCTCAGCCTGAGACAGAGGCAGGGCTGACCTGGACTTCAGGGAAGTTTTTGTGAATCTTTCTACAGGGACCACCCAGCAGCATCATTCTCCATTACTGAAATCCTGCCAGACTTGAACTACAATATGAAGACATTTTCACTTAATTGCATAACTTGGAACAGAAGAGTGACAGATGCAATTCTGTAATGTGTCTGATCCAAAATGGTTCTGAAGATTGTAACCTTAGCACTCACTACATCATTATTTAGTTGCAACTTGTTGAGTTTAATCTTATTGGAGATTGACTTGCCCACTTATTCCCTGAAAAATTAGCAAAAAGTTGTGTTTCAATAACCAATCATTCCTCTGTAGTCCATTAGAGAAAATTTGATCATTATTGCCATGCTGTTCATTTCCAGTTGAGTAGTAATTTCTAGTGCTAATAGTCAAAATTGCAGTTTTACCTTGTCACCTATATGCAAAATATGAGTTGTGTATCAAATTCATTTGTATCAGACATGGGTAATAAATAGCAGGGGAAAGGAGTGGTAAAAGGTGTGCTCAGAAGTGATAAAATGCAAGGAGATAAAGGACAAAAGTCTGAGACTAAGGATAGAAATAGAATTAGCTAAAACTTATATGTTCTGATACAATCTCCTGTTTTTATTACTACTTTTTCTTTAATCATCGTAGCTTGAGAAGTCTGCTATTATTGGTTTATGTGTAACATTGAAGCATTTGTCTAGTTAGATTAAATTCTTGTTGGCATGGTCTCCATGGCAATTCTACTTTCACCTTTATCTGCTGCAAATAAGCTGGGGATGAAATAATTAACTCAGTGAGACCAATGGCATGTACCAGGTGTTTGTACATACACCAAGGGTGTCTGTCATGTTTAGGAATGCTTTCTTTGAAAAACTAGTAGGTGGCTGCTATAAATATACAGGCTTAAGAGCATGCAGGGAGAGAAAACAGAACACTGCTGGTAAATGCAGCCATCAAGATCAGCTTTTTCCCAAGTATCTTTTAAAAATTGATATTTTATTTCTTAAAACTAGACACCAGCCTTTTACTGTACTATGAAGATTTGTGATATTAGAAAGGCAAAGAAATATTATTTATTTGTCTTTTCCTTACTGTTGCCCTGTTGTGCTGCAGCATTTTTCTTTTGGTAGCATTCAGCTACAGCTCAAAAGAAATGGAGAAGAGACCACTATGTCTCAAGTGATAACTGAAGTTAAATCAGTTTGCAGAAAGAAATAATTTTTTATTTTTCTGTGGAGGAGGAAGGTTAAATCTTAATTTATGAAAACATTGTTTTACATGAAGACAAAGAGAATGGTCACCTTTCTCAACTAATTAGAAGTTCTTTGGTGGATTTGTAACATGAGTGACTGTTGAGACTACTGGGACTGTTGGACTCATTCTGCCACACTGATTATGTAAAGGATTGTTGGATATGATGTCAGGAGACAGGGCTGCTTTGCCCTTTTGTAAGGGTTAACAGAGAGTAAAAACTTTTGTAGTAAGTTAACTTTTCTACATGACATTATTCCAAGTTGAGATACCATAACTTTTGAATGCATTACACAAATACAAATATTTTGTATTGAAATACCTGTATTTACAGAGTAACAGCAAATATGTTATTAAATATTATTATTTACATATGCCACATAACGGATATTACAGTAAGAAAATAGCAGTTGAAATTTTCAGTCACAGAGCGAATTTTCAAGGATATGCAGCTCTGGAAATCTCCCATTCCTTTTTAAAAATTAGGACATTCTTTTCATTTGGGTGGAAAGCAAAGGGAGCAGCTTCTGTGAATCCATACTTTTCTAGTCTGTATGTCCTGCAGAAGCATCTTTGGAGATGTGAAGAGTTAAGAACTACATGATAAAAGTGCTACCCTAATCATAGTGATTCAGTTGTAAATTTTTGTATGGACAGGCTCATAAACATGAAATTGTGTTTCTATAGAAACTTTTTTTTCCTTTGTTGTTCCCATCATCTCCATCTACTTAGTCATATGTTATCAGCAAGAAAAGTCTTGCATTCAGGCAATAAAATAGGTGTCTGCTAAGCAACGAATTCAAAGACACAGATTAAATGTCATTGACCTCTTTGTCTTTAATTGCAACTTTATATCTACTGACAATGTTAACCTCTTTAGCAGGCAAATGTATTCTTTACAATACTGTCACATTTTCAAAAGGGACTTAGAAGGCCTAGAGCATGATTTTTCCAACATTGATTTCAAAGAGAGGAGAGTCTCTACGGGTTTTGAAAGCCCTGCTGTATCTTTAGGTGAAAAACAGCTTGGGAAAAGTTAATTTCAGTCTGTTTCATAAATGTAATACAGAGATCTGAAATCACTTGATAGTTTTCACGACTGCTGGTTTCATGTAATATTTGAATTACATCCTTTTGAAACAAAACATAAATATCTGATATTAAAATAATTTTTCTGTTTAAGTATTTTCTCCTTTTACACTGCGAAGTTTGCAACAGAATGGTAGTTGAAAGAAGCAAAAAAAATAAATTACGAGTGTGTCTGCTAGGAATTCAGCTATTGAAAACAGGATACAATAACTGAAATATTTTTGAAAGAGGACTATAAGCTGTAAAGTATTTCACAGGAAGGATAATAGGATGAGTGAGTATTAGGTAACAGACGCCCAAAGGCAGAAGCTGATATATTATAAAAGACAGTATTTATGGCTCATTAGATAAAGTCACAATTCAACCCAGTGTTCAAACACATGAGGCTGATGGAGAAAAAAGGCATGTAATTAATCAGGTTACATAGGAGAAGGCAGATAATTAGTAGAAAAATCTAAAGTCAACTGTGTAAAAGTTTGGCAGTGGAAACAGTGGCTTCTTCCTATTTTGGTTAGAGAGGAATGTACTTTGTGAAAACCATAGGATGCAAGGGTCATTTCAGAGAACACAGTAATAGTAAAGAAACAGAAGGTTTGATGATACTGTTTTTATAGATTTTTGTACCCTTAGTCCCATAGGCCTTGGTGGGCAGGTACTTTTTATTGTAGTGTTTGTAAATTACTTATTCAAAAAATTTCCCATCTAAACAGAAGATACATTAAAGGGGCACAAGGGGCCAAGGGGATGCAGCAGAACAGTAGCAAAATGAGTTGTAAATTTCTGGCTGTGGATGAGTCCTCATATCCATTATCTCAGCAATGAGTACATACTAATTTGTTTCGTTCCCATACTGCCAGAAACAGCTACCCGATACAGGTCTTGATCTGAGCGCACTGGCTGGGAATTCAAAACTGATAGGTCATTTGTGTTCAGAAGTGAGGGAAAATGTATTGTTTGATATAGGAAGTCCTGAGCAAGAGCCTAATTTATGTGCACTTGATATCGAGTATTTATTAATACTGAAAATTTTCTTTTTTCTATGACTGTCATGTTTGCACTTGTTGCTGAGGTTATTTTTGAACATTAATTGGCTGTTAAAGTAACCTTGTCCAATGCACTTTGCTTCTCCTTTTCCCTTGATTGCTTTTCTCTTCTCATGCTCTATACTTGTAATAAATATTGCAAATTCATTTGTTGCTTTTTATTGCACTTTGGTCACAGAAGACAGAGAGCTCAACTTAATCTGCACTCTGGAAGCTAGATAAGCAGAAAAAATGGGAGCAGAGAATTCCTGGGTCAATGGCCTTGGGATTAATGGCGCAAATACAACGCTGCAAAAACTTGCAGTTCAGTCAAGCTGTAATGGTGAATTTTTATTTCTTTGGTAATGAATACACTGATATGGATATATATATAAGAGAGACAACTGAAATGTTAGAGAAAGGATGGAGGAACTGTGATGCAGTGCAAAAGTGCATACAACGAGAATTACTTATCTTTCACTAAGTTTTGAAATGAGTTGCATATTGTTAAGTGAGTTTGGGCCTTCTGGTGATTGGTACATTGTTAGATAATTAATAAATTAGGTTCACAGTTATTTGGGTAATTTAGGAAACAAAAACAATTTATGTGTGGGGGGATAGGAATTAAGGCATGGTAAATTTAGTGTTTACTGCTCCAATGTAAGATTCAGCAGCAGGTGTTATGCAGAGATACAATTCTAGGTGAAGAGTGCTCCTTTTGTAACAGAGCTATTGTGCTGCAACAAATGCAAAGCAACACCAAAATTACCCTTATTGTACTCTGCCCTCTACTAGAGGTCTGAAGGGGTGTGGTAGAGCAGACAGTTGAAATGATTCCTAGATAGAAGTGAGTCTTGGTGCATTTTCTTGATAAGTATACTGCAGCTTTCTTTGTATGGATTTTACTACATAGACTGCTTCCCAAAAGGCCATGAGAGACAGGTATGTGTATATATGTGTACCCACACGTTTCTAATTTGTTCTTTATCTACCTCAGGTATCTTACTTTGCCTTTGTTCTAGCTTAGGAAAAAATAGGTTTTGGTATCATCTCTTCTTTATTTTGTGATAAATAATTTAGTCCCAACCAGGATTCCAAATAAAGTTTCCAATTTATTTAAAGAATAAAGACAAGCAAACAGCGCTGGGTACACTGGGAGCTTCCTACTCTACCAAGACGCACACCCTCAAGCCCTCGCTGGAGGCATATATTCCTTATGCTGATGTATATTTATGAATAGGCGTATCTTCTTCAGCACATGCTCTCCTCACTTTCTGGAATCTTGTTCCTGGCTCCCTCTGATAGTGGACAAAGTACGAATAACAACAAAACCGGCTCAGGCCAATATACAAAAATGTTTACCAGGTGGTGCCTACAACAAGCAAGGCCATCCTGTCTCCCTTCCCCCATTGCTTGTAGCCGCACGAGGACAAAGAGGATAGTTAAAAATCTCACGTACAGAGAGAGTACTATGCCTATAACGCCATTCCACATCTACACGAATCAGATGAACATATTTCACAGTAGTATTCCTCCCAAAAATATATTATGTTTTGTTTTAGATTGTGGGGGGAAGCAGAAAGAACCCCACCCCAGAAGGCTTCTCTGCCAGCTCAGAAAAGCTGGACCATTGTCAGCTAAATGACACATTTGGGTGAACAAAAAATACCCAGACATGGAAGCACCTAGGTCACCCTAGAGTTAGAAGCAAAGTATCTGAGGAGGTGAGAGGGTGCCTTTGAAAAGTGAGTTTGTGAGTTCGTGACTGGTGTAGAAGAGGGTTGCAGGGAGTGTTCCTCTTGACCCCACACCCCAATAAAAGATGCTGCTTAGGAATGAACAGTCTCTTTCCTGCTCTCTCTGCCTCTCCCTTCTCCGGGAGCCCCGTGGGGCAACCAGTCATCCCAGGTGGGGGAGGGGAGCATGGTCCTGACCACTTGCTGGTATTGTAATGCCACAGATATGACCCTTTCTGGTTTACAGAACAGCAGAAAAAGCAGCATTGGGACTGTTTTGAGTTAGCAAGAGTATGGAGCCTGGAAGGGCGGTTCCTGTTCCAGCTTGGCCTAACTGTTTGCACAAAACAAGCTAAAGACTTGTAACTTAAACCTTTGACAGAATAACTGGATATTGGGGTTTGAAGCGCCCTAGAGGCGAGTTCCCCCCTTGTTGCTGATACTATACTGTGGTCTGTGTGTCCCTCTCCCTAGGGAACCCGACCTGAAGTCAAAGACCGCTACAGAGTGCTTTGCTCATTTCTTTTTCTCAGAATGTGTGCAGTGGCATTGTGATGGAGTTTCTGGTTTTATTTGTGTCACCTGCTTGGGCTTTTTCTGCTTTTTGTGCTTAGAGAGAGATTCAATAAACCCTTTTGCTCTAGAAACTGTTTTCTCTTGCCTGATAGAGTCTATTCAAGACCTCTTGAGACCTGACTGCCTTTCTGGTTTTTGGGACATGTCCCTAGGACAGCCTTGAATCTGGACACATGAATGCTAGATTGCAAAGTACATGAACCCTGAAAACGATTCTCTTGTCCTTAATAAGGTTCTGAAAGACTTTACCTTGTTTTTTATTAATCCTCAAGATAGGAGAGTTCTGTCTTGTAGTTAAATCATATATTTCTGTTTTTCATTCTTTTTCTCCATTTTTTTTTTACTCTTAGATAAAATGTATTGTCTAACTTGGTCCATGTCCCTGAATCCAGACAAGCCACAGGGGACTGTGTGTGAATGTTTCATGGGAGATCACTCCTGAGCAGATCCGTAGTCCAAGTGAGCTTAACTCTAATTTTACACGTTTTCAATTTTTCTAGTAGCTGTTGTGCTACAATGGCACTGATCTGCAAATTCAGGGGCTGGGATTCTCATATTGCCTATTCAAATTTGAAAACCTTGTAGTATTTTTCCATACTATTAGCACAACTTTTACAGTCTGTGTAGCATTTAGCCTCTACTGTTTAATTCAGGCTTTCAATTTCCCATAAGTAGTTTTATGGTTTAGTTTTCATCATACTCTTAGGAGAATTAAAAAGAATAGAGGAAAAAGAGACCTTTAATGAAGTCAGTGGTCTAGCTGTGGATATAGGTCTCTGAGATGTCCTTGTGTTATAATGCAAGTCATCTCCTGGGGATCATCTGTTATTTGAAATTTTCTAGCAAAGAAAACTACTGTGCTTCCAGCACAATCTCTTGTGAGTCAGCTGCTAGCATGGTGATAGGTTTTGTGGAGACCTAGCAAAGTGTTTTCTTTCATGCTTTGATGAGATGAGAAATCAAGACACTACTTGTGTGTGAGGCAGAAAACTTGATATTGCCTTGAATGGTTGCAGTATTCTGCAAAAAGGAATTTTATGCTGTGAAATACAGGGGAAACCCTCTGGATAGTATCATTATCAACTGTGTGTGATTCAATTGAGATCACTGGTGTAATATAATGGAAAGCTTGGTATGGTACAACGATGTGTAAATAAGCTCAATACACTGTGACATAAATGATCACTCAGTGTCAGAGCTGTAACTAGGGAAATGATTAGGCTGCTTTGCAATTGTGACCAAAGGCTGGCAAATGCTGTGAGAATGAAGGCAAAGGCTCTGAGTATGAAAATAGAAAATAGTTTAAGCATAACAGAATAAATACTAAGACACAGTGAAACCAATGATACCACATGGGAGACATTTAAAAAATAATTGTACTTAAACATGGTTAATGAAAATACAGCATTCTACGGAATAACAAGTGATGCCGGAATAATAGGTACTTATGTAACATATCATCATCTGAGAGGTAAAACATTACTAGCAGCGTAGTTTTATTAATTATAGTATTAAATATTGTCTATATACATCTCTTGTACCTAAATCATTAACATAGCTTTAAAGAAATTTTTACTTAAATAGCATTACTCAATTTCCCTACGAAAATGTATTTGGTCATTCTAAAAGAAGACATTAGACATATAGACAAACAGTAAATATGTGCATTACTGTCATTAGGATCTGTTCTGCAATTAAAACAAAAAGATGGTTGTTTTAAAATCACAACATTATCTTTAAAGGTTCTATATACAGTTTTCAGATATTGTACAGTAAACATCAGTTGTAGCTGCACACTTGTTACTGTGAGAAGATGTGGGAAAAATGGGGTTTAGGTTATTGGCAGTGTCCTTCCATATCAAAAGCAGTGAGATACAGTTTGGGTGCTCTCATGTCTCTAGAAACATAAAGAGAAAATATACTTATCTGCACACAGAAATAATTAAATATTTAAATATTGTATACAGCCAATAATGACAACTCCTGAAATTCTCATTTTTCACTGCTCACTAAGAATTGATCTAGTGCCCACAGCAATTGCTTCAATTACCATTGTATCAGGCTGTAACAAAATAGCTAGTCCCCATTAGGAGGAGATTGCTAAGTTATTATTGCAGTTGCCAGTCTCTCGTCTTTTGTGCCTTATGCTCATAGAATCAATGTCTAAAATTAACCATTGAGATAGAGTAAGCATGTATAACTCTGTGAACACATATCTGGTCTTTAAAGGGCAAATCAGTTATATGTTTTATGTCATGCCTGCAATTATTTGAGCTAGCTTGAAGCAGGCCATGTAGTTCACCATATGTATTTGTGGAACACTGTTTCCTGCTTAGAATATTTCCAAATGGTAGATATGGTTCATAGACTTCCTAATGAAAGATTTCTTGCTGTTGGTGGTAAACGTCTTACAGGCATAAAATCACTGTCAATAATGTTTTGGAATAGTTGACTTAAACCAAGTACCCCAAATTATTGCACATGGCTGCTCTTGACAGTTTGGTTTGTTTTCTCATTTAAATGGTCATAAATGTCGTGAAGTTAACAGTTTTCTGACACTCTTCATTTCCCAAACAAAAGGAAAAAAATTCTATTGCAAGTTACAAATGACTGTAAAGTGTAATTTTTAGTTGATATTTATTCCAGTATGAAAAATGTTTATTCTAGATAATAATGATTTTTTTTTTTGTGTACTACTCCTACAAATCCTATGCCATTGTATTTCTTTTCATTCTATGCTTCTGTGATCTCTAAGAAGGCAATGGTGTCTGTTATCCAAAGTTCTCAAGTCCATATTATCACCTTTCTTCGTTTCTTAAACCAGGAAATAATCTAAAAGGTGCTGAAAATACTTAACTGATTGAATACGAGCCTTGTAGTTATTATGCTCTCATCATCTGATTCTTAAGCAACAAGGTGTGAATTATAAAATGGTAATTTATAGCTAATATAGCTTAAGCACGATGCTAAAAGTCAAGTGTTGTCAACAGTGCCAAGGCGGAATGATGATTACATTGTCATTCAAACTCTGAAGCCACTTCTGTGCTCATAATATGATTATTAAAAAATGAAAAGCACATTCATTAATGTAATTAGATTTTTTAAAAGTATTTGAATACACATGGAAACATGCATTCTGCTGCATTCTCTTGTACTACAGAAAGAACTGTATTCTTACTTCTGAAGATTATATTATGTAGTACTTGAGAAATTCCTGCATTTCTGGAATTTACATGTTTATTTTCCATTTTGAAAACATTTGTTCAACTATTTCTGATAAGAAAGAACAAGATAGGAAAAGAAATCAGAATGTATAGGAAGAACAAAGATTTCTGAATACATCATCACTTCTTGTGGTTTGAATTTGGGCAGGTTTCTTAGCCAATGGGATTGGGGAGTTGCTATGGCCACTTGTGATAAGCACCTTGGAATTCCAAGCTCTCCCCAGCTGTACCTACCTCTGAGTTTTGAACTAATGGGGCATCTCTGGAAACAAAAGCATATTTAGATGAGGAAAAAACTGGTGCTATTAGTTTGGAGCTTGCTGTTGAGAGAATCTTGTCTGTTCTTTGTTTGGAGATCAATCATGGCATCAATAGTTTAGGATGCCACATTGCCCTTGGACAATTGTGAATGGAGGACAGAGTGGCAGTTTGGAACTTCAGAGATCAGCAGAGGACTGGTTTGCTGACAACTGAAAATGGGGATGATAGTCCTGTTTGAAGCTAGTGGAAAAGAATGCACTGGAGCAGAGGATGTGCTTGGACAACATGGTGCAAGGAATATATCCTTAAAAGAACCATTGGCACTGAGGAATGGATGCATGGACATCACATTTCAACAAGGAAAAGAACTGTGTGAGGTCTTTTTCTCCCTGAAGGGAGAAAAAAAAAAAAAAAGGCAACTCAACTCACTTATGTAAGTATTTGTGACTAATCCCTGTATGTCTTTGTGTTGGGATTTTCATATTGTGCTAATTATCAGTGTTTTGATGTTTCTCCCCAAATTGAGCAAATGTTTGTTTTTTGCTTGCAAATTTAGAAATGGCTTTTGAACTTTTTTTCATTTGTCCCATTAGCATATTAACTAAAATTAATAGTTTAATCTTATCTTGGACCTTATCAACAGGATCAACTGATAAAATCTTTAAATGTGAAAAAATGTCTAATGGCTGTTATAAAAGTTTTTCATATTGTATATTAAAAAAACTCCTCAGTGGTTCTTGAACAGAGCTGTTCAAGAAGTGACTATTTCCTTTGTAGGACTGAGAGAATAGAAAATTCTCATTCAGCTCAGTACAAACTTTACCCTTTTTTTATCTTTTTATCATTAACCTAGGCCTTATAGATTTTGCTTTGATGTGACGTGTGTTTCATTGTGCTGCTCCTTAGATTGAGAGCAAATGCCTTTTTTTTAAGAAGATAGTTCTGACATTTCAAATAGTTCCATAACACATCACGTATTTCTTTCATCCCGATATGTTTTCTTCTGTTTCTTTCTTCATTAGGTTAGGAAACACTGATATGATCTTTATGGCTCAGAAGTGTTTCTTTTGATTCACCAGTCCAGCTACTAATAGTAAGCAGCTTTGAGTTATTGCATCTTCCTTCTTTATGTATCCTGAGCTAGATACTCTTCTCCCAGAGGTGAACAAAAATTTAGTCATCTTCACTTTGATTTAAGGAGTAGTGAATCTCCTGTGTATTTGCTTTTGCTCAAAATATTTTTCAAACTATTCCAAGGAAGCCAAGATTCCTCCACCTATTTGGAATAGGTATTAAGTCAGTCCTACTTCAGGAAGAGCATGAAGAACAAATATAGGGAATATCAGTGAATTTTGTTTTTCACTTGGTACAATAACTATCGAGTATCAACTTCAAGCTGACCTGTGTTAAAATGAGAATGTGTCAGGTATAGATCTTTAAAACATCTGAAAGGGAGATAAACTACTAAGTCTATAAAATGTGAAGAAAAAATGGTTTCCAGAAAATTTATGGCCTTACAACATTTGACAATGGTCACTGGTGCATACCACATAATTATAACATATATTATCTATAGGGGAGGATTTAGTCTAGGTGATTTGCATATTTAGGCTTCACGTGCTATGGTTAATATGCAGCATTTGTTGTCACACTTTGAATAATCAAAATGAAGATATTCCTTCCCATACTGGTTTCACTGTAACTGTGATTTCATTTTAAAGGTTTTAGTTGATAGTAAGAGTGAAGCAAGTAGAAAGCATTCCACTTTCAGTGTAAAAGAAGAAGGCACAGAAAGAGAGAATTAAGGAATACTTATAAATCCTTGGAAATTACTTATTTATTAAGACAGTAAAGATATTTACCCTATTAAGAAACCCCCAACAAAGAAGAAAAAGGTGATGAAAAAGAGTATAGATGAAAGAGGTGAGAAAGAGTTCTTGAAGTAGGAATTCTCTATTTTGTTCTAATTTGTGGTGGTATAACTGATCAAAAGTTTTCTTTTTGTGACATGTTCGTTTCTAATGTAAGTTTATTTCCTTTTATAGAAGTGCTCAAAGGCAAATATGAATCTACGCTATTAATTTTAAGTAGAATATTTTTGACTTAACTGAAACTGCTTGAAAAAAGAATACATACATTGACTAAATGCACTGAATTTGAGGCTCTAAATTTGAAATGTGGTGATTGTAGAATCGCAGTACAAGTCTTCTGAATGAAAAATCATCTCCATCTTTCATTAAGCAGTGTACAGTGTAGAGCACATCTCTCTGATCTCTGGATCTTTTCACAATGAAGTGAAACAGATCTTCTGTATGAGAAATACCAGTGTGTTCAGAATTGAAGACAAATGCATATCACACCTTTCTAAAGTCTAGATTTATACTCATATTTCCTCCTATCTCATTAGCACTACCATACTTTCTTATTAATAGATCCTTCCAAAAATAGCAATGGTAGATAGTTCTTGGTGAATTGCGTACCCTGGACTTGATCTTATGATTTCAGGGCATAAGAAGAGCAAAGACTAAAGTTAGGTTCAGTGCTAGTTATGCTATTTTTGTACTGATCCTCAGCTGCTTGCTGAGGAGTTGCTACAGAGCACAGAGGTTTCTATCCAAGCACACAAAATTATTTGTCACTGGAAGAAATGTGTGAAATTTGATGATGAAAAATATGCTTTAACCAGATGTGACAGTAGCTTTTCACTATGGATGTGCTCAGAGAGAAGTTATAAGAGGGCATGCTGTAAAGGTGCATAGGAGACAAGACAGATATTCTCTAAACAAGACAGATGTTTCATGTTATGCAAATTCATAAAAGTACTTGAGACTTTTAAGAATAAAATGCTGTGTCAGGGTGCGGTGGACTGAAGATGATGTTGCTAGCTGATGTGAAAAAAAATGCATTGCACTCCAGAATTCTTCTTTGTAGCCTCTATTTGGCTTTTGAATATTCATATCTTAAACACCCAGCTCTTTAGATCTAAAGTACCTGCTTAGAAAAAGCACAAAATCTTAGTAAAATGTCATTATATTTTCTCTTTAGGGTTACAGCAGCTATTAAATTTGATAGGATTAAACTTTTGGTTTTAATTTGAACTTCATCACTTCAGTGTTTGGTTTTAATTTGAACTTCATCACTTCAGTGTTTGAGGTCTTCCTCCTGGCACCAGAATTTGTACCAAATTCTAGTCAACATCCTGTTCAGAGGAGCTGTATTACTGCAAAAGTTGTTTAGGTGCATTGGTAGTAATGGTAGCTTGAACAGAAATTGAAACAAGGAATTGCTCTTTGGATATTGCTATCTAATTAGCCTATCTTTTAATTTCTTCCTTTATTTTTGTTGCTGCAGGTGTCAGTAGCTTAATGTACAGGTAAGTATCCAACACTTATTTTCTGCCTTGTTTTATACATGGCAATTGGACAGAGAATCCCAAAGGGTTCCTTTTTATTATGGATTATTCCCAGAGAACACACTGGTTGTAAGCACTCTATGACAGCAGGTTATAGTAAAATAACTTTTCTCCCCTTTTGAAGTAGATTTTAACACTGAGAGTAACTTTTATGAGGCCTTATGGGAATCTTTTTCTTTATGAAAGTTAGTGATTCTATTCAGAGGCTGGAATAAATGTTCCCATGAACTTATTAAAAATAAAAGGAGAGAAGAAAAGGAGTGAGAGCATTTGCATCTCTATGGGTCAAGTAATCTATTTCATGTAGTTTACTGGATTCCTCACCCTATGTCTCACCCTAAACCAAGGTTAGACATAAGGGCAACAAAGATGATTTGGTGTCCTGGAGCATGAGGAAAAGCTGAGAGAGCTGGAACAGTTTAGCCTGAAAAGAAAAGAACTGAAAGGAAACCTTATCTGTATCTATGAATACCTGAAGGGTGGATGTAGGGAGGTTTTCAGCTGTGTCCAGTGATAGGACAAGGGGCGCTGGCCACAAGCTAGAACACAAGAACTTTCATTCATAAATGAGTAAAAACGTATTTACTGTGCAGGTGAAAAAGCCCTGGAACAGCCTGCCCAGAGAGGTTGTGGAATCTCGTTCTCTGGAAATATTCAAAACTCCCCTGGATGCAGCCCTGTACAATGTGCTTTTTAGGTAGTCCTGCTTTGGTAGGGAGGTAGGGGTTGGAGTTGGTCATTTTTTGAGGTCCGTTCCAACACCAATGATTCTGGGATTCTGTGACTTTGGCTCCTTATTATATAACACATGTAAAAAGTAAATTAAAGAGGTAGCAGAAAAAAAAAGGCTACTTATACTGAAAATATTTTCAATTCCTTGTCTTGCTCACTTTTTTGTGGCACTGATTAAAATAAAGTATTTGCTGAACTCAGGAAAATCACTGAGCTCAGTGCTGAAAGAATATGCTGACCCCACATAATTTAAAGGCTTCAAAGCTAGGATGGTTAAACACCCAGTGGAGCATATTTTCAGAATCCACAGTTGCACATGGGTTTACATTTTCATGGGATATCCTAAAAGGCAGAGAAGGCAGATGGAGAAGACAATGTTAATACTATTTGCTAGAAAATTTAGCATAGTTTACTTTATAAAAGAGGGAATTGTTATTTTCTTCTTAAATATTACATGTGTATGTTATAAACAGCTATTGCCTGACTATGAAAGCATTGGCAGTTGTTAGGGTTTCTATAGACGGTCAGTTATTTAGGTGCTGAGAGTCAGTCTTGATGCCTCCCACACCTGATTTTCTCCATGCAGAAATTATGACTTAAAACCTTTGTCCTGAGAAGAGACAATTATCTTCCATTATATTTTTTACAGGCTGCTTAACAAGGGAGTTAACAACTAGAGTACATTTAGGAATGCAGTTTGTATTGTGTTCATGCTGTTGAACATTTTTGCCTTTATGACTTCCAGGACTGATTTTGTCTGTTATATTGAGAACTGCACAGCAACACAGAACACAGAGGTTTTTCGGGCTGCAACCTTGGTTAGCCCCATTAAAGTTGGTGTATTTTAATACCACACTGAAAGTTAAGCATGTGTTTGAAGTCTAAGGATCAAAGTGTTTCTCCTTTTGCAAGTGAGATCCTTAAACCAGACATAATTTCTTGGTCAGGTCATTTAGCAGAGCTGACCAAGAAGAAGACGGATTTTACTAGTTAGTTAAAGATCTACTGCTGAGCAGTTGGCATTTGTGTCATGCATTAGCTTTTAAGAGTGGTTCTTTATCTGGAAATGTCAATATCACAAGGTTTTGGAAAGGAAAATGTGCTTCAAATTGTTTTCATTGGCACATGTGTATGAGAGAAATTTGACTATGAAGCTTTGCACAGGGGAGACACAGAAGTCTAATCCTGTAGTTTTCATTCCTTCTTTGGTAAGACAAAACTGTCCATTGCATCAGATGCTAATACATGCTGCTGTATGTATTCAGGTGTTAATATTTGTGAGCTGATGAAGGCCAAATTGATCGAGTCTTCAAGAGACAAAACCACTAGTGCAGAAAGTGACTAAACTCTCCTGCTTGTTTGACAGCACCAGGCTCTTCTGTTGTTGGAGGAGAAGAGAAACAGAGAAACAGTGCCAGGAGAGCATAAATGATAAATTATTCTTATGCTAAAAACAGAGTTTTGAGTGTTAACATGTGGCATATTTTTGCACATTTTCTAACAAAGGTGTGAGTTTGTGTGCTTTATTAATTGGACTTGCACTTTGCAATAATAAGTCAGTCAGGTGCATTTGTATCCTCAGTAGCTATTGGTGTATTAGAGAGAGTTTAGATTTATGTTGTTTTGAATGTAGCCTGTCAGATACATGCATCTGCCAATATGCTTTTTCATTGTTCATAATTTTATTCTCTATTATATCTGTGTCTATATATATTTTATATACGTTGGGTTTAGTAGAAATGCTCTTTCTATCGGAATCAGAATCATTGTAGTTGAAGTCCTGGTTTAGGTATCTCAAGGTCTTTAGCCACAAGAAAAGCAAGACAATTTTATATTAAAGAAAAGTGAAAAGAAGTTATATTAAAAAAAGCATCAATAGAAGTTAGAAAGAAGAAAAAAAACCATTGTACTGGCAGTTGGGCACATGTCGCAAACAGCATGCGAAAATGAAACAAAGCAGTTTACTCTCCCTTCCCCACCTAATGACTAAGGGAGGAAAAAAAAGGAAAAAAAAATAGTTGACCTCTCCCTCCAGCCAAAAACAGAGAGGGAAAGAAAAATTATAGAGAGGCAATATAGACAAGAGTTACAGGGGATAGGAAAAAAGAGATAAGCTTTTCAGCCAATTCCAGGTTCTGTTAGTACTGTTAGTACTGTTGTCTTTGCCTCTTTCAATCTCTTTGGGAAAACAAGCATTTTCAAAACAACTGTGGATATCCAAGTTAATATATATAGTGAAATTACACCCTCTACTTACTTCGGAAATGAAATGTAACTCTAGAGGAAATCATATAAATAATTTTTTCTATTAATGGGAATGTTGGCCTTTGACGATGATTTGGAAATCACTTCCCTATGATGCATTGTAATTGATATCCTTTGTGTTTTCATTGAACCTCTTTTAACACTAGTAACATTATCAGAAGAGTATAATATGTGCTTCATTAGAAATAACATCAAGAGATCATTGTGGTTTACATTAAAAATGTGCCTTAATAATCTCTTCATCACAACAAGGAGTTTTTTTTCATATGCTGTCATTTGTTCAAAATGATCTTGTTCCACTTGGCTTTTACACACTCTGTGATATCAAATTGCTCCTCATTTTCATTAAGTGGAATCATTATATTCTCCTTTAGTAAACTATTATTACAATTGAAAGAATTTTTTTTAATCAAACGGTGTATTTGATTTAGCAAAGGTTGTGTGCTTGGAATTACTTTACATTTAATTAAAGCTGCAGCAATCTGTTAGCCAGCACTGAACTCTGATGAACATGAGTCTCTAGACATGTGTGAAAAGCTTATGAATTCTCTGCCATTCACTTAATGAGCTGTCGGAAAAGTTCCATCAATAGAGTCAAAAAATTTGTTTAAGGACCCTCCAGACCCTTGCAAGAAGCTTGAATGACTGGGGACTTATGCAAAATTAAGGCTAACAAAAAAAATGAATGTCATTGGGCTAAATATTTCCAGAAAGCTTCTTTGCTGCTGATACAAGAATAATCAAAGGTCATGCCTGAACATTTGCTTTTGACGGGGTGTTTTTGAAATATGGATTACAAAACAGAGTTACTAGTAACTTAAAAGTGGAATGGACACTATTAAGATCTATCTGACCATCTCCTCTTCACCACAATGCATTATCTACTAAGTGGAGCATAGGAATTTGTAGAGTAGATACAAAACCAAACTTCTCTCTGGGGTTCTTTGAACCCCACAAACATTGCATGAAATAGAATTGTGATAGACAATAGACTTTTAAAGGATCAGCATGTCAGCCAGGGCAAAACTAGTACCCTCATAACAACAACAGCATAGTACCCATTTCCACAGTATCACATATAAGATTGTGCAAGAGGAATACTCTTTTTGACAGTTTTTGCTCTAAAGGAATGGAAAGGCACAAGGTTATGATCTGTTCACATGTCACTGCCCTATTATTCATCTGAGAGACAATAAATCCTATGTATTATTCACAGCACAAGGGTTACAGCATAGCATCTTTTTGGAGCTTATATGTCTTGTGAAAGTCTCTGTACAGGGTATATTTTCTGGAAGATGTGATTGAATAAACTGGTGTTAGTAATAGCCCTGTAAATTTTCTATAATTAAAACTTTTGGATTAGCTAACTTTGAGTAAAGTGACTTCTAAACATGTCAGTAATCTCACTGCTGTCATTGATAGAAAAAGTCCAAGTTTATAAGAAACACATTTAAATATTGGAAAATGGAAGAGCATACACAACAACATTTACTAATGTTGAGGCAGTGAATAAAATATCCACTCCTTACAAACCTAGTTACTGCCCAAAATCAAAGCCTCAATCGGAATACAACTACCAGGTTCCAAGACACATGAGATTGAAAGAAGAGACTAGGCATTGTAGAATCTTTGTATTATGTGCATTGCCAGCATCATTACCCTAAGTCATATACATATGATTTCCTTATGGATAATCTGCTGTTTGCAACATTAAATAAAAAAGGATAAGTGAATTTGGTTGACTAATCAAATCACCAATGAAGCAAAACTGGTTGAGGGCTGTGGTAGTTAAATCCCCATTTTCCTACAGAAGAAAGTAAGAAGTAGTGCAGACACTATAGTAACAAGGTTAAGATTTTGGGTAGTAATCTGCATAAAAATTCTCCCAGGTGGTTGAAAGATATTAAATGTGGCTTGGATGGGAAGCAGCTTAGTGCAACAGATTAGTAAATACTGAGACTTTATCTGGGAGAGAACCCCAGAGATTACTGTTGAGATGTTGAATACTTGCAATATAACCTGACACTTGCATCCAACTTATGCATGGGATTACATCTCCAATTTGTGAAAGGCAGGATGTTGGAATGTCAAGCTTTTTGTGTGAGCTGCACTGTAAACATCTAATGGAAGATGTTTTATAGATGACTTACAGATAAAAGAATTTCCTACCTGAATGGTAGCAAGGTGTTTGTTGATCTCTTCTCCCAGGTAACATTTAATAGAAGAGGAAATGGGTTTAAGTTGTTCCAGGCAAGGTTTAGATTGGTTATTAGGAGAAAGTTCTTCACCAGAACAGTTGTAAATCTTTGGAACAGCTGCCCAGGGAAGCAGTGTAGTCACCATCCTTTGAGGTATTTAAAACTAGTGTAGTGTTTTTTAGAGGTGAATTTGGCAGTGGTAGGTTTATGGTTGGACTCAATGATCTCAAGGGTCTATTCCACCCTAAATCATTCTATGATTCATGAGAACAGATGTTTCCAATCTTTCCTGATACTATAAATCTAAATTCCATAGTACATAACAGATGCATGTGAATAAGATGCTTTAGACCTTGCTCCATTTGCTTTATTTTCTCACTGGTACAGTGATGCATCCATGCTATAAGCTAAATGAATATGTAGCAATTATCTATTTAATTTCCTAATGTAAACAGTTCAATAACCCTTAATGAGATACGAGGCTCAGCAAGAAGGGATTTATCTTCTTTACTCTTCTTATAGACAAAGCACAAGTTTTATCTTATATTTGGCTACCACAACTTTCTCATGTGTTGATAGCACTTCAGTTCCCCAGGAGAAATTGATATTTAATTAAATACATTATATATAAAATGATGTTTCCAAAATCTGTGGAAATGAATAATTACCTTCCTTTTAATTAAAAAAGGGATTTCAATGGCCATTATTTACACTACAGAATTTGATTAAAATCTATTGTCAGTTAGTGATTAGAGCTATTTATCTGTGTCATAACTACATCCATACTACATTAACAAATTAACAATTTACAAATATCATTTACAAATATCATTCCTGTCATGTTGATCAATTATCTATTCTCTGGTTTAAAGTATTACATATGCACATATATCTAACCTGACCTGGATCCTGTCTATGCATATTCTGCATGCACATTTGTTACCCACATTTTATCATTAAGAAGAAAAAAATACACTACAGGTATGATGGAACATGGATGTTATAGATCAGAGGTTTTAAAGTAACTGTCTGTGTCTGGTGTCTGAGGAGTAGGGTAAGAAGATAGCTTAAAGGCGGATACATGAAGCATCAAGAATATCACCTGAGTATAAAGGCTAAACAATATTTATTGGTTGTTACAAGATGAAGAGGTTAGCCCATGACCTGTCTGATCTTCTGGAAAATGTGATTAGTTCCCCATTCTGAGAGTATATTGTTTAAATTATTTCCAAAGTAGTTGTCATCATGTATTTAGTGAGTTTAACACAACAGTTAAAGATGTAGGTCCTTTTGTCACTCAAGCTGGGTGATAGCTTTTCTGCTATTAAAAAGTCATCGTTTGCCATCAGCTAGCATATTTAAAAATGAACCTCATTTAACTATTGAATTGGTTGTAATTTGTGTGGCTTGATGGAAGTAAGCTGAAATATAAACATACTCTTTCATGTTAAAAGGTACTTAAATGCTAACATAATTCGCTAGAAAAAGTATGATGATAGCTTCATGCCTATAACTACAGCTTGTATTCATAAAAGCCACAAAAGTTTCCTCTTTCATACATATAGGCTAGTAAGTCAAGTATATTAGCCTCCCACAAATTATATTGATCGGTGCTTTATTTTATCTTTAGTTTCTGGTTTGCTTTGTTGCTTTTTCAAGAGAGATGTAAAGATTTATTTTTCCTATGGTGTATCACTGTTGTTTAGATCAATGTGATGCATTACTTTCATTTCAGTAAGTGTGTGTACTTGGATCTGTTGCAGAGCAGCATGAAGTGTAACTGTATTATTTTTTAAGAGATCATCTTTATCATTGGATAATTTCACTGTCTTAGCCTACCCATTAGGAAAAGCAATGTAAGAGTTCTCTCTCATTCTCTGTCTACAGTACCCACACATTATGAATACTACAGGAATATTGAAATCCAGTACTCAGCTGGTGATGTACAGTATATTCCTTTACTATTACGTGTGAAATACTGCACGCAGGACAATTGAGTGACAGTCTGACAGCCTCTTTGGTACCCTTTGGACAGTCTTCCATGCTCAATTTAGACTATGTAATGTTTCTGAAGTGTATGTTGATTTTAATAACAAATGTTCATCAGCACTTATGTGACTAATCCTATCCTACTTTTCATTTCACACAGGAAAACTGCTGACTTCAATGGCCTGACCTTCACCTCAGATATTG
Organism: Upupa epops; assembly: GCA_013397515.1. Classification (NCBI taxonomy): domain Eukaryota; kingdom Metazoa; phylum Chordata; class Aves; order Bucerotiformes; family Upupidae; genus Upupa; species Upupa epops. The sequence goes on along the minus strand of VZRI01006343.1, from coordinate 139,491 downwards.
TCATGTTTGCAAAACACCCATAAAAAATTATCCAACTGATTTAGCTAAACTACTAATATGCCAAAATAAAAAACAATAGAGGGAGGTTTTGAAAAGAAACCACTTAGGAATTGCAGGTGAAGAACAGAACATACTCAATTTGAGGAAACAAAAAAAAGCAAAAAAAAAATAAAATCCGGCATATAAATCCCGGATAAAAAGACATACACTCAAAGACATACAGATATTAATCACAAAGTTCTTGTATAACTGAGACAAAACTTCCAAGTCCGAATCCTCAAAAGGGAAAAGTGCTGTCATCTTGCATCTATACTCTGGCTGCTATTTCTGAAGCTTATGGATCTGCAGTGTATTTTCTATTAACTGTTTCACCTCTGTTTCATGGTTAAAAAAGCTGTCCCGAACTCTGACATGTACAGGTAGCTTTAGTTTCTTCTGAAATCATTTGTTGATTTAACTTGACATAAAATGAGGGAACTCTATAGACCATTCTTCTTGCCCTGTCATTTAGTCACTAAATTGATCGCTCCATTTCTAGATGTTTCTCAGTTCCACACTGGAGTTATAGTCAATGATACTAAACATAGATAAGATTGTTTTTTTAAACAGTCAAAGCATCAGATGTAGCTACACACATGATTCAGGTTTGAAGGACCAGTCTGTGATGAATTTCAGTGTTGGAACACACTGGATTAATTATGAATGCTTTAGCTTGACAAAATCTGTAAATAATAATAATATAGCATTGAACAATCATATTTAAGATCAAAAGCAGTTGCTTTAGCTTTTATACTGTTATTATAAGATAAGTGAATTCTTACTCTGCATGGTGGTTGAAGATACATAAATCCATTAAGGCAATTTTATTAGCCATGTAAGGCAGAAAATCCAAAATTGTATCTTAATTCTGTTATAAAGGCAAATCACACTAGCTTGCCAGCATACTCTATAATTGATGGTAGGCAATGAAATAAAAGTAAGATCAACAGTGGGGAGGGGGAAAAATCACAGGATTTTTAATATTTTATGTTAATTTATTAAAATAGATTAATTTTTTAAAAGCCATTAATATTATGGTTGGATAGTATATTTTAATAAGGGTTATATTATAGAGACAATTACCTGCTACAAAGTATGCATTTAGTTAAATTGATTTACAGATTACAGAAGTCCACAAAAATATACAAAAAATAAAGTAGGATGTTTTTCTTACTGTCAACATTTAAAATAGATGAATCTTTGGTTTTTTTCCTTATTTGACCATAAAGGAATTTTTGCAAAATGTATTGGCTTGTTGAATGTAAACCCTGTGAAACGGGAACTTGGACCCAATTTACTACATATTGCTTTTAGTTTGTTGAGCAGGTGCACTCAATAAATTACAGTGCTTCTTAAATTGAATGGAAATTGTGGCATCATCTAGATTCAGGTTTTCTGTACCTTTCTATAGAAGTTCTTAAGCAGTTTTTGCTTCAGGGGATATACGTATGGTTCCAGTAGGCCACAGGTGTGCTTAACACAAGGGGAAAAAACAATAGAAAAGCTCCATCACAAAAACATGGAGAGTTCTTACATCCCTTCACTCAGCTCTGTTACTTCTTTCCCTTGGATTATAAAAAACTCGGAACAGTTGCTTTCTCTGTGGCAGCATGTCATGCTCCCCTCACAGGTGACAAGGCCTCCATGAGATTTCTGTCACTAGTAAAAGGGTTTTACATGGACTGTGGGTCATCTCAGCACCCGAATACTCCAGCCAGGATTTTCCTTCTTCAGAGCAAATGGTTCTTTTAAAAGTAAGTCCCCTTTCCCATGTTGTCAGGGCCACTCCTTTGCTCCAGTGTGTGGTCTTCTATGGGCTATAGATGGGACTCTTGTCCATGCAGTCTACCATGGTTTTGCAGGGACTGTTCTCCTCTTCTGATATCTGAGGTTTCCATAGACTCTAGCTCATTTTGTCATAATGCTGTCTAAAGACAGTGCTTGATTAAAGCACTTAAAGAAAATATCAGTAGCAACCAACCGTTTCCTTCAAAGATCATTAGTCTCTCTGTCTCTAATTACAGCTGCTATTACTTTCTACAATGATGCATATATTTATTCCTTCATATCTCCTCTATCTCTGCATCCTGTCCTTCTAGTAATTGCATGAAAGAATCAGTTAGTCCAGTGATTTCTTCTCCTAGCTTTGATAATACTTCTAAATTTACTGTCTTAAAGTGTAAAAAAATACTGATGTTTAGGTGATGTGATTGCTTTAAATTGTTCAATAACTTTTCCCTGTTGTTCTTTGCATCTGTGTCTCTCTTTGTAGGGCAAAACATTAAAGAATATTTTTAAACATTTGGTTCAAACTAGCGAGTCCTGCTTTTCTCTACAATCAAAAATAGAGCAGGAGTGAGTTACTAGAAGAGAACTATAATTTTAGGAAGCCATGCATTTATTGGCAGCAAGACTAAATTTATCTCCCAGAAAAGGCATACTCAAATTTTTTTCGCTACTTGGGCATGAAAACCCAGGGATTTTTAAAAAGCTTATTACTTCCCTGTAACTTTTGGTTCAATTATCTGATTACTAAATTGATTTTGTAATAGCACCAAGGTATTACTTGTTTCTTCTGCCTGTGAATATGTTTTGTCATTTTGGACAGTCAATGTAGGAGTGTGCTGTGATCACAAATGATTTTTGTTCTACTGCCACAGCTGTTAGGGCTAATGGTTTTCAATTATTAACTTAGTGACTGTCTCAGCTTCAGAAGAATTATGCTGGAAAAACTTTACTCCAAAAAATCAACAGTGTAAACCACCATATGATTCAAGTCAAACACTCTTACTGTAAACCTACAGGTTTATTTCACTGCCTAAGTACATTAAATTTTTTTTTCAAAAAAAACCCACAAAAATTAAACAGATTTGCTCTTTTGCTTTCTATGAAACTTTAAAATCTCTGTAATTTTATTTAGTGAATAATCTTTTAAAAACCAATGTGAATTAATTTTCACATTTATAGAGGCCTTTTAGTCATACTGTGGTCCATATCTAAAATCAAAATATTAAAGTGTTTACACATGTGCTAGTATTTTAGTAGAGACTATAAACCAATGCACTTAGTCCTGTAATTCTAATATATGCTACCAAGCACTGAATTATTTTATTGTAGTTTTCAAATTAATAACAAAATGACATGATGTGCTGTACTATCTTTTGCGACTGGGGATTTCTTTTGGTAGGTTTCTTGTTTGTTTTAATTGAGACTTCATTGTAGTTGTATCTATTGGAATTTCACAAGTTTTTTAAAACAGTCTTTCATTAATAATATGCACTGTTAACATAAAATCATTAGGGATTGGAAGGGACCTCGAAAGATCATCCAGTTCAATCCCCCTGCCACAGCCGATTCACCTAGACCAAGATGCACAGGAACACATCCAGGTAGGTCTTGAGTGCCTCCAGAGAAGGAGACTCCACAACCCCCCGGGCAGTCTGTTCCAATGCTCTGTTACCCTCTCTGTGAAGAAGTTCCTTCTGATATTTTGATAGTAAAAGGTTGTTTTTTCACATATTGGTACATAGAGTAACACTGACTTTAAATGGTCATTTTTCTTCTAGTGTTATCAGCAAGGCAAAATTGGTTTTGTATTGCATTAAATATAATTTCCATTACAATGCAATTCCATATGCATAAATGCATTGTAATAGTAAGTCATCTGTCAGTGCTTACACATTTTCATTTACACTTTTTAATGAACAGCTTAGTAAGCATATAAATGCCTGCAAAAATTTATTTATATTTTTAGTAAATATACCAATTCTATTTGACCTCTAGCCATATAGAATCATAGAATGGTTTGGGTTGGAATGGACCTTGAAAAGTCTTCTAGTCCATCCGTTCTGCAAACAGCAGGCGTATCTCCAATTAGATCAGGCTGCTCAGAGCTCCATCCACCATGACCTTGAATGTTTACAGGAACAGGGCATCAACCACTTCTCTGGGCATCTTGTTATATCCACTTACAGTATAGAATTGTTCTTTCAAATAGTTTTATACAAAACCACTTCTACCAATACTGAGGTGAAGCATGATGTTTTGCAGGCTGTATAAAATATCGACCATGAACTTCAGTTGTTGTGAGAAGCAAATTTTCCCACAGCTGAAACTATTTCAGTTAACAGCTTCATTCATTCTTTGCTCAAATATTAAAGTGAAACAACTTTTTGTTAAAATACAGAAACCCCAGTAACTCACATGGAACTGCATTCTTGATATTGCAATGGTCATGACAGAGGAAGATTTAGGAGGATATAACTTACTAGTTAGCTCTATACATAATGTAGGTGGTTAAACTTTACCACTTCATTCTGAATTATTTTTGCTTAGCTAATTGTGTTAGAAAAACCCCTAAAGTTTTTCTATTCTTTGAAAAAGGCCATTAACTTGTTCATGAAAGACAAGATCTCCTATTTAGTGTTAAAAAAAAGAAAAGTTAGGGTGGGTGGATTTTGATGCTGTATGGGCATTTACAATTCATAGATGCTGACAGACATTTTGCTCAAATAACATGATATGCAAGGTTGAACATTCACAGTTCTCTGAGAACACATTTTATTCTGAATAGCATAAACAATAATTACTCTTTCTTAGCTGGAGATGCTACTGAAATAGCATCTCCCAAAAATATTACAATCAGATATGTGAAGTGCAGCTGAAAGATATAGCGTGTCATCTAAAAAGTCTGGAAAACAGAAAGCTGTTTACTCATGAGAATCACCACACTACCAAGAAGAGAAGATTCATGCTTGTTCACCATGTACTACTATATAAGAATTATTAATGTCAGCTGTCAAATTTGCTCTATGATTTGGTGTTATTTTTGTGTTCTACTGTTCATATTTATTAACAGTAATATTTTTTCACTGTAAGTCACATCAGCTTACATTATGGGTTTCTGCAAGAGCATAGGCTATACACTTTTCTATATTGATATTTATTGACTGTTATATTTGCAGTGTTATGCATGTAATTTCAAATGTTTGGTGTATTTCTGTTTTTTCGCATCACAATATGTTTACGCGATGGCATACATTACGAACATGGGCATTTGTTCTATTTCAATTATGCCAGTCAGATGTGACTGATGGTGTCTCTAATGACAGGTAATATTTCATATGATGGGATGCATCTCTTACAAACGCAGCATATGTTGCCTACACATTATGTACTGTCTAAAGTGCCAAATGAAATTTGCTAGACTTGTCAGTGAAGAATGAAATAAAATTCCTCAGTAATAGCAGCTCAAATATTCTATTTAGGTAGTAATCACTACTTATTTGGGAGGTACTTAGCCACATTTGCTTCTGATATCAAGTAGAAATCAAGAAACTTTGAAGTTACTCATTAACTTCCTAGTAACATACACAAAGAAAGAACAAACTGGAGAGCCTAAAGCAAAGCCTTATGTGAGGTAAATATCTAAACACCTTTCAGCATTCAGGCTGCAGCGTTCCTGTTTTCATCAATTAGTAAGTATTCTACTTGCCCGGCAGTAGTTAAGAATTGGCAACAACTAGTACTGTGTAAGTGCTTCACATTTCTTCATTATGTAGTTAACAAACTGAGTGAGAGCTGGAAATCTTGTGAATATGAGCCTAAATACCTGACACAACTCTCAGAAAAGGTTGTCCAACATTATATAGCCATGCTGTACTTGCCCAAGAGAGGGATTTTTCCAGGAAATCTGTAAGTGCTGATGTTTATTTCCTAAGCTTTAAAAATTGTAACTTATTTACACAAAGTTGAATTTAAAATGGAGAAAAGTATCAAACCTGAAAGATGTAGGAAAAGAGGTAAATTAAGACGTGATAGCATTCACTGATGATAAAAAGTATTCAGCATACTGAAAATGAGGGCTGACTGAAAATAAACTGCAAAAGGAAATCAAAGTGCTAAGCAATCAGGTGAAAAATAGCTGGTGAACTTAAATGGTGGGAAATACTTGTAATGTGCTAAAGGGCAAGAGAGTCCTAACTGCACATGGCCAATGATAAACTCAGGAAAGAGGAAATAATTGTAACTGCAGAAATTCTCAGTAGTGCTCAAAACCCCAGTGAGTTCACTACGTTAGGAAAGGAATAGGAAAACAAAGGTTCTGTACAGACCTGCAATATGCCTGCGATCCAAAATAAAGAAAAAGGCAACAGACTAGGACATCTAGCATTAAAAGGAATTTACTAAAGACGTATATGAAGTCTTAATAAGTAACTATGTAAAATAGCAGATGGGGTGTTTAACAAACTTAATCACACTATAGTTAAATTTCAGAATTCTTTGCCTTAAGAATAGGTCAGATATCAACAGGTTATCTAGATTCAAAATTTATTGGACCAACTCACAGCAAAAGACTTCCTCTTGTGTTTGTTAAACTATTGAAAACCAGAGAAGATAATAATACCTTGGAAAGAATGTTAAAAAGCTATGCAAAATTATGTAAGAACTATAACCTTTATGGGAACAGTCTCAGGAAATTCAAGACAAAAAAATAGGGCATCGTAGTATCAGAACACATTGTGATGTACCTGATGTCTATGAAACATTGGAGAGAGGGTTGGAAGCCCAAACCTCCTTTGCCAATACAAACTCCCTCTGTTCACAGAAAAAAACATAAATTAAACTTACATCTTTGGCTTGAAGAAAGCATCAACATTTTAAACTGTAACAGAAACATATGAGACTATATTAATGACATTATAACAGAAACTCTCCTTAGACTCTGTATCTCTTTTCAAGATGATTAACTCTGTCAAGAAGGTTACTTTTTTTTTTTTGATGAGAGGTTTCAGTAGTTTTTAGTTACTGAGATGAGGTATGCACTACATTAATTTGCTGTGCTTTGGAAATAATAACTGCAGCAACAATGTAATGAAGCATACATTATACTCTTTAATTCCCTAAACTGAATAAACAATAGTTACAGCTGAATGTCAAGAATTCAAGGGAAAGCTCAAGAGGAGATAATTTTATCAGTTCCTACTCATTTAAGCCATTAGGCTCCTTATGAATAGTTATCAGATGTGTTCATCAATCTGTGAAGGTTATCAGAACACTCTCTCAGATTAACACTTCACAGTTGTAATGAAACCAAGCAGCCCCTTCCTAAAGCCTTATCCTATTAAAGGCATGCTCACCAGAATTCTGAGCATAGAAACTTGGTACCTAAATAATATCGGGTGGTATTTTCTTTCTCTTAAGCATATCACACTTATTTGCACAATGAGTAGCAGGAATGCCTGACACATCCAAGTGCTAAACTGCTGTCTTCCAGCTACAGTTTCTCTGATGTTTAAATAGAAGACAGAAAAAAAAAATCTTCTCCTTCGTGCTTATACTACAGAGATGTTGGGCTAAATGATATTCAGGGCTATTTTCCAGTACTTTTTTTCCTCCATGTAAGAGATCAATGTGGGATAGAGTTTCAGCCAGGTTACTGGCAAAAAAACTTGTAAAAAATTAGTTCCTGTCTTGAGCTCTAGTGTAAATCATGGATTTAGAGTTTCCAGAAGCAAGATGTGTTTTTCATACATACACTGAAACCATGCTTGTACAAGAGAAATATTGCAAATTATTTTTTAAAAAATTATTATTAAAAATTATTAGGAATGTTTAAGATACATACTTACAGCCAGTGTGTCTAGCAATTTCATAGCAGAAAATTAGAGGTGGTATTAGTCCATATATATGCCATTTAAATGAGGATATTTTTTTAAGAATTACATCACAGATACTATTTTTTTAATGAATATAATCTTGCCCTTATATTACATTATTTTTTGTTGATACTGATACATATCAGAGATGGTCTGGGTATGCTTCATTACAAACACTGAAATAGCTTTTGGATGGTGGGGAATTGCCTGGCAGGAAATTTTGCCTGGTTTTATATAAAATAATAATTCATAGTGATAATAATGCGTCTTAACCTATAGTAAACGTAACAGGTTTATTACATCCTGGCTCAGAAGGAAAGGTCAAAGTTACACTTCTCTTCCTTAGTCTATTTATCTATGCTTTCCAAATATGACAGAAGCAATCGATTTATGTTTTAAATATTTGCTATTGAAAGCTTACAGAAGATTAATGTATTAGCTCTTCACTGCTTATTATTTGCAGATAAAAATCTGTTGGAATAATAGCTAGCCAAATAATGTTTTAACTGGTAAAAATAAAGGCTCATTAAAACTTGAATTTTATTTTATCACCTGTGTTGTATAGTACTAAAAGGAGCAACTAAAGAGTCTGTAAATCACATGAGATTTACTTTGGTGTGTTAGTCTTTCGTATGTCTGGACATGTTTATTTAACTAAATAGTAGGATTCAGTCTCTCAGGTCTTTAAAAGGTCAGTATTAACTAAAACTAATTGCAAACCACATGCACTTCAAAAAGGTATAGTCTTGCTTCTAAAACAGTTTACAAATCACTGAAAGTGCATATGCCATAAATGGAAATATCTGACTCTTTAAGACATGTTTTGCTCTAACAAGTTTATGCACTTGTTGACATTTATGGCAGATGAAGGTAGAGAGAATTCTGTGTCAGACTCTTGTTAGAATTGCTGGGTGGCAGTTCACTGATTATTGCCAGTAAGAAATCAGGGCATGCCCCTACCTGCTGACATACTGTAACTTATGGATGTCAGAACTCTAAGAAAGGATGTGCTACGTTATCTGATTTTCTAACCTGACAAGATCCACACACATGAAAATCAACAGAAAAAATGTTTTTAATGAGATAACATTAGTGACACTGTTATAAAGCTCATAATGTATTTTCTATGCATTGTTTTTTCTAGAATTTTAATAACTTTTATTATAATCAAGGCATTCTGACAAAGAAAAAACAACTACTTGCTTCCTCAGAGATTTAGGTAAAAAAACACCAGACTTTTCTACTTTTGATGCTTTTTTCTTGCAAATGTCTGAGGTAGAAATTGTGTTTCCAGATCCATTACAAACTCATTGTCTCATTCTCAATCCTGCTTTATTCTTGTTAATCACAGAATCATAACATAAAATGGCTTAGATTGGAAGGGAACTAACAATTTTTAATTGGAGTTCCAACCTGCTGTCATGGGCAGGAGCACCTCTTACTACACCAGGCTGCCCAAATTTTTAAGCATTAGTCATGGTGCTTTTATGCTAAAAAAACATTTTATTTTGAAGCTGGGGGTAGCTTTCCTAGCCGACCTCCTGCATCAGTGTCTGGACTCTGCAGGTGATTGGTCAACAAAGTCTATAAAAGGGAAAGTACTTCCTGCTTCGTGTCCTTTCATCATCTTCGCCTTTCTCCTACTTGTCCTCTGGTACATCTTGAAAGACAGAGAGAGCTCCTCTATGAGAGAGAGCTCCCCCAACAATCAGGGGCAGGAACAATGGCTCTCAATCCCCTGCCATGGAAGGGTGGAACACAAAAAAGCCTAAGCCTGGCTGCAGCTCTCCTGTGGGGGTAGCCACGGCCCTCTTTTGTATGGGAGCTCGGATGCAGAGAGAGCTGAAGCCAGTGTCAGTTCACCCTAGCTTCTGGCAGGTGGTGAAGAGACAAGCTGCTGTCTGTACCTGCAGACCCCATTTGGTCGGGGTGAACCTGCAGCCCTCCCCTCTTTTGCATATGGCTCAGACACAGAAAAGCCACCAACAGCTCATTCCAATTCTTGGCAGTGGGCCAAAGTAAGGGTGATTACCTTTGAAGATACCAGAGGTGAGCTCTTAACCCTCTACCTCCCTTGCTGCCTAACCACAAGGGAGAAGAAAGTGAGGGTCTGCATAAGCCCTTGTATGAGACCTGAAAAAGCCTATTTGCCCTAACGGGCATTACCTCATTTGACCAGTGCCATGTTGGCTTTGTTTCCACCTGGCTGGCAAAGATCCTGTATACTCTGCCACTAAGAGACTGAGAGAAGCCTCTACTAAGAAAGAGAAAGAGAGATCACAAATACTGATCTCCTAAGCCTTTGGCAAACATAGACAGAGTCTGGAATTCTGTTGTGTCCCCTACATTTGACACTGCTGTAGCCTCAAAAAGCCCCGAGCCGATGGGAGCTACAAGTATGCCAGAGTCATCACAAAGTGCTGGTGTCTCCATGAGGATTGGGAAAAGGAACTTTTCCACAAGCACCAAATGTATATTGTGTGCTGTAATCACAGTATTGATGAGGCTGGAAAAGACCTTAAATGTCATCTAGTCCAAGTTCCAAAATCGGATCACCCTTTCAGTGAAAAACCTTCTCCTAACATCAAGTCTAAACCTCCCCCAATGGAACTTAAGACTGTGACCCCTTGTCCTGTGTCCAGGGAGAAAAGACCGACCCCCGCCTGACTATAACCACCTTTTAGGTAGTTATAGACAGCGATAAGGTCACCCCTGAGCCTCCTCTTTTCTAGGCTAAACAGACCCAGGAGAGGCCAACAGCCTCTCCTCATAGGGCTTACCTTCCAGCCCCTTTACCATTCTAGTTGCTCTTCTCTGGACTCATTCCAGCACCTCGACATCCTTCCTAAACTGAGGGGCCCAGAACTGAACCCAATATACCAGGTGTGGTCTAACTAGTGCTGAATACAGGGGGAGGACAACCTTCCTCTCCCTGCTGGCCACACCATTCTTGATACAGGCCAGGATGCAACTAGCCCTCTTGGCCACCTGGGCACANAACAGGTTGCAAACTAGATGAGACACCATTTACCACCACTTTCTGGGCTCATCTGTCCAACCAGTTCCTGACCCAGCATAGAATATTCCTGTCAAAGGCCCTTGCTTCCATTTTAGCCAGGAGTATATCATGGGAGACTGTGTTGAATGCTTTACTGAAATCCAGGTACACTACATCCACAATCTTCCTCTCATCAACCAGTAGAGTTACTTGATCATAAAAGGAGATCAGATTAATTGGGCAAGACCTACCCCGCCTAAACCCATGTTGACTGCTTAATCTGTGGTGGTTGTGGTTATGAGTGTTGGTATACACTCTCTTGTCCCAGAGCTTTCTTCTAAGACCAAAACTTGATGTGTTAGCTGTCTCTCATTTCTCTCAGACTGTGTGTAAAGGCATTGTGGTACAGTTTCTGTTTTACCTTTTGATTCTTGGGCATTTTTTACTTTTCTTGGTGATGGGTTCAATAAACCGTTGTCTTTTTAGTAAGGTTGCTTCATTGCCTGTTGAACTCTTGGTGAAAGCTGTTTGTTGTGCTAAAATTACAGACACTAATCCAAACCGATTTACATGCTCTCCCTAAACCATAACAGGATTCTAGAACTACATGCAGAAGTCGAGGTATGTTCCTTCTTTCATGCTCTTATATGGTTAGCTGCTGTATTGTATCTGGGAACTTTGATGTGAGCAGGCATTGTTTCCATGTGCACTTTAAACAATGATTTGTTGTAAGAGAGAGGGGCAACATCTGACTCTTCCATTCTTCCACTGGTGCTTAACCTTCAGCACATGAATAATTCTTTTTACCTATATAGTTAAAATATAGATTAAGTGTTGTCAGTATAAGGTTTACTTTAAAAGGTTGTGAATGTGGCAAATTTGTGAAAAATGTAGATAAATAGGTCAAGTAACCATAAATGCAATAAAGCAGATCTATGATGGAAGACAGAATTAGTTCATACAGTAATTGCTGGGGAAGTCCTCAACACCTGGTCTTTATTAAGATCCCAAAAGCCTTTAGGCAGTGGTAAAGTTACTTATTAAGACAGACCGAAACTGTCTTGCTTATAGTACTCCAGTCATTAAAATTATCTTTTAGTCTTCACATCTGCTGGTCAATCGACTGTTATTAAAATAAGGTTCATGTTTAATTGCCTGTGATACTTAAGAGTTCTTTAATTATAATTTCATATGGCAGAGGAAAAAAAAGACAAAAAGGAAGAAAAAACAGAGGAAATTATTTTAACAGGACTTAAATGCAACTAGATAAAGCTCCAACCATCACAGATCTGGTTCTGACTCTGCTGATGTTTTCTGACTGGGAAGAGCTCATGTTATTTTACTCAGCCATGTATTAGAACTAGGGTAAGTACCACTCTCTTTGTGATTGTGATCTTGATGAGTCAGGTACTCTTCTTAAGGTACCCTTCACAAAGGCAGATGTCTAGATGCAGTTGTGGAACAGATGACATTCATGAAGGCATGAGGATAGAAAGACTGCAAATAGGAAGGAGTATGTGAGAATGTGGGTATCACAGGCAATTAGAAGAAGGAAGTAGAAGCTGGAAAGCAGCTGTAAATTTAAGAAAAGAAAGAAAAACAGGGTAAAGGCTTTAATATTTTATTTTCTGTTACCTTTTCCTCTTTTTGTCCTCCTATAGCAACTGCACTAAGTGTAATGTAGAAGAAACTCGGGAAGTTTGATGAAAGCTGATTCAGCTGTAGATTCACAGGGAAGAGTTAACATCATTTCAGGTCATTTTACATAGATTCCTGTCTACCAGGGATGCTTATATTGAAACCTAAGTAACAGCCAGAATGTGTGACAGATGGATAAATGTTTCATGTGGATGGTGAACCTGTGGATAAGGCAGTTTCAAAAAATCATGTCAGTTGCTACTTACATATCTTAAGTCCTTAATTGGTGTCAGACTGTCATTTGCTTTCTTCTAGTGCTATTAGTTTGCTTTCTGTCCCCAGCAAAATCAGTAGGTGAATGGAACAAACTGTGTAACAATATAATTTTTGCTTTAAGCTGCACATTAAGCAATATTTTCATCTGCCAGACATCTCCTTTGGCAAAGATGTAAGGGGACAGTAGAGAAGGGCTTTGCTAAAGATGGATTATAAATTGGCACATCCCATGTAGTGTTTTGCAAAATATCTATACTCAGTCTTTGAATTCTCACAAGTGCTGATATTGACTATTTACTCAATACCATCATCTATGTGTGGAAGTAGTAGATAATAGAATAACAGACACCTGAAACTACACATAAGTGTTCTTCACACCTAAAGGTGTTTGCCAATTAGAAAGCGGAGGCATTTGATTAAGACAGCTGCAAAAGCTACAAGAGCAGCATTGGTGTCGGTATGTGATATCAGTACTGCAGTGACTAATGACTTAGCATTTATGCACTGCATTTTCATTAATTTTGATTTTATGAAATATATTTAATGCCTTAAAAAGTATTTGCAGTTGTTGATTTATTCAGCATCAAAAGGAATAAACATTGATAAACTATTGTTAAACTAGATAAACATTGCTTCCTTGAACTGAATACTTCTTGCTTGTAATTAATTTGGAAGATGCTTCCTGACATCTATATGCAAAATAGAAGGTAATTCTTTTGATCTCAGTATCTTAATAGGATGCACTGGGACATGGATGTGGAGTATGTATTTTTAATAGTAAACATTGTCGGTGATATTTGTATAATTTATCTAGCTTTTCCATTATCTTTGGTTCTCTGAAAATTGCTGACTGCATGTGTTCATAAGAGACAGTCAGATTAGCTCTTGCTTTGTCAGACTAAAGATAATTTGCACCACTAGAATACATTCGTGTCTTACTCTAATCTTAGGACACTCAATTACTTGCATTTCTTTGAGTCTAAGGTCTTGCTGGCATAATACCAAGCTGTTTTTCTTTTGTGTGCTTGTTTTCCTATTATTGGGGTGTACAAGGTAGAATCATTCTGGTGATTTGTCCCCTTTCTGTGCTTTTTAATGATTAGAAGAACTTCTTCGGTCTCAACAAGAGAGAGAATGTCTCTTTAATTTGTACCTGCATGGCCATCTGGGAAACTATCCTAAGCCCAATTGAAATGTGCTTTGTTAATATGGTGCGCATGACCATGTTGCTTTTATATTTCCATGCATGTATGTTGGTGTCTGTAAGCAACAAGAAAAAAGGTCTTTCAACGGACCAAAAGAAAGTGCCTTAACATCGATGACCTGGAGGTGGTGTGTGGCCCTGTGGCATAAGTCCCCTTAATTTGGCCCAAGAAAATCCACAAACCTGATTTGCTTGCTTTTTTAAATCTGGTTGATTGTGATGGGATATGTAAGGCTGTTCATATTGCAGGAACCTGAAGATTGAAAATTCACAATAGGAAACTGATGTGGCTCATAATGGCATGTCAAAACCATTTGGTGGGCTACTCAGGAAATGCTCTATTGGTAATAATTTCTTTGCAAATTATTTTATTGAGTTCTGCAAATATTTTCTGTGTCAAAATACAGTTTTACCAGGGCCACAAAAATGAAGTTGCATTATAACCAGTAAGGACCTATTCTTGTAGGATAGTGGCTTGGGTTTTAAGTTTTTTGGGTTTGTTTTTTTTTCTACTTGTCTTCATAGTGTCTATCATTCCTTCATGTGGTATTCAGCAAGAGGAGTGTGTCCAATACTTTTGGTGAGATGGGGGAGAATATTTCCTCTAATGACTGCTTTGCAATAAAGATAAAAGCTGCAAGGAATTGTACCAGTCAGATCTGTCAGTGGCTATGAGTGAATACGTGATCATTCTGTCAGTTCTTAGCAACATCTTTGTTTATCTCTCATATTACTAGTTTGTTGTGCTCTTGTAAGCGACACAGCTGAATTATGCGTTGGATGGTGCACAATTATGGCAGAAATCTTTGTTCTTCCTCAGATAATACTTATTCAATTTCAGTCTTGCAGAAGACAGAAGAGCTCTGAACAGGGAAACAAAGGGAAAATGGTGCATGTAGAGAATTTATACATTGTAGAAGGTGAGGCTTTGATTTCCTTTTTCAATGTTATGCCACTTTTTTTTTGCAAATTGTGTTATGATCACAGAGATAACATAGAATAAAATCACATGGTAACATGATTGCATAACAGAGAATAAATTATTTTAGTCAGAAATTATCTACATTGATCATCTGGTCCAACTGCCTGACCAATTCAGTGCTGACCAAGTTAAAACACGTTAAGGGCATTGTCTAAGTGTCTCTTAAACACTGACAGGCTTGTATCATTAATCACCTCTCTAGGAAGGCTGTGTTTGACCACTCTCTCAGAAAACAAACTACATTGTATTTGTATAATGTCTGAATTACTTGAAGAAAAATAAAAAAGGAAAAAAAGCTATGTGACTTCTATATGTCCAGTTAATAGAGAAGTGGGTAGTGAGTTGTGTTTTTAGATATTTGCCATTAGTTTGTCTTGTAACATCTGTATTTTTTCTTCTTTTCCTGTCCCTATTTCTTTCCCAAAAGTTAATCTTTTCTAATTAAAGAGGGTCTTGTCAAAGAGACTGGCTCTTATATTGTGCAGTAATGCAGAATAATTATATTGATGTCTCCAGTCATTATTATAAACTAAATGACATCTAGTGGAATTTTTTGAGCTTTGAAATTCTATTGGAAAGGTCATTTAAAACTTGTAGAGGTTTTAGGCAGTACTCAAACAACAACATAGTTTGTAATTATAATATAATTATAATATTATTATGTCTAGTAATTTTAGTCTAAACCCTTTGCATAGTGACCTCTGGATGTGCTGAGCAATCTGTCCATCCAGCTTCTGTGCACGTCTCATGAGGCATTCTAGGAAACCAGTGCTAGCATGAAGGTAACTTTTTCATTCTAAACCAGACTTGTTGTTTTGCCACAAATCTGTTGTTTGCTGACCTGATTTTTATTAGCAATTGTTTTGCTCGTCTCTTCATTTCAAGTTGGCTTTATGTTTCTATACTATATATTATTAAAAATAAAGTGGCTTATCTAAAAGAAAAATAGCTTTAAAATATAAAATTAAAGTGATTTTTACATATATTTTATAGTCTTCCGATAATTGCCATACTGCAGATATTCCACTTAAATTCACCACTGGGATACAATATTTTACACAGCACAGCAGTATATAATCTACATGCCATGAGAAATAGATCTAGCAGCAGACAAAAATTTTAAAGCCTATACCCATAAGGGAATATTGAATGAATGCAATTGAATCAAGTAAGGGAAAGAGCTTTGGTTTAAAGATGCAATGTAAGCTTGAACAGCTGCTGACACTAAGACAAGAAAGTTATAGGGTAGTTTTTTTATAGAATAGACAATATAATGAAAATCTGAGAGTGATGGTGTCTATCATCAACCACAAAATATTCATTGACTTTGAAAATGTTTCTGGAAGACTGTAAATATTAAAGAAACTAGAAAAACTGTTTCTTGTTCTTTTAAAACATTTTCAAAGAGATCTTTCAGCATAATGTTAGAACTATGTAACTACAAAATTAATTGCAAATACAAGAAAAATGTGATGTGATCTATACAACAGTATTTGGAACACTTGGAACACTGTGAAGCTGGTACGTAGCATTCATTGCTGCTGTTCTACCTTTTCTCTGTAGGTATTGTGAGGATCTTCAGAGTCAAGTTAAACATGTCTTGGGCATGGCTTTACCATCATGTGAAAGAAAGCAAAATTGTGTGCATTTATATAAAATGGAATAAAAGAGCTATTAGTTGACAGGGATGCCAGAGGAGGGGGGATGTTTGTAAAATTATGAGGAAGAAATTTTAGAAGTTTTGAGTTTCTGGAACAAAACCTACAACATGCTTATCTTCAGTCAAGAAAACTACTTATCATTGAGATGCAAAGGAGAGAGTGAAATTGAAGCAATATAAACCTAGAAATATAAAATATATTTTATATTATATATATTATATAATATATATAAAATAGAAACTATACATGCAGTAGTTAAGAGGGAGGAGTTTTGTAGACTTCTCCAGTATAAGAGATGTGACATTTTCCTAATACAGTGTTCTCTCACATTAGGGTTAGTCACATTTTAAATTTAAAAATCATCAAGATATTCTTATTAGAAAATCATCATGGTAACTTAAAGATGATTATTTCTAACTTGTACATTTGCGAGAAGAGTAAATTATGTTATCTCTGTCATTGAACTCAGTCATTGAGTTCTGGGTTTTCTAGATTAAAATATTCAAAATACTTCCAGATGCCCACCAGAGGTGCTGTATGACTCCCCATTGTTAGATGGAAAGGAGAAATAAAAATATGAGAGGCTAGTGGGTAAAGACAACAACAGTCTAATAAAGCAGAATAAATAAAAGCGCTGTGCAGAAGCAGAGGCAAATAGTACAGATTATTCTCTGCTTCCCATATGCAGAAGGTTTTTAGCTGCCATCTTAGGAAGCAGGGCTTCATATGCATAACAATTGCTCTGGAGGACAAAATTATATCAATGAATGCCCTCCTCCATTCCTTCTTTCCCCTTACTTTTATTTCTGGACTGACACGATATGATCTGGAATATCCCTTTAGTCAGTTTGGGTTAGCTGGCCCTGCCCCATCCTTCAGCCTCCCTCAGTTAGAAAAGAAAAAAAACCCCACAAACCCACTACCTGTGTTCTGTGTGCACCTTGCTCAGTGGTAGCCAAAATGTCTCTCCAGCTACCACTGCAAATAAAGCACATGGGAAATGTGCTACATCTCAGTTAAAAATTTCCTAAGTGTTGAGATAAAATTTTTTGTTAATTTTTAAATTAATATAATGGCAAAATAAAATAGTACTTTGCTTCAAACTGCAAACTGCTGTTAATTTTCTGTGACTCAGTTCTTTTGGGTACTTTGACATAGAGGTATTCTTCTGCTGTTTTAAGTCCAAATTTGCTTAGAATTTTTATCTTCTTTATTTGGTGTGCAAAGTCAAACAACTGAAGCAGCAAAACTGTTGAATATGGAAGGTGTTTATAAATAAATCACAATAGTTTAATAGTCAATTAAAAGTTGTCCATGAGAAAGTTAAAACACAGCACTATGTAAAAGAGATAAAATAGTGTCTTAGTTAAACTGGTTCATTAATATTTTTATTTTTATATTCTTTAACTGTGTAGATGATGCCTTTGAGGGACATCAGTGTCAACAAAGATAGTTAAGTAAACATTGTTCATAGCAGAAGAGCAAGAAGTCATCTTAATTTGCAGAGAAAGTTACTATATGAGTGGAAAATCATTTGAACAAAAGACCAGTAGTGACTTTGTGGAAAGCTTAAAGACAATATAGACACTGTTTGAACATGGTTTAGTTATTCTTGATTTCTCCTCAGTGAAAGGAGTAAATGTAGTTGAATTTCAGAAAGTTTCTATCAGCCTTGTATTTCTAGTAATTTTGAACAGATTACAAATTTCTCTCTTAGCATATATTCACAGTTATTTCGTAAAGGATTAAGCAATTTCAAAAAGTGTAGGAAATCAAACACATCATACTCCAAGGCGTAAGCCAACCTCTAAAAAGAAGCTTTTCTTATTAATATTTCTTTTTGGCACTAAAGCTTTCATTTTCTAATTCCTTCAGAAGTTGGTGGCATTTCTTCTTGGAAAGAAAACACTGGACTAGCAAATACTATTTTCCTGTAGTACTTTCCTATTGCTTATGCTCACGTTTTCTTCAGTTATATACAATTTATTAGGAAAAGTCTTGTGTTTGTGCTTACTTGGTTTGTTATAATCGTTATTCTATATAGTAAGTATTGGGAGTGGCAAACAAATTATCATTCTCTTTTCTATTTAATACATCCTTTTTTTCTCCTCTTTTAATTCTCCTATCTACTTGCACAACTCTAATAATACAACAGCATTTCAGCAGTAGTGTGAGCAAGATACTGTTCTGTGCATTCTGGGTTTCAGAGTACATTTAATCTGATGTCCAAAAAAAACCCACCAAAAAAACCTGTGAAAAACCAAGAGCTCTGAACCTTTACATGACAAAATATGATGAGAGATTTCCTTGAGGCTTCTTGTAGTAATTTTGTTCCATACAACTCTACAATTGTCCTTATTCATCTGGATGCTAAGGGGATGATTTCCACATGTAAGCTGCTTCTCATTTTTCATACTTGGAATTTCCTTTGCTTTGGGTTCTTGGCTAACACTTCATTTTGGATAACAGAAACTTTCCTTGCCTTATAACACAGATTCTTTGTGACTTACTGTTACCTTTCCAGTTCCATTCTGTTGTTTTATACCCCATATATATACCTTATTTTTGGTATATAAATATCAATAAACAAGGCATTTTATACTCTATTTGGGCTTATAAATAGAGGATGTTATTTCTGCAAGTTACAACTTCTAAATGTTGAAGACATGCCCGGCAATAAATTTCCCTATTCCTTTTCTCAAGTACAGAATTACAGTCCTCTCATTGTTGTGTTCCTGACTGTTAAGGAATTTCCTCTTTTGTCAAAAATGAAAGGGCAAATCATACACAACTGTGAGCCAACGAGAACCTGCCACTTCCTGAAGTGATGTTTTTGCATAGCAGTCTTCAGTAGACAGAGAACTACCTAATTTGCACATCTATCTCATCAAAGTCTGAGAAGCCATATGGATGAGATCGTCTCCACTGTAGGATTCCACCCTAGTTTAGATCTCTCGGGATCTTCCAACACAGAAAAAGACAGGGGCAAATTACAATAAAATGAAAATAAGTTCTATTAACAAGAAACACAAGGACAGTTACAAATGAAAAAAACAACCATACAGCACCACAAAACATGCAAACAGCTCAGTAAACTAAAGGGTCTCTCTCTCCACTAAGGACTGAGAGAAAAGAAAAGAAAACAAAACACCCCACCCCGCTGCAGGTAACAGCCCCAAATGGCAGACACCTAGAAATAGACAAGAAAGGGAAAGAAAATATGTGATAAAGAGTCACTAAAGACAAGGGCAAAAGGCGAGTGTAGAGAGAAATGGTCCAAGCCCCAGAGGACTGGATCCGTACACAGGAAAAGAAAACACTGCAAAGGAGGAAAGGAAGAAGGAATAAAATATGATTAGTTTCTAAGCTGTCTCCCATGTCAGGGGCCAGCCCCCCAAATATAAGCTATGAGAGATTCTTTTAAAATGCTTATGTGATTAATGGTTAGTTTATGAAAGCTACTTGTTGCACTGGCAAAGTGGTATGCAGCATACTGACGACTCCTGATTTTTTTGGCCTCTGTAAGACAAAAACAAATGTCAACCCTATCGACACTTACTTTCTAAGCCAGGTTTTTGATATAGAGAAAGCATGAATTTAACACACTTCTTGCATATGAAGTATTGATGATTAAAATGCTGCAGATGATGAGCATTTGATTTTGTCTTCTTATTGTTCTTGAAGCAAAAAAAAAAAATAATAAAAAGAGAGTAGTTCACAAGAGTTTGAATTCATTAACGAGATTACCCAAACCTTACCAAGAAAAATCTGGGGAAAGCTGTCCAGTAAAACAGTGGTAACTGCCAGCTGAGTGTTTTTAGAGTTGGCATTATTCTAGTAGATTATTCTCTGTTTCAAAACTTGCACAAGCAAATGGAACATTCACAGTGATTTCAATGGGAGCTGTATTATGCCCTTGCTGATCATCCTGTGTGGGTCTGATGATTTCTGACTGCTACAGAAAACTCTTCCTTGTAACGAACCTCCTTATGGGTGTGCTGGCACTTTAGCTCATGTGTTAGCCATTATCACTCTCTTCAGTTGGTGAAAGCTGGTAATTATGTAGCAGATAGCACAGCTCTAGACTTTTAAGTAATATTTAACTCCTGTCTCTTAACCCCTTAAAGTAAATAAGTAATGCAATGAACCGTGACTGCATGTCTTAAAGAGAAAGGTCTTTACATTGCTTTCAAAACGAACTCTTACTGCTCATGGCTTATCTGCAGTAACTCACAGTTTTTAAAATGTTTAAGTTATTCTTTGACAATATGGTTTAAAAAGAAAAGAGAGTTTCTAATGATCATCTAAAATTCATTAAGAATAATGCTTTTCAGTCATTCCTGTCCATAGAAACTGCTAATAATGTTGTGTAAAAGTTCTGAACTACCATTTAGAAAAGAAAAAGAAATTAAAAAAAAAACCAATTTAAATAAAATTGTTCTTCAAAGATTATTGTTTCTCTCTTGACTAAATAAAGACTGAAGAAAAACTATGCTTTATTTCAGGCATCAACGTAAGCACCAAAGATGAAGTAGAATCAAACTGGATGTAGTTCTTTTGCGAGGAAATGGTTAAACATCATAACCTTGTGCATCAGACATCAGAGAACACCTTCACAGGAAATTTGCCTGAAAGCCTTCATTGAAACCCAAGGTACTTGAAAACCACCAACCATCCTTCTTGACCAAAGTTTATTAGGATTAATTGTTTGTGGCTTCTATTTTGTATGCAGTCCCCTGGGAACACCACTAGACTGGAAAGTATTTAACTGGATTAGTCTTTTGTCTCACTGAGTAATTCTTTCAAGTACTGAAGTTTGGAAAGAATTGATTATCCTTCTGTCAGATCATTCCATGTATTAAAATTTCTTAACTAGTAAAAATGACAATAAAAAATGTAACTTGAATAATAGCTTATTTGTAAGAATAGTGAAACAGATATTTTATACACATAGTTTCTTTTGTGTTTCTTTTCTGAAATCTGCATTTCAAGAAGTTTTCTGGCTAGGGATATATTTGAATTTTGAGTTGAAAGTGCTGTAAGTTTTCATGTCTTAAAAGTTTCATGCACTTTAGGCAATTACAATAGTTTCTGGGACTGCAAAAGTGGCTCATAATATCATGTAACCAACCATTAAACTAGACACTATGAAGTTAATGTTTTTAGTCTTTGTTTAGATAAGGTAGAATCAATAAGAATGATGTGTTTAGTCTAGTGGAATGGAAATAAATCTCTAACACACCGAGGTATACTTTCAGAAATGTCAGATGTTCAGCACATTGCTCATTGCACAGGGTAGACTTTCACAGAGCCTGAATAGATGGCCTAAATAAAGATGTCTGGAGTTAGATTTGCTTGTGGTCAAGGTTTCAGGAAGCACTGTACTGTATAACAAGCTACAAGGTGAGAAAACCTCTGCTTCTTTCAAAGATCTTTGGCTGTCATGATAACACTGCTTCATATTGGGAGTGATGAGAATAAAGGACAATGCTCCCATCGTGTTTACCCATAGCATGACACAATGTGCATTTAAGGAACTTTTATTTTAAATAAATTTCTTTTTTAAGGATTTGTCAGCTCTTGTCAGTTCTGTATTACATCAGAAATATTTTTACCACTGTCTTTGATAAACTTTGTGTCTCAACATTGTAGATGAGTTTCATAAACCATTTGGAAATACAAAAAGATACCTAAAAAGAGACATGTGCAGGGAACGGAATACCACAAACAAACAGAAAAGCCTAGTTATTTGTGACTGACTGAAAAGGTTGTTTTTTATTTCTTAACCAATTTCCCTGTTTCTTGTACACTCTAACTTCTTGTCAGTGCTCTTCCTGAACTTGAAGTGTTCATAATATAGTTGCCCTGTTTTGATTCTCCAGTGTCCAATATACATCTAAGTATGCTGCACCTTAAGTTCCTTAAGGGTACCCTTTCCCAAGGGGATATAAATTGATGGATAGATTTTCTTGGAGTGGCTCAGGAAGTGAGTCCAAGTATGAAGGAATAGGTTTACCCTAACAGATAATTTTAAAACCTGGAATTCTAGATAACACAAAAACTTCGGGGTGTGTAACTTTCATACAAGGGAACTACTTGAGAGAATCCAGTACACAGCCATAAAGATAACTCAGGGAGGGGAGCATTTCCCTCATGATGAAAAGCTGAAGGAGTTGGGTCTCTTCAGCTTGGAAAAAAGGAGGTGACTTAGGGGTGACCTCATTCATGTTTATAAATATGAAATGGGTGGGTGTCAGGAGGACAGAGCCAGGCTCTGCTCAGTGTCATCCAATGATGGGACAAGGGGCAATGGATGTAAGCTGGAACACAGGCGGTTCCACATAAATGTGAGAAGAAATTTGCTCACAGTGAGGGTGACAGAGCACTGGAACGAGCTGCCCAGGGAGGTTGTGGGGTCTCCTTCTCTGGAGATGCTTAAAACCTACAGGGATATGTTCCTGTGTGATTTGGTCTAGGTGATCCTGCACTGGTGGGGTGATTGGACTGGATGATCTTTCAAGGTCCCTTCCAACCCCTAACATTCTGTGGCTCTGTGTGATTGTGTGATTTTGGGAAAGCTATTATGGAGGTTGAACGTGGGGAGAAGATGGTAAGCAGAGGTAGTCAGTTGCGTTGACTTTATGACTTTAGGTCTTTATTTCCTTAAGGAGGACAGATTAAAAGCTGAGGTTTGGAATCAGAGGCAGATAAAATTATCTGAAATGTATATAATAGTCAGTGAAGGAAGATCATAAAGAGTAGGAACTAAAACTCATGTGTTGAGTTCTATTTTGGTTAATATTCTATTCCTAAAATTAGTGTGCAAGTCAGTCAGTTAGAAAGGAATTTGCCTTCACAAGATAGTGCTGTTCTCCTCAGTGTTTTCCAAATGAAAGGATGTGCCCATATTTTCAGGCAATATTAGAATAAGTATTCAAAAATTATCTTTCTTTCCAATAGATTACACTTTTTCTTTCGGGAAGCCTTGTTGTAGGATAGCTCACTAAAAGCCTTCATGTCAGTGTATTTCTTTGAGCAATACTGAAGAAGTTCACAAACTTTTAGTTTGAGAAGAGAGGAAAGAAAAATGTTGAGGGATGTTCTATTTCTTTTCTAAATTCATGTGCATTTTATAGAAATACAATATCTTGTGTTTTACATTGAAGAAGCTATACTACTGTAGCCATAGCTCATCAAAAGCAAAAAGGAAACAAATATATTTTTGTTTGACAGTCTTTCTTTGTAAGTGGAAAGATCAAAATCAGTAATATAACCTGATAGTTTTGAAACTGTAGATCTAAAAAAAACCCAGCACTGGATCCCAGTCTGCATTCATGCACTTAAGAATACATCAGAACTTGTTCAAATGTTTTTCTTATATTTGAGAGAAACACTGACCAGGATTTGTGTTCAGAACAGGTGTACCTTACTGCAGATGCTGTATTTCAAGAATGAGCAAGGCTTTATTTTAATTAGTAGGCACTTTGCAATTCATAGCGAATTGCAGCAAAGTCAAACTACTCCATGATAATCTTCATTACATTTCTGAGCAATACCTCATTAGTTATATTGCACTCTAAAGGACTTTTACAAAAGCTGTATAATGCAACTTTGCTGGCAGCTTTCAACTTTGTGTGTGTTTTCTATAATTCATCTATATTATGAAAAATAGCCATATAGGAATAATGTTAGCTATTGATTTAAATAGTACCTATCTATATTAGAAGCTCAGATGAGAAAACAATTGCAAATCATATAGAAAACAGAAAGGGAGAGTAATAAAAGCATCTTCTAATTGCAACTTGACTAATTACTGGTTTCTAATTTATTTGATGAATGTAGCTATTTTATTTTAAATGGTTTAAATTCTATTTTTTATTTCTTTCAAAAACTGAATTATACATTTTGGATTGAGATTACTGATCTGATCTGATCTTTGGAAAAAAAACCCTAATGTATTAAATAGGATTTTCTTTTTTTGTGTGTGTGCAGAGTGCAAATTCTTCAGATCTATTGCACCACCATTTTTCAAATACTCTTTTTTTCAGGCTGAGTCACCTGATCTTATTTACACTAAAGCTGCAACAATTTTTTCTCATCTTGAAGATGGTATTAATTACATTTGGATCACCTGCCTATTGTCAAAGCTGTCAAAGGTGACATTAACCTTTTCTATATGATAATTGATATTAGTGCAATGCAACAAATATCTTAAGAACATAATAAATTTGATACAAATGCTCCAGTGTGTGTGGACATAGATTAGTAATAGTACAGTAAGTCCTTGTGATACATGAATTATTTAGTACAAAGAATGGATTTCACCTGTGTTTCTTAGAATCCTATTTATTCATAATGAAATTCCTCTCTATATCCATAATTTGTTAAAACATAACCAGATTCACAGTGCAAAGGAGAATCATACCTTATGTGATCATAATATTACTAAAATTTATTTCATACCGTATTGTTATCTAGTCACCGTCATTTTATTGAGTGAACTAATCTTATTTCTCAGTTGATTTATCAAATGCACAAGACTCTCTAATACCCTGTATTATGTCAATCATTTGAGAGCTTTCTTGTCTTTGGGGAAAAATGCAGAAAGCTAAGGAAGTCTACAAGCAAGCATCTTGAAATAATAGCTGGTTTCACATGGTGGTGTGGGACTTTTATCATGCAGGTATTCCAGCTAAGACAGCTTTCTTCCAAAGAAAATATATGCTGAAGTTTCTGACATCATTGCTATAGCACAATGAGTTGTTACTCAAAGTCCAGACTTGCAAAACAGTAAATACAATTTTCATGCTCCTGTTTAATTTCTCATGTTAGTCCTTTAGTTTTAGAATCACAGCCATTGGTTGCACTAAATGAGAGGTGATTTTTGCATTCTTACATTACTAGAAAACGTATCCTGATGGATATGGTTGAGGCAAGGAGACATCTGGATTCTGAATTTGAGGAAAGCAAAATTCCAGCTCTTCAAGAAATTACTCAGCTGACCTTCAGGGAAAGGGAACAAGACAGATGTGGCAGATTTTTAAGGATGCATTCCAGGGAGTGCGAGGGTGTAATGATTTAAAACCCCCAATGACAAAATTAACTATTAAATTAAATGAAGCTACTAATGGTCTGAAATAAGAAAAAAGAGTACAGGGTGGGTTTGAAAAAAACCCCTACAACCTACTTATGAATTGCAGGCAAAAAACACAATTTACTCAATTTGGGGAAAAAACCCAAGACATTTATTTTACCCCACATATAAACCCCACATAAAAAGGCATACACACAAACACATGCAGAATCATCACAATGGTCTTACATAAATGAGCTATAACTTCAGTGTCCAAACCTGAACCCAAAACTCCAAATCCCTCCTAGTGGCCCAACCCCCATGCAGAAATTAATAAATTAAGCTTACTGTTTGCAAGACAAATATCATCAACATTTCAAACCACTACACTTGCATATAAGCTGGTTTTAGAAATCAGAGAATTTTTATCATACTATCTTGGTGAGTCACTGGGGTCTGCTGAGTTTTTGTCATTTCCTTATTGATTCCCAGCTGTTAAGTTTTCCTTGGCCATTAAAAATAACCTTTTCTCCTCTTCCCTCTACCTTCTGCAAATAGATCCATTAATAGTAATTTCCTCATTTAGGAAGAATGGCTTAATTGTTTAATGATCCAGAATTTTTTCTCTAGTAGAAGTCACGTTAGAGAAACACAGCAGTGTTCACAAATTCCTTTAACTGTCAATTTTTGCTGTTAAACCTGTAGATGCTTTCAAATACCACAGTATACTTATTCTGGGTTTCCATGGTACTACACAGCCAACTAAGTAATAGGAGGAAAAAGAGAGTTTTAAAAGGAATTGCTTTTTTATTAGACAATGGAAAACATATTTTATGGTTTAAATAGACAATATCACTTAAGGTAATTCTGTATAATATAGTACAACTTAAGACTTGCAAGCCAGACTATGTAAGATTTACATTTTACTAATATATCACTAATGTCCCATAAAATTTTGGGAACAGTTAAGGGAACATCTTTGTCAAGCTATCAAAATATGTTTCAAAGTAGTGGCAGGGAGGTAGTGGAAGCAAACTATATATGAATAATGTCTGCCATTGATGAAATGGCTAGCAACTAACAAGGTCTGATTCCATCTCAAGACTCCATTGTGACCTACTGTTGGAATTCTTGCAATATCTAGGTTTTTGTCATGTTCCCAATGAGTTTATGTGAAAATGTCAGCTTTTTAGTTAAAGGTCATAACCTTTTATCCTTCTTGAAAGAAAATTGAATGAATTCTTCTTTAGAGGTTCGAAGAAAAAAGGATGGTTTGATTAATGATTTTTTTTAACACAGTTGTAATGTTGTGATGTAAAACACCACATAGCTGCTCTGTAGGTTATTTTTCCACAGAAGTGCTAAGAAAATATGTTCATCACATATCCTTTTTTTTTTTCAGCAGAGTGGAAAGGCAATAGGCAAAGATGAAATCATTTAAATTTCATTTGTGAATCGTTAAGTTGCTGCAGAAGTAGGCCTAGTTGTATTAATTTCAAAGGAACAGTGATTTACCCATTAATCTGGAAATGATCCATTTATGGAAGGGAACATTCATCTTTATATATAAATGCATGGCTGTTCACAAGAAAGTGGTGATCAATTTCACAGAAACATGCTAGAGCATATTTAATTACTTTATTCCAAGTTAGATGGAATTGCCATACGGACTAATATGCCATAGTGTCCCTGAAATACTTTTAGTCATCTACACTATGCTTTAGAGAGGAAAACTCTGCAGTCATTGTGTCTCTCTCACATAACCAAATGTTTGTAAGTAACATATGTGTAAATTTGAACAACTCTGTAGAATGTAGTTTGGTTACTCCAGATTTATAGTGCTATAACTGCAAGCCAACTTTTTCCAAGAATCTTTTAAAAAATATACAAACTCCTAACTTTCACTGAAAATATTAGGCAGTATTGTTTGCCAGTTTTCTTAAGAAGCTGCTTAAGGAAAAAGGAATGGATGATCATTCACTTCTCTTCTGATATTGAAATATTCTTTATTGTTTCATTTTATGTATTTTTCCTCCCTATGTGCTTTTACATGTGTTTCGGTGACAAAAGGGAGCTAGAGTTGTTCAACCTAAGGAAGAGAAGACCTTCCAATACCAGAAGGGAGCCTGCAGGAAGGCTGGAGAGGGACAGGACAAGGGGAAATGGTTTTAACTGAAGGAGAGTAGGTTTAGACCAGATCTTAGGAAGAAGTTCTTCATTACAAGGGTGAGACTCTGGAATTGGTTGCCCAGAAAGGTTGTGGCTGCCTTCTCCCCGGAGATGATCAAGGCCAGGTTGGATGAGGCCTTGAGCAACCAAATCAAGTTAAGGGGCATCACTGCCCATGACAGGAAGGTTGGGGTACATGGTCTCTGAGGTCCCTTCAAACCTGAGCCATTCAATGATTCTACGATTAACATGGGTTTTCTTTGCCATGAAACCTATGATAGAGCCAGTAATCTGTAATGGAAATATTGGTCTCATTTGTTGTGGTAATCGCATACTGGAATTATTCAAAGCAATTTCAGGAATACATACAATGTAAGGTGCATGGGAAAATTTACCAAATCCCAGCAAAATAATAACAAAAATTGTTTCTTTTGTTCTGTTAATTTTCACTCTGTTAATGAAGTTCAGGTATGCTTTAAAGGAATAAAAGAAAGAGAATATGAAGCATCATCTCTGTTTGCATCTTTGCTCTGGGGAAATTTAATTCATGTTTGCTTATACTTACTATAAGAAAAGACCTTGAAAATGAGTCAATCTTTGTTCTAGTAGTCCTATTTAATCCATACATGACTGGATTGAGATAAGTCTTGTACCTCATTGATTTATAGACTTTCTCCTCTACCCTTTCACTTTTAAAGAGGACTTATCTTCTGTACAGACAATATGAGGCGAGATAAGTGCAAACTTGAAAAGTCACACTAAATTGTTCAGCTTCTCTGTTGTTATTGTTAGGAAGATTTTCAGTTTCAGTTCATAAACTGCATTCTGTTTTCCACATTGTTTGGATAGGTGATGTTCACTAGCATAATCACAATCCTTAAGCCATGTAAGAGTGTGATAAATATCACCCATTATCTTGTTCTAATTGATTTATATCACACCCTATTTACTTTTTTTACACCTCATTACTTTGTATAGAACTTTTGGATACTGGATTTTTTGAGAAAAGTACAACAAGGAGATCAAGCTGCATAGATCTCATTTTAAGGAGATCCCTTGGCCACTACCAGGACTGCAACAGATTTATTTAGAGAATAGGATAGGGACTGTTGTATTTCTGTTATTTTCCACCTCCAGCAGAAGAATTGGTTTTATACTGGGGTGATCACTGAGAAAGATCGCCAGAGCTCTAAAATCATTAATGTGAGGACACCCAGAATTTCCTGTCTTAGAAATAAACTTATCATATAGCATGAGGCAGGTAGTGATCATGTGTCTATTGTTGCAAATTACTCAAATTAGGGTGAAATCAGCAAATCAGGATAGAAATTCTGACTCAACTTGCTTAGCAATATCAGTTCTGAAATAGAAAAAAAAAAAGAAATGTTTTTTGAATTCTGAGCCTGCATATAGACTTATGCTAATTTAATTCTACTTAGTGCTTCCTTGTAATGCAAGCCCACAGTAGACTTTAAAAATAAGTTAAGAAAGAGGAAGATCATAGTTGTAATTATAAATATTTCTTAGTAATAAATGCTTGTTTTAATACAACAATCTTATTACTACATAGCCTAACTCTTTATCAATGAAATTAATATCTTGAATTTAGTTTTGAAGGTGGAGAGAATTGCATGCAGTGAATTAGAAATTAGAGAAACCTGTAAAAGTCAGCCTTCTTTTAGCACTTTTCAAACAGTAGAAAAATAAGAATTAAGATATGAATATCCTTAGCCTCTCTTGAACTGACCTCTAAATTTTTCTACCTCAAACTTGAAGTAATGTCACCTGTAGATCTCTTATTTTCAAATGCTGCTCTATTTTTCAATAATGCTTTTGAATTACGGCAGTGTGCAGTTGCTTTGGCCTCTGCGGATATTTCAAAGAACGTGCCTTTAAAGTAAATTTTCTACCTGCCAATGTTGGTATAGAAAAAGAAATCTCATCTTGCTTAGTGGGAAGGATAAACTGATGTGTTGTATGATGCTGTTTAGTGTTCAAAGGTTATAGTCCACACTATTAGGTTATAACTGTGGAGAGCAATGAACACATTTCGATCTTTAGTCTTCAGGGAAGAAACCTGAGATTGCTTTCTTGTGCAACAAGAGCAACCAAAGGAAATTATGCCATAGTATATGGGCCAGTAAATGAAAATGCATCAGAAAGATATATTGTGAAAAGAAAAGGTGTATTTATTCCAAATGCAAAAAAGGATTCTGGGTCAGATATGAGGTTTTCCTTTTCATAGAAGACTGTGGCTTCAGAAACTGCTGTCTATTAGTTATACTATACCTGAGAGCATAATGAATTGCACAAGTGGGGAAGTGACCTTGATTGTTCTCTATAATAATATTTCATGCTTATGTATAGCAAGTTATAGTCATGTTGCTTAAGCAAGGAGAAAAACCATAATTACTAGAAACAAGTGCGTTTATGGCTTGAATAGTAAATGCTGACCAGCTGTCTTCTGCATTTTGGCTTAGAAATGGAAGAGGCAGTTCTGCAGATTTTTTTGACTGAATTTTACCAGGAAGAAAAAGTTCATGGGGACTCTATTCTCTGCATCATAGATAATGCTAAGAGCAGGTATTTTATAAACATTTAGATTAGGGATGCTTTTCCTCACATTTAGAACTGGTATCATTGAGGGAGAGGAAAGTAGAAGTAGAGAAAAAGATAAAAGTTTGGCTTGTAAACTATTTTTAGGGGAGTAATTTTGGCTAATTAAGGAAAGTAATTTAATCACATCCTCAAATGTCATTAATCAGAAAGACTGAGTCTCCTATTATTCATAAAGCTTTTTTCTAGCCATTGTTAATTCTAAACAGATACCAGGCTGTAGAAGTACAGTATATTTCACATCTTCCTGTGTTTTTGCTTCAGACTTTGTTTTTTTTTTTTTGTCACTGGAAGAACTGCAGCACATGCGAGACTCCCATAAATGACCAAGTCCTGGAGGACTGTTCACATGGGAGGGACACCATGTTGCCACAGGGGAGGACTGCAAGTAGCTGTATATCAGGTGGTAAGTTGAGTTTGAAGTTTTCAACAGTTTAGCCTTATTTCCTTCTCAGATAATGTGGAATGTGACACATCTTGTACTTGGCTTCACATGAGTGAGTTAGTTATTTTGATATTTAAAGCAAAGGAAGATTTTCCTTTTCCCTACACAGTAAATCTTGGTATTTGTTTCACTGAATTGAGCTGCATTTTGACATTGGTCAGGAGACATAGCAATGCTATTTGACATGGTGATTGTGTGAACTTTGATAAAATGCAGATGGAAGGAAATAAGCATCAGTAGTTCTTTATGCGTATCACTAGATAGAGCTTCTGTTAAGAAATAAACTAAACATTTATTGTGTTAGTTTTATGAAAGGTATCTCTTTATTTTTGGGGAGATTATAGCACTTTGTTCTTGTTTCCAGACCAGAATTTCATTTAGCAAGACTGGGAAACAGTAGATAGAAGTATTTCCTATAAATTGTCCTCACAATCTCAGAATATGCTTACAGAGCAATTTTAAAAATGCATCAGGTCAGATTATAGCTTGCTAAATTAGCCAGTACTTATAGCAGCACAACCGCAGCAACAAGGAGCTTAGCAGATACTAGACCTCTGAACTAAGGCTGGTTTCATGGTCTGCACTGACTCTTAATGCTACCATAGCAACACTCCCCTCTGCAGCAAAGACAGATTATTTAAAGCCAGCACCAGTATGTCTACATAAATTCTTATTATTCCTTTGAATTTCATAATAGACACACTGTTACAGATAGTAAATGTCCAAATGAGAAGTGAGTCTGGAGGTACATGTAACTTGTTTGATTGTTACAATTAAGAAAGGGAACTTAGTGAGAGTAGGTATGCTTGCTAATAATTTACTTTTACAAAAAATAAAATACTGTGACATTAATAAAAGAAAAAAAAATAAGATGAGCCTGTATGTTAAATACTATTATGAATTTTAAAATAACATGTGATCCTGGAGGCCCCAGGGACAAATTGGTGATTAAAAAATAAAAAGGACTAATTAAAGTCTCATTATGGCAAATTTGGTTTATATGACAGAGTTACAAATTATCATCTGCTACTTCATGGCACGGTAGATGTTTGAACGTGATCAAAACCAGGTGAGAGACAGTTAAAGAAAGTAGGTAGGAATATAAAGAAATTTTTTAGCAGCTTCTCTTTCTGCCATGTATTAAGATTTTGTCTTCATGATGTTTACATGGCACATTCTTAACACCTTATTATTACTTGTACCTCCAGCAATGTCCTTGTACTTCTTTTAACCCTGATCCATTGTACTGTGAAGACTTTTAATTTGTACAGAACAAAAACTTGGAATATTTTCACTTGGACTCTTCTAGAAATATTTAACAGTGTTAAGCCTACTTAACATGTATTTGATTTTGAGTGATGGCAGAATGCCAAGGAAACACTGCTGTATAGAATCTAAGGGAATAAAAACAAGCCTATGTGTTGTAGTGCTTCTTTATATTTTGTAGAAGCCTGGTTTCAGAGAAGTTCCTACTTTAATGCAGTATGCAGATATGCCACATTGCCATGCGGATTGCATCAATATATGAAGAATAAAGGTGTTGTAATATACATCTTTAAATATTTCATCTTTTAATTGCACTTATTTCCGTAATATGGCTATTCTGTCATTGTTGCATCAGTTTGCTACATCAAAACTTCCGTACAGCTCCCAGTAATGTAATGCCATTCTTTACTGCACAGAGCTAGAAACAGGAATTCAGCTGTATGACAAAGCTCTAAAAAAATGGATTAATTTAAATGTTAAAAAGCGATTCCCCTCAAATATAAAAAAGTTGTATCTATAAAATCAAATGTATTTGGTGAATTTGTCAAATGATTTGTGCTTTTGAATGGTTTGATGCTTCTACAGAAGGTTTGACAAAAAAGTACAGGAACTTCCATTTTCAATTCTGCCATAATGGGGAACAAGAGGATGAGTTGAGTTATGATTGCTTGATACTTTTCTTCAAAGACTTTACTGCTGATAGTAAACACTGTTACTTTTATATATGAATGAACATCAGAAGTAATAGAAATGAAACCAGAGTATAGTTCAAACTTAAAAGTAATGGATTTTTTCCAGATTATGGTATTTTGTTTCTAGCCTGTAATAAGACGAAACATACAATTACCACTTGAGGTTCAAGTATTAGAACTTTAATACAAGGTGAAATAAGTATTTTATAATTATTTGTATTCTACCTGTACTTAGTGCCTTCCCAATCACCTAAATCATTAAATAGATGCACATAATCCATTTTACTTTGTCATGGCTCTGGTGCAAACAGATGCCAAATAATTCTTACAAATAAAAATAAAGTTATATTTTTGCTTTCTTAGATTTTATACAAGCTCCATAGTAAATCATGCCTTTTAATATTGAAGATATACATAGAAATCGGTACTTGGATATTGGATGAGTGGAAGAGAAAGCAGATGTAGTAGGTACATAGGAGGTGTTTCTGAAGGAGATTCAGAAATCCGTTACCCTCACTGGGAAGAAGGTCCTTCTGATATTTATACGAAACCTCCTATGTCTCAGCTTGCACCCAGTGCCCCTTGTCCTGTCACTAGATGACCTGGAGAAGAACCTGGCTCTATCATCCTGATACCCACCCCTCACATATTTGTAGACATTAATGAGGTCACCCCTCAGCCTCCTATTCTCCAAGCTCAAGAAACCCAGATCCCTCAGCCTTTCCTCATAAGGAAGGTGCTCTACTTCCTTCATCACCTTTGTAGATCTACACAGAACAACCTCCAGCAGCTTTGTGTCCTTCTTGAACTGAGGGGCCCAGAACAATGCTCCAGATGTGGTCTCACCAGTGCAGAGTAGAGGGGGAGAAGAACCTCCCTTGATCTGCTAACCACCTCTCTTCTGATGCACCCCAGGATGCTGTTGGCCCTCCACCACAAGTGCACATTGCTAGCTCATAGTCATCCTGCTGTCCACTAGGACCCCCAGGTCCCTTTTACAAACAAATATGTTTAAGAGATTCTATCCAGATACAAAAGTTAATGTCCAAGTTAAATAGTTGCAGAAAAAATGTAGAGCAGCTTAGTGGGTTGGAAATTGATTGAAGGATAAAAAAAATTAGAAATAGAATACTCCTAAATGCAACCTCAGAAAGAACTTGATATTTTGTGTTGAGTGAAAGTTTCATGTCAATAAAGTATGTGTGTGATTGAAAAATTCAGTTCAGAATAGGTGGAGCACATAAGGCACTGGAAAATATGTGTTTGGTATATGTTTTTGTTCAGGGAAAGTTGCAAAACATGAGATAAATATATTTAGAAACGAGCTTTCAGAGAAACCGCTTTGCAATTAAAGTCTGAGTATTGTCATGATTCAGATGGCTCTTGGGGGAACATGACACATGCAGTTTCATGGTGTTTAAGCTCGGAATTGATAAGGAAAAATCCCATGTAGAGTAAAAGTAATCCTATTAATTATATATGAACTAATCCAATTAGTTCAGAAGTCCTCAAGACATTCCACCAACATTTTCATCACCCTCTATTGTCATTAGAGACCACTGCATTTGAGTTTCCCAAGACTGAGGTAATTAATATCATTATAGTAATGTTATAAATGTTATGCTCTGTGAAATGCTTAAAATATTTATTTTAGTTTGCTGTCCATTACTATTAGTTTACTAACTATCCTGACCTGTTCCATTTTGCTAGTCTGTATGCTACAGTGACAACAGGTCAATGGATGCCATTACAACCCAGATTCTTTTAATTCACGAGCCTCAACTCAATCTTAACTTGCCTCAGACTTAACAAGAGCTAGACAGAACAATAATTACTAGACCTGCATGGCACCACTTCTAATTGAGATTGTCAATCAATGGCAGAGTACTGGAGAAAGGAAAAATAGGATTAAGCCTCTGAGCTGACTTTTGCTGCCAGAACTTTCATCTGCTTAGTAGGACAAATAAGAGAAACAAGTCTTGCACATAGCTTTTTGATATGAAGACTTTTGGAACTTTAGAGTTCAACATAGAGTTATAATGTGTGTGAATAAAATGCTTCTGGGGTATATTACTGATTCTTTGCAGTGTTTTGTAGGCATTCAGCAGCATCTGAGCTAGCATGAGGACTTCTGAGGCAGCATTGCACTGAGCAGTCTAGTCCTGTTAGATAGCTCTCTATGCTTTTTGTCCTACATCTGCTCGTATTACAGAAGGATGGTGCCTCTCTGTAGGGTTACACCAGTCGTGTGCATCAGCCAGTGCATATTCATGTGTCAACATCTGTCAGTAATTTGTCAACTTGTTCCTTTCAGATACTGCATGGTGTAATGGAAATTCCTCTTGCTATCCAGCACACCAGATAGATGCGAATGGATCTTGTGTTTGAGGTAAGTAATGGTACTTTTGTCGTTCTTTTATGACTAGACCATGTAAATATATTTTTAGTTTCCAAAATTCTGTTTAATTTTTACATGGTCTAGCAGAAATCAAGCACCAAAATGACAATAATAGAAAGGTGATACTTGCTTTCTTGTGTGGTAGAACACAACACATTTTTATAATGATTCCTAGCTTCTCTCAAGGGGACATATTTAAAAAATGCTTCACAGTCCAAGATTGCTGTTGCCTTTTAGCCATCTCTGTCTCTGTTTATATGTGCTTCTTCTTGGAGGCTACTTCCTGAGGGTGACTCTACTATGAGTGACCTATAATTGTTTCTGAGAATGATGTCACTGTTTGACAAGTTGAATATGTCTAGTGAGTTTAACTGTTCCTGCCTGAACAAGTGGCTTCACTCTTCTATTTCAATATTCTATGGTACTTCCAACTGTAGTATTTTGAAGCTATGAGTTATACTTTCGATAGTCTTTAGTACTCCTGAGCCATGGAAAGTATGTTTTAACTTGTGTCTTTACTTTCAATTGCTTTGATACACCAACATCTACTTAACAGATTCCTTTCCTTTGTCTCTTTCTCCTTGGAGAGGTGCATAATGTAAAAGGAACTCACAGGGTGGCAATTTTAACTCTTGACCTCATATATCAGTATGGAAATTAAGTTGAACAGATGTTTACATTAACTTTTAATTGAATTTATAGCATGTTGCCTCGTATTATATGCATTAGTAATAAGCATTAACCAAAATAAAAATTATACGTGTACCCTAAGCAGCAGAATGATATGAAAAAAGATCCCTCAGCAGCTGAAATTAGTGCTATTAAGGGGAAGAGAGATGTAAACTTACTGCAGTCATACTTTTTTTCTTACTGTTGCAAATGGGAAGGTGATTTGGCCTGTTAAAGTTGTTTTCAATCCTTGCTTGGGCCAATTATTGGGAATCTGAGGTCATGGCAAGATGAAAAATAATCATAATAAACCTCAATGTATTTTTGAAGTCTTAGTTCAGAATAAACCTTTCTACTGATAGGGCTGCATCTGAAACCTGCTGAGGTTAACTGGAAATTAACTGGCATGACGAGGTTATGGACCTCATTAGTGATGTATTTTCTGTCATTCAATAAGCGCACAGATTGCTATGGATGAGGAAAAGGCCACAGAAGAACCTGTGCTGCTGAAAGGGAATGGTGAAGACTGGTGTTTGTGTCCTCTCTTAGCATACTGGGGATGTTTTCCAGGCTGTGATTTTTCTCTTAGCTGTGTTTCCAGTATGTTCCATCTGAAATTCCTTCCTGTACGCACTAATTTCTTATCCAGTGACTCTTTATTTAGTACTGTATTCATACATTGGTTTCTACACTCATTCTCATAAAGTTCCATACTATGCTTATAAACATGTTTCTAAAAAAACCTGTGTTAAGCTTTTCTAGTTTCCCTTGTCTGAGTTGGAATTCTGTCTACATGTTAACTGACTTTGTATTTTTTTTTTTGGCTTAAATCAACTTTAGGCTTTGCATTCAATAACCAAAGTTATTGGTATATCTGATATCCAAAAGCTTGTTCCAGTTCAATTGAAATTCCACATTTCCACTTCTGGCTTGTTGATTATACTGTTCTTTCTTGCAAATTGTCCTGATTTTAAATGAGATTCTGAATGAGTGTAACCTGATCCTAATGTCTGCCCAAGGAAAATTATTATGAATGACAATGTCAGAACCCTTCAACTTTCTGTTTATACTCACATAGTACTCAGAGTGCTCTCACAATGAAACCTGTAACAAAAATTATCATAACAATAGTGCTCTTATTGTAGCTAATATATTATTTTAATTTGCCTTTGTTAGCATATTCATTTCTTTGCATTGTCAATATAGTCTTTCTTACTCTTTGTAATTTCTGAAGACTGAAAATGAACGTTAGTGATGCGGCTAGTATTACAGGCAACAGCAGCAGGTAATAAGAGTATTATTAGAATGACTGGGCTGTCCACAAGGCTCATAAGTCCCATTTACTAGAATTATAGCTGTTATGAGAAAACTCTCAGTAATACTTCACCCTTTTGTCAGCTGAGTATTATCTATCTATAGATAAATGCCTACCATGTAGGTAGCAAACCTTAAGAAGAGATTATGTTCAGAAATAAGTGGTATGTTGGGGTTTTATCATGGTGATAATTTTAAGAACTGTGAATTGCCCTTTTATCTCAGTGAATTGTTAAATTTTCTCTTTCAAAATCACATGCTGTGCACCAAAGCTGTAGTTTGAGCACATTGGAAACTTAGGAAAATTCTTCCCCCACCATATTTATTTATGTATTCTAGTTACATTTTGTTTAACTTCATGTCAGAACAGCCAAATTCACATATCTACTAAAAGAAGTGTTTGACTAAGTAATGAATTGACAAGATACAGTAATTATAATAAATGCAACTCACTACCGTAAAATTTTAAACACAGAATTTTGACTATTAGATATGCTCAACAGCATCTCATGGATGCTGTGATTATTGACATGTGCATGACTCTTCAGTAGCACAATATCTTTCTGGCTTTGAGCATTTTAAGTACTCAATGAATACTTACAGTCCATAATATATTTTGTCATTATGAATAATCTCATAAAGTAGAACCTCAAAATCATTTTGTTCCATATCCGGGGTTTGATTATGACAATTTTAAATTTTTCTATTTATTAATTACCATACTGTTCTCTGTGCAGTCCCCCAGTGTGATGTATGTGATGTCCATAGAAGACTCTTCTTTTGAGCATTTTTATAAAAAAAAAAATCCCTGTAAAATGTTTATAAAGAATTAGCCAATGATTACAGTGAATCTTAGATAATAATAGCTAAGTCTACTATCCATAATATTGGGAAATTGGCAGAATATATTTCAATCTGGTTTTCTGCAGCCCATGTAATGATTTGCCTCTATTTATACTACTTATGTTATCCATATATAGCACATGCATAGAACTATGTCTGTCAGATCTTTTAGAAGCCTTACTTCATCAAATTTGATTGAAGCGCAAAGATTTTATTTGTGTTTTCCAATTTTTTTAAAAAAGCACAAGCATGACTGATTTACTTGCAATTCCCTGATGTATTGCAAAGAAACGAGATGAAATGAAAATCTGCAATGTGAGCCTTTATTGAACAAAACACAAGTTTTAAAATAGAATTGAAGGGAGTGTAGTAACAAGTTCACTTATGAAATTGAAAAGACTGAATATGCAGCAC
Organism: Upupa epops; assembly: GCA_013397515.1. Lineage (NCBI taxonomy): Eukaryota > Metazoa > Chordata > Aves > Bucerotiformes > Upupidae > Upupa > Upupa epops. Next base: position 101,136 of record VZRI01006343.1, on the reverse strand, counting down.
AGCTAAACTTGTTTGTTGAATTAATAAAAATCTGTACATGAAACATATTCTAAAACCTAGAAAATGGACAACATTTTATGGGTTCTGAATCAGGCCCCTGGAGAAATTGTACTGTGTAATGAGATACTTTGGGTAATTTTCTGGTTCTTGGTCTTTGCTTAATAATCATACATGCATACAAAGAATCACATTACTTATCTTTTCCTAGAGATGAAGTAATTCAGCTGTATTTCTGTGGTTTCTAATTATACCACTGGAATTAGAATTTAGATAGGAGAACTGATGGCCAGAAAGAATACTTGCCCAGCAGGAGTAGAAAAAAAACAGTAGGAAAAATTAAATTACTCACCTTTTTCAACACTGCATTACTATGGCTAAGCACTGTTTCCTGAGATGCTCTTGATTAATTAAATAGGACAAATCAGCATCATTATATCTGATGATTTTCCTTCTCAAGCAAAATACATATAAGTAGGTGCTATTACTACTTTTATCATGGCTGAAAATTGCAAGCAGTTTCAGAGAATGAAACATGTTACAGAGTATCAGAAAGACTGGTAAGAGACAGGAAAAAGGTCTGATGTTTGTATTAGAAAAAAGAGTTCCTGGCTGTAGAAAGGGAAGAATAATGAAAGGGTGTCTCCACATTCAGCTAATTTAAGCGAATTCAGGAGAGTTTAGTAAATAGACTGAATTGTTTAATCAGTAAAAACAATTTGTTATTGTTCACATATTTATTTTAAAGCTTTTTCTTTCAGCTGATATTTTGGTTTGAGGTAATTTCTCCTTATGCTTTATAAGGAAAGGTAATTTGAGGTTCTAGTAACTCCTTTTTTCGTGATGATGTAGATGCCTTGACTAACCACCAAGTACATACAAGCTGCCAGCTTTCTTGTCATCTTACCAAACATAGATTCCTGTATGAGGAAGGAAAAAGGAACTTCGCTAATGTTCCCAGTTTTTAGCTTCTCTGCCATGAAAGAAGGCAACAAACATTGATGGGGTGTGAGTCACTGGTGTAGAAAGGGCGGTTTTGCTTGTAGGATTGATACCATCTTCCTATTCCATCTGAGTTCCTGTTGCAATAAGCAGCTGCATTCCTTTGCTCAGGAGACTTTCCTGAACTGGTCTTGTCCTTAAAAAAAGCTGCCAAGGCTGTTCAGGTCAAGAAAATGACATACTTATTCATGACATAATTTAGAAGCAAATTTGTGATACATAATAGACACAAAATGTTTCCTTCAGACACTTAACAAGGTTAGTTTAACTACAAGATGAAATAAAAGACTGCTTGACCACTTTGAATTTTTCCAGTCTGAATGTGGAAGTCATATTTATCCAGATCAATTACTTGGGTTGAAATTACTGTGAAGTACTCATTTTCTGTCCCACACGCTTCTGTCTGTTGCTTTCAAGGCAAATTTAAATGCTTTCTGTTTAACATAAAATACTAAATTTCTATTTTATTACAGATTAATCCACCATGCTTAATGATTAAGCAATAGAGACATAATCTACTTCCAGGGCTCAGCCAGTGATTTCTGAGAAGAAATTCTGTTGGACGGCCATTTAGTATGTACAGATGTTGTCCACATCTGTACTTACTGTGCAATTCCTCTGTAGATCACCTGCATTCCTTAGGTATGTCAGCTTTCCATACTTTATGGTGCAGATTCAATCTGTATTGGCACTGAAGGCACAGCTCAAGACGTGTGGAATTTATCACCATATATTGAATCAATGCATTTTAAAATTTCCCTTTTGATCTTGGAGTTCCATACAAAAATGAAAAGCAGATGCGAAGGAAACTCATGTAACTGTATATTATCTGGTATCTGAGGTGATTGGACAAGCCTACATTTTAAATTGGGTATGTTTAGAGGTCATGTTATTTATTGTAGTGGGATCAAAAGCATTGGATAGCAATAACAAAAAATTCACACAGCAGTTTGTGCAATACATTTGATAAATTTTTTCTTGACAATGCACTGTTTAGTTCATTCTGTTGAACCAGTGATGTGCCCTAGATTGGATATGCCCTCACAATAGAATATAAATATTCTTGAAATGTTTCACATTTTAATTATGAGAGAAAGTCCAATAACAACATTTCCTACATTGGTCTAGATAGAGTTTTTGTTTCAGTTTGGGAACAAATTTTGGAGGGCAGAGAGACCCAATTAGGAAGTCCCCTTCCCCCAATCTATGTGATAAAAAAGGTTCAACATCCGGAATGCAAGTGAAAAAATAAATAACTTTATAAAGAAGGCTTATTAAATAACAGTACTAACAAACCAAAGGTGATTCCCCTCCTCAAAACCCGTACCCTATACCAAAACTCATTGCCCCCCAAAAACCTGAAATCCGTGAAACCTGCAGGGAAAAAAGCAGCTGCAGCAAAGCAGTAGCAGGGAGGGCCTTCCACAGCAGGGTCTGGGAAGAGGGAACTCCAGCAGGGCATGTGGCTGTAAG
>VZRI01006343.1:0-98358 GCA_013397515.1 Upupa epops | reverse complement strand
TCATCCAGACTAACCTTGAACACCTCCAGAGATGGCAACTCGACCATCTCCGTGGGCAGCCTGTTCCAAAATCGGATCACTCAGTGAAAAACCTTCTCCTAATGTCAAGTCTAAACCTTCCCCGATGGAGCTTAAGACTGTGACCCCTTGTCCTGTCTCCAGTGTCCAGGGGGAAAAGATTGACCCTCGCCTGACTATAACCACCTTTTAGGTAGTTATAGACAGCGATAAGGTCACTCCTGAGCCTCTTCTTTTCCAGGCTAAACAGACCCAGCTCCATCAGCCTGTCCTCGTAGGGCTTACCTTCCAGGCCCTTTACCATTCTAGTTGCTCTTCTCTGGACTCGTTCCAGCCCCTCGACATCCTTCCTAAACTGAGGGGTCCAGAATTGAACACAATACTCCAGGTGCGGTCAAACCAATGCCGAATACAGGGGGAGGATAACCTCCCTCTCCCCGCTGGCCACAAACTGTTTTTTTTAATCTCTACCCCACAACAGTTTTCTGGAGTTAATAGTTTCAGTTAATTGAGAGAGGAGTTGATTTATCACTATCAATTTATTTTTTATGTCCGAAATTATTAAATTTCTAACACTTATTAGACTCACATGTTTTAAACTCCTATGGTTTAGTTTCTATTTGTAGTATATGCCTGTTCTCAGAATGTCTTTTTGAGTCTGAAACTACAGCTTGTAGACAAGATAGATAGTTTCAAATCTGTTATTGTAAAAAGCATAATAAATATACTGTATTACTCAGTATAAAATTAATTTCAGATGTCTTTTTAAAATTACATAAAAATGTTTCATTATGCACAGCACAGGGATTCATTTTAATCAATTTCTGAATAGGTAACAATCTACAATACTTACCTTTTTTATAACAAATTGAATAATCATACATTGAGAAATGTAGTTGGAGACAAGAACACACTTTGCTATGCAGTAACCCAAGACATTTTTAAATTAAAATCATTATCTATATGTCTACATTATTGTCTGACTTAACAGTTATTAACCTCTGTGCAGATAAACAGATGGTAAAGAGTAGAAATGTTTTGTCTTAAAAAATCTGACTGAACAGTAATTTTGATGTGTTTCTTTCCCACATTTAAAAACAAACCCAAAGAAAGCCTGGTATGATTTATTAGGTTATAGCTTCCTTATCTGCAAAGGAAGGATTCTGTCAATCCCTCACAGAATACTCTTTTATGAATCTGTTGTCCTAAATCCACTATTGGTCTTTGGGGATCCAGTAACAGTAATAAAATGGCATTCTGTGTCTGTAGATTATTAAACACAAAGCCCTATACAGTGAGTGAAGCCAAGTTATATAGAGCTCAGAATTGAGCCCATTGCTGTGCACAGTGGTGGGTCAGATCACACCTGTTGGCATGAGGGCACAAGGCCTGATCCTTGTTGCTGTGCTTCTCCCCTGTTTTTTGCATCAGTGTGACATAGTGCTTCTCTGAAAGCTGGTATTACTTGCTGTGGAAGAAGAGTGCAGCTTCTGCTGTTGAAAAGAATAATCTCAAGTTTCACTAGCACTGCTGCTAGGACATTCCCTCTAAACACCCTAAAAAAGGCTGAGAAGAAATATTGGGATATTACCTTTACTTGTATCAGAGTAGTATTCTGTAGTCAGCAGGAGTAGGGGAGCGATTGAGGTCCCTGAAAGAAGGTTGTAAAGAAGTGGGTTTGTCTCTGCTCACAACTAACAAGTGATAAGGGAAGAGAAAATGGCTTCATGTTGTACTAGGTTTGGGTTCAAGTTTAGGTTAAGCATTAGGAAAAAGTCCTTTATTGAAAGGGTCATCAAGCATTAGAAAATTCTGCCCAGGGAAGGGGTTGAATCAATGTCCCTGGACATGTTTAATAGTTGTGTAGATATTGAGCTTAAGGACATGGTTGAGCAGTGGTCTTACTGCAGTTAGATTAATGGTTGGACTAAATGATCTTGAAGGTCTTTTCTAATGTAAATGATTTTATGTAATGCATATAGGATAGTCTTGTTATACCACCTCAGCCCTAGAGTCATCTGTCTGAGATTAGCTAGCTTCCAGACCCCTTAAGCAATTTTTGACTGAGAATTTTCTGCATTTCATGTCTGTGTCAAGTGCTATACACACTTTACAGTTTCTAACTTCTATTTTCTTCTTCTCTTCCCTTCTTGTGACCAAAGCAACAATTTGTCCCAGCCTCATGATCACCCAAAAACTCTGGAGGATTCTACTCCACTGTTTCCACTTGGTAATTTGTCTGATTTTGACTAAATCCTGTAGTTCAGTTCACTGCATTTATTGAGTAGCCTGATAACTACTTTTCAAGGGTTTGTTTTCCTACCAAAGAGAAAAGCTGTTCTCATTTGATCATGACACTCAAGCTAGTGAAAATTGCTGGATGCACTGTTTGTACCAGCTGAAGCTATGAGTCAGTACTTGCACTTTGAAGTGCTACTGAGAAATACAGTTCATTTATGGCATGACACAGAGAGGGTCCATAAAGGATCATTATCAAAATGTAGTATTCTTCTATCTTTCAGTACATTACTGACACAAAATGTGTGGAAAATATAATTTTAAATCATATTTTACATAGGGAGTTATCTGATTACCACCAAAAGCCTTTGCAGCAGTTTTTAATTTAGCCTTATGCATTTTTAACATGACAGCTGGAGCACAGCATGCATACAGCATACTAATAGAGAAAGAAGCTAATAGTCAGTTCTGTCTATCTGTTCTTGCAAAGAAAAGAAACAGGAAATAAGCAAAAATATTTAGGTTGCATGCTGTTGGACAAAAGCGACAGACACTGCATGGCAAACTGAAGCTGTGTTCAGGAATTACTTTATTATTTAGTCTCCGGTTTGTATTTCAGAGACTAGCTAGCTTTTCTGTTTGTTTTCAGCTGAACTACTGTAGTGCACATTGAGAGATCTATCATTATCTATCACATAGGAAGTTGAGCTGGAAATGCAGATTCATTGTAAGGTCAATTTTCAATTGCTCCTCACTTTGCTAACAAAAAGTCCTTCTGAGGTGAAATTTCCTGTATATGATGATGAAATTTTGGTGCTTATTTATTCCTGCAAAAATATGTCTTGTTCAGCCTTTTATAAAGTAGCTTTTAAAATCAAACATGGACTAAGTGATTAAAAACATGGAAATAAATACTTAATTTTAATACTCATTCATACTAGAAAAAAAAGAGGATGTTTCTGGTACATTTCTTTTTTTTTACAAATATTAAAATATATGGTAATTAAAGATGATCTGCGGCATATTTTTTGCAGATATTCTTATGAATAGAGTGGATTCAAAATGTGCTTTTAGAATTCAATTCCATCAGAAATTAATGAATTTCAAAGAAATGTTAAACAACACTGTAATAACTAGTTTAAAACTGAGGAAAATAACAAGGTTTCTCATTACTCTTCTGTTTTTTCTTATAATAATATGAAATATAAAAAAAAAAAGGCTTAAAAATCTCCATCAGCAAAGAATTTCAATTTAAGGAATGCAGAGTAAAGTTTTAATCGTGGTCTACATCTAACATTATTTTTGACTCTTAATTGTTATTTTATCAAGTCAGGAAATTGTGATATGTAGAAACTAAATATTCATTTAAAATTTTATAGCTTTGAAAATCATGAATACTTCCTTGTCTTGTGATTTCCTAACGTGTTGACTGGTTTTCTACCATGTTGCACTTATGTTTTCATCAACCCGTTTGGCTTATATTAGACTACTTTTGGGTAGCCAAGTCCGTTTAATCACATATATGGGACTTGCTTTGTGTTCCTGCCTTCAGAACTAGCAAACCATACAGCATTTGAAAAAGCTTATTACTTCTTAATAGAAATAACAATCCAGAACTATATTTTTATTATGCCTTTGAAACACACAGCTGAAAAATGTTCTATAGCATTAGGTATGATTTATTTGGACTTTATTATAAGAGTCCAAATTTATTTATAAGAGTCCCCCTGCACCACTGGGGAAAGTCAGATTAAATGGATGTGTAGTGTAACGTACGCTTTTATTAAACAAGGCAGTCTCCTGAAACATAAACATATTAAATATCACTGTCATTAAGCACACATCGTAGAACTGTTAAGGGGGGATTAAAGAAGAGCAATAATCTTCATTTTACTCTGAATACTTGCAAATGGTCAATGTGAACTGGACTAAAATTTTCATTGAAGAAAGTAAGTAAAGATAAAATTTTCCCTTTATGGGCTCAAGTTGACTACTTTAAAGTTAATGACCTCTAAATCAACACTTGATGGTTTAGCACATGAAAATTCAGGCAGAGGTGGAATACTTTAAACACCTATTGACATTTTGAAGCAGTTTAGCAGTTTGCTTTCTGACCTTTCATGACAGAATGAGTTCAGCCAGCTAACAACAGAATGTCAGAATCTGCTGCAGAAACTGACTGTAATTATGAGACTAGAAAAGGAAACAAATGCCTTAGGCAATATTTTTAGATTGAAGAACGGTGGTCAGATTATCGATACAGTACTTAGTAATGAGGTGACATGCAGCTACCCTTTTGAAAGGTCATGCCTGCATGAGTTGGGGGTGTTAATGGTGGCAAAGTGGTTTCCATATGTGATGGAAGGTGTTGTCTGTATTAATATTCCTAAAATAAAGAGATCCAAAATATAATATTTCTTGAAATTGAATTGTTGTTTTGCACATTTGAGATAGTGTTAAATAGAGTTCATAAAATGATGGTAATTTCCAATTTGATTTTTTAATTGACTCTACATCACATTTTCTGAATTTAATTATCATCTGGAGCCAATTTTTTGTTAATGTAAACCCATACGATCTGAATCACCTTGTTCACAGCCTACAACATGCCATTTTCAATAGATATTGTCGTATCTTCCAATGTACTTGTGCTCCTGGTAACCAAATAGTTTTGTCAAATATGTAATGAAGATTTACTGAAAAGAATTGAACAAATATCCATTTGCTTTCTCCATACTCATTAGATCTTTTCTAAGTCTTGAAGAACCTCAGAGAATTTGGAACAGGCCTTTCATTGTCCCGTTTCAGAGAAAGTGATGCATGTTTTGCAAGTTGTTGTTTTTTGGAAATGAGAAAACCAAGTCAATGTTCTTCTTATCGCTGTCTATAACTATCTAAAAGATGGTTGTAGTCAGGCGGGGGTCGGTCTTTTCTCGCTGGACACTGGAGACAGGACAAGGGGTCATAGTCTTAAGCTCCATCGGGGGCGGTTTAGACTTGACATTAGGAAAAGGTTTTTCACTGAAAGAGTGATTTGGTTTTGGAATGGGCTGCCCACAGAGGTGGTCGCGCCACTGTCTCTGGAGGTGTTCAAGGTTAGGCTGGATGAAGTGCTGAGTGGCATGACCTAGATGTTAGATGTTAGGTTTACTTGGTTTGTTTGGATTTAGGTTGGACTGGATGATCTTTAAGGTCTTTTCCAACATTATCATTACTGTGATACTGTGATAATGTGATTTGTGTTCAGAGGGTGAAAACCTGATGAGAACTGTGAAGAATTTATTAGATTAATGATGCATCCCTCACAATTGTTTAAGTATTTTTTTTCTTGGTGGTGGCTTATCAGAGTAATAGAACATGATAGGGCTTTGACAGCAATTGCATATCAGGCAATAAGAAATGTATCCTCTTTGCTTTGGGTAGACTTGGGTCTTTATACCATGTGATTAGAAGCTAAATCATTTATCTGGTAAGTCTTGCTATTGTAGGACAACTGGGTTTTTCCTGACTTGGAGCTGCCTTGAAAAACATTTCCATCATTTCTGCAACAAAAGTTTGGTTAGGTGGAATTTTTTACTAAAATTACTTCAACATGCAGAAGGCATCTTGCAAGAACAAGATTCACATATACAAATCAATTCTCCATCTCGTTAACTTTCATCAAGTATGCACTACACAGTATTCCTTTGTGAAAGGCAGACCACAGCACAGCATCCAGTTTCCAGACATAATTGTCAACTTCACCAGTCATTCCACTGTATCAACCTCAAAACTATTCACACAGGCAGCAGACATACGGAGGCTTTTAAATTGCTTTGAATATTTAAAAGATATTGGTTTAATGTAATCAGCTAAAAGAAATCCACAGTAGTAACCTAGTGATGTGAAGTGTCTGAAATCCAGGCATAGAATATGTTCAAAATAGCTCTTTGGCTTCAAATGGTGTTATATTTGGAGAATTAATCTCTGAAAAAGTTACTGTTCTGTGTTTTTTTATTATTATTATTATTTTTTACCTAATAATTTCTGTTTAATAATAATAATAAGTCACTGTGGGCGAGGTACTTCTGGAGAATTACTTCACTGAAGGTATTTCTGCAGGATTATTTCAGGTAGTATTATGTACATGGTGTTCTGTCCCATGCATCAGCATGCCAGAAGAATAAGCTTAATTCTCTAAAAATGTTCCATTTGTTGTGTCTAGTGTTTTGAATATTACCTGAATCCTGCTTTTCACACCATAAGAAATGTAAAATTCTAGCTAGAATTAATGCATTTAACTCTTTGCAGAATGAAAATATAGTAAATTTATCTACAGCAGTTATTTTTTTTATTCAGCATAGTATTGAGTATTTTATATCATTTTGTAGCAGATAGAATGAAGGTAGGATGGGCCGAGGAACAAAGGTCTTGAGATCAGAAGAAGAACCTTATCCCCTGCTGCTTTGTGGTGCCAAAGGAACCGCTAGCATCTCAAGGCAGTTCCCTCTCTCTTGCTCCACATGGATAAGACTAACAATGTAGATCAGCCTGCCTCCTGGGCAAGAGCTTTGAGTACAGGTTCAGACACAATGGGAAATCATGGAGGAATATTTGGCTTGGAAGGCAAATAGCAGTGGAGTATTTCTAACTAGAAAGTTTCCATTGTAGATTCTTATTCACAAGGTCATTTTGTCTGCCTCTGTGTGACTCAAGTGCTGTTTCAAGCCAGCTCAGGGGAGGGTAGATGTCAGAGTTAAAGCTGAATTCCAGTGCCTGGAACACTAAGGCAGCGTATAATATTTGCTAAGGGACACTGGTGCTTTGATTATACGTCACAGAAGGGTTATGTACACTGACAGCCTTGAGGGTTGTGCCACACATCTTCCCCAGATGGGATCTGTGTGCAAAGATTCTGTAAAAGGAAGGATGGCTCCCCAGTTGCCTATGGACATTAGTCGATAGTTTTAAAGCATTTCTCCTTATCTGGAGTGCAGCAGTGCAGAACAATGTCTCAAAATCTCCAGTGCAGAAGAATCTCTCTTTGGAGGGAAGCAAGTGCAGAAATGTGAAACCAAGTGAGCAGTATGAACAGCTGAACATTCCCTGCTCCTTTGTAGCATCAAAGTGTGCAGGGCTTTTTCCCCTGTGCATTTCTCTTAAGAGAAGAGTGTCTGATGTAAACCAAGAATTATTTAAAAAAAAAAACAAATGCCGAATTGCTGCAGTGAACTGCTAACTTGCTCAGCTTGCTAATGTCTACAACAAGCACCAAGGAACTTTTAGGGATATTCATGCTTGCATTGCTGTCATCAGTAGTCAACAGGCTTGCCATGTCCTATTACCCTCTATAAGACTAAGCCACTTGTGCTGAAGTGTGACATTTGCCAAGTGCTACCAGGCTAACAAAATGTTTAAGTTTGAAAGGATAAAAGGTTTTCTCATGTACTGAATAGCTGCAATGCACAGCTTGGAAGCAAAATGAAAGAAAGTTTTTCTGTTGGCTTGTCTTTGGGATGAGGAATCAAAAAGAACTGAAGGTTATATTTTACAAGTAGGATCACTTACTGCTTACTGATCTGGAGAGACTGCACCTGCTTCCTCTATGAGTGACCACCTCAGGGATCTTGCTGGAGACATCTTCAGCTCTAAGTGAAAAGCCCAGTCACAAAGGCCTTTTAAAGCACAACTGCCTTTGAAGCGAGTTTTGCACATGGGTGTTAAAAGTCAAAATACTGCTGAAGTCGTTGATTGTGCATCTTTACATTTAAATAGCTGAACTACATTTTTCTCACAGAAGTCTATTGTCAGTAGCAGTCTGTTCTCAACTCAGCCCACTAGTTAAACATCATTGCTTACATATTGAAGTACACTAATTGAGAATGAAAGAAAAGCCCATGGAGAGTTGGAAAAGCAAACTGTAAACTGTAATTCCCACTTTACAGAAGATTGTGTGCACATACAGTACTTCATAGAACACTGCAGGGGAATACTACAAGGCAATGGATTTTCTTCCAGTAGCTCTAAATTTTCCAGTTACTTGCTATTTTTTACAACACATTCTAAAACCTATTGTTTTTATTTATTTATTTATTTATTTGTTTGTTTATTTTTAAAAAAACAACCTAAAAATCTGCTTGCAGAGAAGTGTATTGTTGTAGCACTCTTGCACCAATTACTACTACCATGTGGCCAAGAAAAACAGTAGCATCCTGGATTGTGTTAGAAATACTGTGGCCAGCAGGAGTAAGGAAGTGGCTGTACTCTGCAGTGGTAAGGTCATACCTCAAGTACTGTGTTCAGTGTTGGGCATCTCAATACAAGAAAGATATTGGGGTGCTAGAGTAGGTCCACGGATGGACAATCAGTTTTGGAAAAGAAGGGGTAACAAGCCTTATGAGGAGCAGCTGAGAGAGCCGGGGCTATTTAGTCTGAAGAAAAGGAGGCTGAAAGGAGATCTTATTGCTGTCTACAGCTCTCTGAAAAGAGTTTGTAGAGGGGTGAGTGATGATCTCTTCTTCCAAGTGATAGAACAGGAGAATAGTCTTAAGTTGCTCTAGGGAAAGTTTAGTTTAGGCATTAGGAAGACNAGAAAGATATTGGGGTGCTAGAGTAGGTCCACGGATGGACAATCAGTTTTGGAAAAGAAGGGGTAACAAGCCTTATGAGGAGCAGCTGAGAGAGCTGGGGCTATTTAGTCTGAAGAAAAGGAGGCTGAAAGGAGATCTTATTGCTGTCTACAGCTCTCTGAAAAGAGTTTGTAGAGGGGTGAGTGATGATCTCTTCTTCCAAGTGATAGAACAGGAGAATAGTCTTAAGTTGCTCTAGGGAAAGTTTAGTTTAGGCATTAGGAAGACCTTCTTTTTTGAAAGGGTCATCAGGTATTGAAACAGAGTGCCCTGGGAGAGTGTTGAATCATAGTGATTGAGGTGTAAATGTTGTGTAGATATGGAGCATAGGGGTATGGTTTAGTGGTAGGTTTGGTATGGTTAGGTTAATGGCTAGGCTAGGCTAGGTGATCTTACAGGTCTTTTCCAACTTAATCTATTCCATGTTTTGATGATTTATTAATGCAATACAAGGGCAAAGATCAAATATTTCTAAGGCTTATTGGGACTTCATGTGCTGATAATAATCACAGTGAAATGTGATAAGATTAGAGCAGGAAAAACAAATTTGCTGTGTAAGGCTATTACATATGAAAAGTTGAAGCAGGAAAATATGGTGGCTGGTAAATCAAAAAGCAGCACTTTCTCCACAAAGTTTTTCTAGGATCTTTGCGCATAAACAGAAGCACTGATCAGTTGTGGTGTCTTTAATTTTGTTGGATGATTCTGGAATACTTTATTACCATTATTACAAAGCTTGTGTTTCACATTTGTACATTGTTGTTATCCCCTCTGTGTTTTTACCATATAAATAATTTTACATATGCTGGATACTACCTATTTTTTGTCATTTTCATGCCCTAAAACATATTTTATCCAACTCTCAAGGTTACATTCCTTCAGTGACTGACCATTTCTGTTTATATGCTGGGGGCATTTGGCTCCATTCTTTGTCTTCATCCTGTTTTTGAGGTCTCTAATAGCTTGTATTTATACCCTCAGGATCCCTTCTTTGAGGTGTCGAAAATACACCATCAGTCTTAATGAAATGGTAGTGGCTCACTACAGAGATTCAATGTTCTCTTTTAGATGATTTGCTAGACTGGTATAAATCAGTGCAGCTGAACTGACTCTGTCAGGGATCTACCAACTCGCAAGAGCCAAATATCTTTTTAGGCATTTCTCTCATCAGATGTGCAATTTGGTTAAGTTTTCCTCTAAGAGGTGGTATAATTTTTCACAAGTCTACTCACTGAATTAAGCACACTTGTTAGAATGAGCAACCTTAACTCATTCATGATCCAATCTCGATATGGAATTGTTACTGATTATCTCCTATTTCCCCTGAATTCCTTATTGCACTGCAAGTATGAGATTCACAGTTACATCTTGCCAGAGTTTCTGTCACACTTATATGATAATTTCTCATTTTCTGGCACTTAGTTCACGTTCTGTTTTGATGTGTGAGCATAGTGAGAACAGTGTGAAGACATGGTTTGAAGAGCAGTTCCTTGTTTGGATAACTGCATGATGTGACATTGTTTTATGCAAGAGGCTACAGAGTATGTAGACAAAAGTGCTTATCTCATCCGAACTATAAATATATGGTGCACATTACTGATAACATCTTAGATTCAGGCTTGATGGTTATTTACGTTTTGCTTTAATCAGAGACCGGACAGTTAATGGATCCAATTCTGGTATGGTTAGCTGAAAAACCCTTGTGTTGAAATGTGGACTTTTCTGAACACTCTAAAATCTGTACATTATTTCTGAAAACATCCTCTATATTACTGAGCCTGATAGAGGAACAGACTTAAGGTATGAATTTATTAAAAAAAATAGCTCCTTAAACACATTCCATTCAGATCAGCATTTTTTAAGATTTGTTCAATTTTATTTGTATATTTCTAAGGATCAAATAATCTTGTCATCCTATCTTCCACCCAATTCATTTATCTTACTTGATTTTAGTGTCAAATTTCATAGGGTGCCAGGCAGTTATTGATGTAGCTGCTGCCATGATCTCCCCTGGCTAAAGCAAGGCAAGACAGAGCTTTTTTCATATTGAGTTAGAAGAGGTCAAGCTCTGTGAACTTAATAGGTGCAAATTTTTGGGCTTGCAAATCAGCTCAGGTGCAGCTGTCCTTATTGCCAGTTGGTGATTGCTAAATCAGAGTCACCCCCATCTCTGTAGACCAAGAGCTGCTATAAGTGAAATGCATATAGTGGCACTTCAACAGAGTAATCCTTTCCCGTGTGCATTTGAACAGTAAATCATACCCATCATTCATTTGGAAAGCCGGGTAGGTTTAAAGTGTGTGTGTTTTGTCTCAGTTGCTATGTGGTTTTAAAACTCATCTACCTCAAACTAATGTTGTTCCGTAAGTAGTCTTTTGAGATTTTCTGCTCACTTTATAACCTTTCTCCTTTAGTGCACTTGTCAGAGATTCAGTATAATTTATCTTACACAGGCCCTGCTCCAGACTGCCACAAGTCTGCAGGATAGCCATCAGCTGCTTGGCTGTTCTGTCTGTTCATGAGAGTACTGACACTGCTGTAAGATCTGCAAAAAGTGGAAGTTCTGTTTAGCAATGAAATGTTCCCTGATCTGGTATGCTCTTCATCTCTGTAAATCCATTATAATCTTATCTTTCCTTTTAGTACTGTATGCATGATACTGAATTTAGGAGGATGGCAAGAAGCTGTGACTAGTACCAGAAAGGCCACCATCAGTGCTTGTCCAGAGTCCTAGCGTAACATAAACATCTAGTTCTTGTATTCTCCAGAAGTTCAATGGACTCCAGTAGCCCTCTCCAAAAAAGAGTCAGATACAAAAGATGTATTTTTTTTATTGCCCTGGAAGCCTATTAAATGAGTGGGTTTTCAAACTGACACCTTGACACCACTTATTTTCATGATTCCAAAAGAGAATTTACAGCTTGTGCAATGTCTGACTCTACCAAAATTCTCAAGCATGATGACAGTGAGACAGCTTTTAAGCTCAGAGCTTTCCATTGTCTCATGTCCTGAGTCTGCTGGTTTCAGAGTCTAGTAAAGGTCACTACAGAGGGTTATCATTTGTACCACAATTTTTGTTATATTCTTGCATTTCATTACAGTAAATATTCCTAGTAACTCTGTCTTCTAATAAAACAATATTTGCTTCATGTTTGTCTGAGAATACACACATGCATTGCGTATAATAGCATTTGGGACAGCATAATTCCAGTCTATTTTTCCCCCCCTGTAGATATCAAATTAACATGTTAAATCCTTTACCTCTGCTGTACCATGCAGGTAAGTAGTTTCTGTTTAACTTAAATTCATTCCTAGTTGCAATGATGGAGTTATTCTTAATGCATCTAGAGTACTGAGTGTTGCTTGTAAGACTAATGAATTCTGTGTCTGATCCTTCATTTTCCAACATTGGACTGCGTATGATGTGATTCTCCCTACTGTAAACACTCTGTACAAAAACAGTGTTAAAAAGAATGAATTAAAACATTCAGAAAGGAGGGTTGGTTCTATGACATTTTAGTCTGTACATAAACAGGATAAGTACAATTCTAAACACAAGGAATCTCAAGGCAGTTTGAGGGAGTTGCTTACACTGGAGCTAAGAACAGCTGTGTCTGCTCAACCGAGTTGGTGTGTAGTGTAATCTTCAGACATCAATTACAATAAAACACCTGATCTTTATTGGTATTAGGGACTTTTAACTGTAGGATGTCTGTGTGTGCCTTTATGTAATGGAAAAGAAAAGGTTTCTGTGCACCAGTGAGAGTAGGAAACAGCAAAGTATCTTCCAGCTGCTCTAATAGGTGGGTGAAAAAGGTTTGTACATTTTGTTAAATCCCAAATCTTACGTGAATTGTCATCTGCTTGACACTGCATTAAGCTTGGGCCCCTTCTTTGCTGAAACAACTTGTTGGATATATTGTTGAATATAGCTCTTCTCTCAAATGCTCATCTTTCCACTGACAAGTTTTGCTGGAATGATGTATTGACAAAAAGCCAGGGACTTTGCCAGTATTCTTTTTTCCAGTTTTCTCAGATGTGTTTTTAGAATGGAGGACTTCTTTAAAAAAATACCTATTGATATGTAAAATCCACAAAATATACACTTCAAGGTCCAAACACGGTTTATTCTCTGATAAACGGTTCTTTGGGAAAAATCAATTACAATGCCAGGAGACAGAGTTTAATCATGTCTTGTGAAAGGTCAAATGGAAATGAAAGGTTATAGGGAATGAAAGGTTATAGTCAAATTTATCCATTCTGAGAGAATAAATATTTTGTGACTAGAAGCATCTTGGCTCCACATCTCTCTCTATAGATATATATACACCTTTACATAGATGTGTTAATGTATTTATATACACACCCTCCACCCCCTCAAAATGTCCTATTCAACACATTCTGTCATGGCAACCTGATGTTCAGCTACTTAGATTTATGATTGGTGACATATTGAAGGATATACAGATATGTTCCCGTGAGGACATATCAGGATGACATATCTGTTGGGAACCCTTGTTCTTGCCTTAAAAGACCTAGAATTCTCCTTGAGGATGAGAAAGAAGAACAAGGAAGGACAGGAATTTTGGGTCAGCTAAATGTAAAATAGCTTCTGAAAATCCTTATTAGCTGTATCCTCCATTGTACTTTGCTCTGGAATTAAATTCTGATATCTCTGTCCTTCACCATGTAATACAGCATAAGGTTGTTCTTAACTGTTGCTATAGAGGTAGTTTTAAGGATTATCTGTTCCTACATGAAAAAAAATGAAACAATGCAGAAATATGTGAACCCTTCACGTTTCCTGATATAAAAAAAATCCCAGTATAAGTGCATTCAATTTAGTTTTTAAGGTCTCTAGCTTCAACTTTATCATTCATAGAATTTTCTTCAGTGCAGAGATGGCTAAGTGAAATTAAATGCTGTGTTAACTAGGAAGTCCAATACTAACTGTAGTAGAATCCTGTGGCCTTGAATTAATGATTTCATTAAGACCTACAGAACTGTGTAGTCCTTGATGAATGTTTACCACGCTCGCTGCCCCTGGAGGTTAATCCATTGACAAATTTGTGCAAAATGGAGGGGGAAGTTGTCCAATTGATGATATTCAGGTTCTTGTAGATCCCACTTCTTTCTTTCTTAGATGTGAATTTCTTAATGTAGGTAGCTTCTGAGCACTTAAATGTTTTCTGTCTGATATTCTATATATCTCATTAATATGACCTGCCATTTGTTCACAAGTAGACATCTTGCTCATTATGGGTCTGTGTTAGTTCCATTTCTGCAATATTTGCCCTCAGTGCCAGTGGGAGTGAAACTGAAGTAAACAGTATGTTAGTATGTATGTGTGTATCTTTACAGAGCTACTGCTGATACTGGGGTATAGGCATCATTTTGAAGACGGTGTGTGATCCACAGATGAACAATGCCACTTGTGGGTGTTTGGCTCATTTCTTGTTCTGTGTGTCCTTGTAATTATTGATCTATATCGATTCTTCGACAGGAATGAAGAGTGGTTTAGGTCCTGTTTTCTCGTGGCTTTTTTCTTCTCTTATATTGGACAGGAAAATGGACTGGTCCAGGAAAACCTTGTAGGGATGCCTGTAAAATACCTTCCTCTCAGGATGATGCATGATGGTGTGGTATATTTGGGGGTATGAAAGAGATTCTGTTCTGTGAAATTGCCAATGAGAATACTAAATTGTAGTTCAAATATTTAAAAATTGTCTTGTCATAGCTTCAGTACCAACTCCATGCGTCCTTTCATTAACTTTGGCACAAGAAAACCCTAAAGCTTTTAGAAGCTAAGCAGATACTTTCTTTGCCTCTCCCCTGACTCTGAAGATGGATAGACTCTCAGAGGAGCAAAGCTAGTGTAGTGGGAAGTAAAAAGTCTGAGGGGAATGAAAATCTGATTTCTTTTATTGCTAGATTACTTTATTTAACATAAATATTCTCTGACTAATCAGGAGATGATTAAGGCATCCCAGATCACTGAAAAGGTTTGTCACCATTATCATTTGTAAAATCTAAAAGGATATAATTTTACACAGAAATATTTTTTTCTTTCATATAAAAAAGAAGCAATAAAGAACTCATCAACTAATCCAGCTAACACTTCATATTTCACTCTTAGACTACTCTAGCAATCCATTATCAGGCTATCCTTCATCCTCTTGTAACACAACCCCTTGGCAAAGAAAAATAATCCATTTAAATTTTAAAATCCACCTGAAAGTAAATGAACTTGATCCAAAGACTAGTGAAATAATTAAAAAGACTTCCTGTAGCTGTGATGTAGGTTTCAGATTAGACTTCTTTCTTGAAATAAAATATTTAGTCTGATGAATATCCCATTTTCTACAGCATAGTATGTAAGGTAGGACTGAAATAAGAAGAATTCTTAAAGAATATCAAAGGTCAAAAGTTAGAGAGGTTTCTGTGGCCACGACAAATTTTCCCCAGACAATTTTAAAAGCACTATAATTTTTAACACCTTGCAAATCATCATAACTTGCCTATATGGTGCCACTTTTAAAATTATCCCAGATGGAATTGCTTACTGCCTTGTAGTACCAATGAGAAATGCTTAGAGAAAGGTAAAGGTGGATTGTAAAGAGTTGGCCTGTTGCCATGTTGAAGTAATACAGCATTTTGGCAAAGTAGTGCATGTTGGATACTTTAGACATGGATTAACCACACAAGAGGAAACAACTACCAATGTTAAGAGGTTAATTACTATGAGTAAAGCAAAACAGCAAAGATGTCATATTAGCTCACCTGGCTATCTCATATAAGCTACTGAGGAACTGATTTGGATTGCGGAAAATAATTAAGTTTATGATCAGTCATGGTAAATAACATGCTAATTACTTCAATTATTACATTTAACTCAATGGTATTAATTAGACTCTTCTTAAAATTCAATTTGAACTTGTTGATGACTTCTTAAGGCAGAACTATGCTTAGTAAGGCTCACTTGATGTTTTGAAGGAAAAAAAGTATGCTTCTTCCAAGGAAGCACCAACAAAACAACACACTGTGATGGTTTCAGTTATCTTAAATCCATGACTAGACCTGTCTTGCAGCAACTAGTAAAGTGGGGATTTTGCTAGCAAAGATGTCAGGTTGCTCTATTCATAATGCATATCCTAATGATTGCAAGGAACTAAGAACGATCCATAATGCTAATTCCTTCTTGATTCTAGGTGAAACTTCCTCCACTTGATTTCACAACATGTATACTGAAAATTATAGGAAAAATCTTTGCTCTTGCTCTGTGTCTATGCTGTGTGGAAGTGGTAAGAGTTAGCTGACCTTTTCCATTTAAGAATGGCAGCCATCCAGCTGTCCATCTCAGAAGTATAGTTTGTTTGTTTTATGTGACAAGGGTAAATGGATGCCAAGAAAATCCTAATCCCAGAGGATGATTCTTTACTAACTGTTGTCTCAACAAAAACTTGCCAAGGACTAGATTTATAAAAGGACTGCACTGTTGACATCATTAGAAAAGATGTATGAACTTCTTGCAGTAAAACCAAGGCACTAGAAATTTACTATGTAGCAGAACTTCAGAATATCATGATCAGTGCCTAAGATGCTTATGATAAATAAAGCACACAAAGAAACTGCTTTTGAGAATCCAGTACCAGTATGGATACGTAACAGAAAGGTGTCTTTGCCTATGTTGCGGATCCTCTGATGTATGCTTGGACCTTTGCATCATGGTCCTTAACTCCAGATCTTTCCATTCCTGCAGTGATGCAGCACGTACTATCTCAGTGTTGGGTTACTAGAACATGGGTAGTGTTTTCTGTGATCTGCCTGAAGTGTATGGGGCAGATAGACTTTCTTTGTGGCTAGCCATCTTCCATCAAAAAAGCATACTGTATGTCTGTACAGTATTTTATAGCTATTTTATCGCTTTGAAAATAACTCTGGAACACACTTCTCAAAGTTCTATTTCCTGTCAGTCAGTGAAATCACCTAATTGATAATTTGAGATATTTTACCAGAGATATTTCCCCTTCATCAAGGTTTAATTCTGTTATGCTTCACTTACACATTTCTGCCTAATTGGACAGGATGTCCTAATAGTCAAACTTCTGAAGAGCTCAAGGTATAATTTAGGTTTGGAAAATGGCTGTTTTTTCTCAATTTGCGGTTCATTAAATCATGCTTAACATCTGTCCCCTTTCAATTTTTGCATCAGATACCACAAAATTAATCTAAGAGGAAGATTTTTCATGTTGTTAATAAGTCTGTGTAGAAAGATGCAGAGAGGCACTCATGAAGTTTGCATGATCAATTCTCTCCTGTTGTGGGAGTCTAGATTAAAAAACAAACCTTGAATGAACTCATGAGAATGTTTCAGTTCTGCGGAGCAAGAATGTACAGTCACTAAAGCTTCAGCAGGAGATGACTGAAGGAGATTCCCTGCATTCTGTATCTTCAGGTCTTGCATCTTGTACACCAACTTGCACTGCTGCTATTCTGATTTAGAGACACCTTGGATTTTTTGGCTGAAGTTGAAAAGAATAAAGAATTATTGGAAATCTGGAAATAAAATGCAACACAACTGAAAAACACTGCCAGGTCATGTTTCAGTAATGTGATCTCGTATGGGTGGAGGCAAGAAAAACAATCATACTTTTGCTTGAATAAGTAAAATTGGCCTGTCTACTCAAAGCAAGGTAGTCAGCACTGCAAAACCAGATGAAATATTTGCCTCAAGAGAACTGTTCCAGAAAGAGATCATATTATTCCTTGAGGAACTTTGGAAAAGGTTAGAAGTCATTTACCCCAGAGTTTCAGAAGTGTATAGATAGCTACTCTTGCTAACTTCAGTGGAAGTTAAAGTCTGTGCCCTTTTGTTTTGTCAATCACATATTGCCAAAAGGACTATTGGGATATCTAGTTGTATGCACAGTCTAAGAAGCTGTGTGTGTACAAGCAAACTCACATATTTGTGACAATAGGAAAATAGGAGCTGTCAGCATAAAAGGACCAAATAGGAAATATATTTCATTTGAGGAGCAGATATAGCATTGTTTTGTTTCTCTAATCACCGTATAATTCTCTGATCAGCATATAAAACATCTATTTAATTCCTCCATGTCTTGAGCTTCATTGTGGCTAAAGATCTGACATTCACAAGATTTTGTTAGACAAGTTTATGCTAGTAAAATGGTCCTTTTTAGTACTATGTACTGTAATTCACTTTGTTTTAGCAGCTGGTATAATAGAATAATTTTGACTGTGATGTCCTCCACTTGTCCTCTGTTGAAATCTAAGCTATTGTGCCAAGGGGCAGAATGCAAAAAGGTAATTTTCTCATATATAAGTCTCCAGAAAGCTGAAGCAAAACTGCTTTGGGTATAGAATATATGCTTGCCGGTCTTGTAACCTCAAAATTTATTGTTGCATTTCACAATGAATAGTTTTCAATGAATACATGTGTTATTACTATTTGTGATATACTGCTATACATAAATACGTGAAAAGGGATTTTAGAATACTGGTCTCTTTCTAGGTAAATTAGACACGTCAACGTTCAGTATGCTGTTTATTGCCTTTGGCTGTGTGTTTGTGTATACATATGCAGTCTCTTTTTCCCTTGCGCCCTGATACACATACACACACAATGTGATTGTTCAGCCTGTAAAGAAAGAAACGCAGATCTGCCACTTTGATGTGTGCATTGGTTTAATCTAGTTCTAACTGTCATTTGGTGCTCTGGGGTGTTTTTGGAAATTAGAATGAAAAGTTCATGACATTTTATAAAAGAATGAGGACTTTTAAAATTATTATTTTAGGAACAGGACAACATTGTTGCTAGTAGTATTGCAGAATGAAGGCTAAGACATGAAAAGGTGGTGAATAGCTAGCTTTAAAGATAAGGACTTTTTTTTTCTAGGGAACTGATTATACTTGCCACATACCAGGCATTTCACATTTGCTGGAAACTGTTCTATCATCACAAAACACATCAGTAAAGTGTTACAAGATCCCAGAAGCAAGAAAACATGGGTTTTCTAATTAATTAGACAGTGTGTTTTGGGCTTTTTGTACTTGGTTTAAAGATCAGAATCATAGAATGGTTCTGTTTGGAAGGGATCTCCAGAGATCCAGTTGCAACTGCTCTGCCATGGACAGGGAGACCTTTCTCTAGACTAGATATCTCAAAGCCCTATCTAAGCTGGTCTTGAGCACATCCAGTGATGAGGCATCCATAGCTTCTCTGTGGCACACACAGGGGTACAGCTTTCATAGCTATACAGTGGGTGCAAAACAGATGAAGAAAGTGCAGAAACTTTCCTTTGTTTGTTCCTGGTGTAGGAACTGCCAGCTTTGACTTTTCACTGGGATTAATAGAACTAAACAGGATCACTTTGCCACCTGGTTCTCCATCTGATTTTGTGTATAAAGTGTCAAAGCTTTTTAAAGGTTTTTAATAAAGTGTGTAGAATTTTTTTTCTATTTATTCTTTGACCTTTTATGATCAGAAGCAGTAAAGATAGATAAATCCATGGAAGACGCATCATATACAGAATGTGAAATTTAGAATAAACTTTTAGCCAAGAATTATTTCAAATGAATTGTGTGTAGTAGATAATGCTGAGTGCAAAGCAGGTGCTTGTAAAGAGGAGTATATATGACCCTAATTTGGGTCCAAATCTTCACAAGGCATGCTGAAAGAAGTGTTGCCAGCCAGCCAAGAAAATCAATACTCAGATATTGTACAAAATGACAAATGTCAGACATTTGGAGCAAAAATGTTTCCTAGGAACAAATAAAAGCAGAAAATATAAACTGTAAAAGATGTATTGAATGAAGTGTTCACTGTGGAGTAATTGTCCAATGCTGCTGTGACTGCTGGTTGTCTTTGTTACTTCAGGCTGTTTCTGATAAACCTGCAGACAGATACAGACAGTGTCTGTAAGGTTGGTAAACTTGCTATCACATAAAGTTTTCTCTGATGTAGTATAAATGTCAGCGAGATAAGCATCTGAGATTATTTTCAGCTTTGGAGTTTGGTAAAGACAACCAAATCGAGACAGACAAAGAGACAAATAGTCAATGTTTTTGTCCTAGCCCTAAAATATGTGAAGAGCAAAAGGGAGATGGTGTGAACATTTATGAAATGGTAAGGTCATGCTTATGCCTCCTTTTTCTCATAATACGTACTTTGAATGTCTCCATAAATTGCAGTCTGCCATTACAGAACTGATGGGTGAAAGAGCTTTGGACCAAAAGCTCTATATTTGTGTTTACCAATTGCTGAATGCAGAAGCGCTGAAATATTTTCCATTGTAGTTTGACTTGAATGGTTATGTCAGTTGCCACTAATGCATTGGATGTTTTTTCAGTGTGATCTTCAGCATGAACAAGAATAAATAGCGCTGTTTATTTGGATTATCTGAAAATCATTATAATGAAAAAGATAGCTTCCAACAGTGTAAGAACAGCTATCATTTCTCATGTAGATGTTCTGTCCCCACATTTATCCAATGGGACAAATAATTCTCCCTAAATTTGCTTCTGAGCATAAGCAGTGACACAGAGGCATAGGGGAATAGCAATAAGAATGGGGGAGTGAAAGGATAAGGAGTTCAGCTCTGTCTCTGTCAGACCATCAATATTGTGAAGCAGTGAAATTGTCAGTTTCTTAGTTGCTATTCCCTTTCCATACAGGACACTTAGTGGATTTGCATGAAGATAGGAAAAGGCAGAAGGGTTCTTCAGGATGTACATTAGTTCCATGCTTTCTAAAGAGATGTTAGATCCCAAAAGTGTTAGATGCCTATGGTATCTGCTGATGTGTACATTGTCATGTTCTGATTGATCAGAAAAGGAGGTCATCTGGTTTCTGTTCCATTGCACACAAACCAGATTAAAGTAAAAATCTAACCAGTATAGGAAGAGCAGAGTTTTTATTCTGATAATCCAAGTTTAATTGTCTTGTCTGTTGTGTTCCCACAGCTTCTGATGATTAAGATGGTTTACCTTAGCATCTGGATATTGAATATCCTTTCAGTTATCTGTGATCACAGCAGTGACTAGCAAGTTGCGTTTGGACAACAACTGAAATAGGTGGTTGTACTTTTGTACTTTAGATCATCAGGACCCAGACTCTGTAAAACACTCAAGAATTGCAGTGGGGACTGAGAGTGTTTCAGAGGCTGAAGACATCTGTGAATACAAATTGAGGTAGCATTTAACACCCAATATTCACTATTATGTAAAATGAGAAGTCTAGTAGTAACAAATTTTAACCGATTTTAAGAAGTCTGTAGCTGAATTACTTTTACTGAGTCTTTAGCGGAGTGGACTTACTGGTTCTTTACCGGCATTCAGCTGATTAATATGCAGAAATTACATCAGGAGAAAATTTTTCACAATGGGAGTGGTGAGACACAGGAACAGCAGGAACAGGTTGCTCAGGCAGGCTGTGGATGCTTCCTCCCTGGAAGTGTTCAAGGGCAGATTGGATGGGGCCTTGAGCAACTTGCTCTAGTGGTGGTCTTTAAGGTCCCTTCCAACCTGAACCATTCTATGAATCTTGCTGTTATTCACAGAGCAATTTCTACTCCATTTAAGCAATGTTATGAGAGGTTTCTGTGGAGCTGAACCAGTGTATCACAGTGGCACTAAAATGCGAAGTGTAGCTACTCCGAGCTGCGCATGATACACTGCCTTTGTGAAACATACTTTTTAAACTGGAATTATTATGAATTCCCAGGAATGGATGCAGTATTTTCTATTAAAAATGTAAACGACAGTGGACAATGCAATTTTGTGGAAGGAGCACTGAACTGGATGATGGAGCAAATTGGATTGAGTTCAAAGATCTGTCTCCAATAAATATTGTGAATTTAGTTAGGAGATCATGTCCCCAGTTTATCTTACTTTGCACAAATAAGCTGTTCCTTTTGAAGAGCTTAGAAATGCACTTGACTGTGTACAAGGCAGGTATGTTGTATATTAAGAATATGAAAGATGCATGACACTTTATATAATTGGAGTAACAATGTTTTTACTTCATTTCTGAGGTTTGTTATGTTTTTTGTAATTCTGATGGTTAACACATAAAAATGTTTTGTACTTTTTTTGAATGTCAACTTTAGTATCAACAGAACATTGATTATTTTTTTCATTATGTGGCAGCTTGAAATTATTTTTCTGTCTATAAATGATCTAGTTTAATTAGAGGTGAAGCTTAGAGAGAAAGCCTTTCTCAGAGCTGAGAATTGCTTTGAATTTCTCAGACATGTGCTGCCCTTTAGAAGGAGTGCACACTGTCTTAATGAGGATCAGGATGACAGAATATTTTCCTCCCCACAGATGAAATCCTGCATGCAAAAGTTTGAAGCTGAGATACAGTCAGGAAATATAGTTTAGGTGGAATTATTTCAAGCTTTGTCTCTTCGTCTTTGTCAGAAAAAATATGGCACTTTAGTACATTTAGTACCGTAATGCATTTACAACTGCTTAAGAACATTCAGAGTTCCACAGTGACTCTGGTTTGTATCTACTGCTGCATCCCACCTGCACAGTAATAAATCAGTCATTAGAAATGTCACTAGTGGGTGGATTAATAGGCATTAAAGAAGAGTTCAGGTCTTTGCATGCATGCAAGTTTATGGAGAAATGTTATATATGCTGGTTCCATTCTTCTTCTCTTCCCTTGCAATCTCAGTCAGCCACTGTGGGAAGGAAGGTATTGAGCTGAATTAAACTCTGCTGTGACCTAGTGCTGCTGCTTTCAGTTACATTGTTATGTTCCAGGTGTGACTACAGAAATGGTTATAGACAGCCATGTATTTATGCTGCTTGTTAACATTGATTTGGGAGCCCACCAACTGCTGTGCATAGCACAGTACAGTGCTGTGTTTGAATTAATAAGCCATGCTAAATTCAGCGGGCAGAAAGCCACACTGATGTGGCTGCAGTTTCCAGACTGAAGCTGTGTCATGATTCACCAGACTAAGAACTGGCAGAGCTAATGTGTGATTGTCTCCATCCATTCGTTTTCATTATTTGTCTCTTGGCAAACTGAGGTCGACAGTACTGGAGGACAAATGCTTGGCTTACATTTAGGAAGTTCTTTTTCTAAACGTGATGCTTTAGAAATGCTTATTTCCTATCTCACTTCTTCCAAAAGGTATAAAAAAAAAACCCAAAACAATGAGGTTCTGCATAATCCTTATAACCTGTGAAAATACATGAAGCAGTCTGTTGCTTATCCATAAAATTTCTGAGATGCCAGTTCTATGCAAAGGTGAACTATTATAATAGGGAAGTTGTTTATGATGATCTAAGAGTACAAATGGGATACAAAGCAAAGTACAAATGTGGTTGAAAAACATTGTCAATATTTTGGTATATAAACTCTTCATCAGTTTGGATAGTTGTTTCTATTTCAGACCTGGCAATAATTCATGTACCCCAAAATGTATCTGTGTTTCTGTAAAAATATCTGCTGCTTCAAGATTAAATCATAATATCTTTTACTATCAAGGTGTCTCCAGGTCAGTTATGGCTTTAATAATAACCTCTATCTCATTATCCATATGCCAACATGTAGCCCCTTTCGATGTGCTTCTGTCAGTATTCTAACTTCTACTGAAGTAATCCAACAAAAGCACAAGAAATATTACATTTTTGTTATTTTTACTATGATTCAAGTTTTCAAGAAACAAATGCAGCAGGAGCATCTGCATTTGCACCCACATGTTGCATGATTTATATGAACAGAATCTGCACATTTTCCTTACTCTGCTTCTACTTCTGACATGACCTTACAACAATAGGTAAAGCCAGTCAATGACAATCATGATCACTATGTTACTGTACATGGTTGGAAAGATAGGTGTAATGAGAGAAAACTGACAGGACATTGGTCTTTATATTGCTCATACCATGGGACTGGTGTTAACTACACCTGCTTTCTCAGAAACCAGTGCCCCACAGACTTAATTGACATCCCTGGAGTAAGAGCAACCCTGTTTACATTCACTGATTCCAATGATGTTTTCAATGAATATGAACACTGGGAAGCTAGAGCCACACTTACTTGTTTCTGAGGTGTGGATTGCTGAATGCTCTAGACATGAGATTTTTAAGTTTGAATCTATTCAAAAAAATGCTTGATTTTCTTGAGTCATCCTTATTAAACAGAATATATGTAGATCAAACATTTCAGGAACAGATATCATTATGTGAAAGGATAGGAAAAAGAGACTGCTTATTTATCTCTCAGAAGTAAGGAAGATTTTTTTCTAAAGGAAAATTTCCCTTGTCACAGAAAATTAATTGCTGTAGGCACACTTCTGTAAGTCTGACTGTTAGAGAATTTTCATGTGCATCATGAAACTGTCAAATATAGGAGTAAAATGCCTATAATTCCTGTTTTATTTGGAATAGTTGAGGATTTCTATGGTGAAGCACAGTGATCGACTTTATAATATGGCTATAAAGTAGAGAGGCCTTTATTGAATCAAGGACACCCTGACATTCACAAATCTACCAGTAGGGGCTACCAAGCAACACATGGAATAAACAGATTATGAAAAAAATTAATTAAGTCTCTCACATAAAAGAGCATGTGGTAGAATTACCCCAGGGGACCTAAATATAGTGTTCTACCAGATGGTCTGCAGGAGAAACACCATCTGATTAGAACAATGCAAGCTTTTCTGTACAACTGTTGCTATGCATGAACTTGTCTATGCATGGGGTTTCTTTACATATTTCCCACTAGATTGTTTAGGAAAATCCTTCTTTATGCATTGCTGTTTCTCCTCTTTCTTTCTTCAATTTTGCTGCTTTCAAAAGGGCAGGGAGAGCTTCATTAAAATTTAATAGAGCAGTTGCAAAAAAGACAAAAAGAAAAGATTACTAAACTATGTTGGCTTGTTTTGTTTTGTTTGCTCTTTGTGATTAGTATCACTGTCAAATAAAATTAAATTTCTCAGATATAAATATTGGCATCCTTCAGGCATTACTCCCTCTTCCAAAGCCCATTGAACTAACAATAAATATTGATTATGGCCTTCCTCAAGGCCGTCTGAGAGCTTTCTCTATAAGAGTTTAAATCTCTGTCCAAGAGCATGCTGTGTAAACTACCAACAGCTCTTTATGTGGCGTTATAACAAATGTTTTAATTGCAGTTTTTAAAATTTGCAACATACTTATCTTTAAATGTATTCAATGCTACACAAAACAAGTGCTTTTATTATCATTAAATTTGACTCTGCCTAAATTATTGGACTAAATGAGCTGGATTTAGTCTGATCTTTTTAAGTTCTCAAACTTCTGCTCAAACCATGAATGTTTATCATGCATAATTGTTTCTCCTTTGTACTGCTCTTCATTAACTCTCTTTGCATTCTGCTCTTCACATGATCTAAAAATTCCTCTTTAAGTATTAATTAAGCATTCATTTCAAGAAGGGAGAAAATAGCAATAAGGAATGTTGTTTGTTTTGTGATATCCACTTAAACAAATCTGACTAATTTAGAAAAATCTATAGGTGAAATTAAGAAGCCCTTGGCATACAGAAAGCTAGGTACCCCAAAACACTTGTGTTAGTTTTTTCAAGCCTTTTGTGTTTGAAGGACTGAAAGTTTTTTGCCTTTGTTTAGATGTTTGTAGATATTGAGAGCTTCCTGTACTGCCTGGTCCAGAGGTCATCCATGTCTAAACCTCCAGTTAACTAGATGTGTCTTCATGGAATGGCTTAGCTTGGAAGAGACCTTAGAAATCATCTAGTTCCAATACTCCCTGCCAAGGGCAGGGATGCCTCTCACTACACCAGGCTGCCCAGAACCACATCCAACCTGGCCTTGAGCAATTCCAGGGATAAGGCATCCTTAGCTTCTCTGAGCATCCTGTACCAGTGCCTCACCACCCTGACAGTGAGGAGTTTCTTCCTAAGATGTAATCTAAATCTACCTTCTTTTAGCTTGGAACCATTCTCTGTTTTCCTGTCACTAGATGTCCCAATAAATGTCCTACTCTGGATTTCCTGTAGGGTTAGGGTACACTGGTACAATTTCACTTAAGAGAAATAGTCAAATCTAAAACATTAGAAAGTATCCCAAAGACAACTTGTGTGCCTCAATGTTAAGTAAGAATAATTTCTTTCTGTCTTTTATGTCATTAACATCTTTAGAGAGCTAAAAACTACACTTCTTTTTGTCACCCATGTATGCAGATATTTGGCAGTAGTTCTCTTTTTTTGTTTTGTTTTGGTTTGGTTTTTTTTTGTTGTTGTTGTTTTTATAACACTTATTGCTTTTGAGAAAGGACTTATATCATGAGAAGCATTCTGGACAATGTTTTCGGTGGTGCCTGGTATCCCTGAAACATCCAGAAAACAGACAGCAGTAGCTACCCAAAACATGAATTTGCAACCAAAAATTATCTGATGGAACAACTAACTAAAATAAATTACAAACTCAACTGTTGGCCAGAAATATATTATTACACAGTGTTCCTATTGTTCTTAGGAAGATGAACTGAAATGTGTTGGAGAATGGCTCAAAGAGTGGCTCTCTAGAAATGCTGCACGTAAGTAGGGCATGAGCCTGAACAACAGGTCTAAATGAAAAGTACCGAAGCGGGTATCGAGGAGTTGTTCAACGATACTGATAGCGCAGATGGCCAAGGACATTGTGGCCTTGGCATTCTCAGTAAATAACTGTGAGAACTAAGCTTAAGCAGAAACCGCAAGTAGGAGGAACATGCAAATTGTAACTTTTAGGCTAAACCAATAACCGCTTGCCTAGTAGGCATAATTATTGAGCACTGTATATATTGGGGCTATCCGAGGCAATAAACCGAAGCTTGCTCTATCATTCACACTGAATCAGCTGCTTGCTTCCTCCACTCGTCGCAGAAATGTGCATGCGTTCATAAAATGGAAAACTTCCCTCTTAAGTGTACCCAGAAAGGGGGTCACTTACCCTGAAGAGGGAAAAGGTTCACTTGGGGATATATTTGTAAGAAATGTTCACTATCTGAAAGGGAGTGTGAGGCAGGGGATTTGGAATTAGATGATCTTTAAGGTCCCTTTTCAACCTAAATGATTACATGATTCTGTGTAACCTCTGTGCTTCTTTTACTGCCCTGCTAGGTCAGAGAAGCCCCTTCTCCCACTCTGAGTACCGTTGTTGTGTTTCTTTGAATGAGGTAGACAAAAATAATAAACATCTAACCAGCCCACTCAGTCCCTTTTGCAATAAGCCACAATAGGAATCATGTTCTTTGAACACCCATTCTGCCCTCAGCAGCTCTTGTGGATGCAGTGGGACCAACTTCTGATAAGCCTTAAACTCATCCTTTAGAACACTAATGATCTCTGTATTTTGTAGAGTCCACCCCCAGGCAGGTATACAAAGGGCAGGCAATAACTGAGAACCCAAGTATATGCTTCATTGAATGACTCGATGTACCTAATACCTGCTGAAATTCTGTTGTCTTGACTGCAATTTGCCCTGTCTCCACAGCAGGCAGTGCATCATCAGGTACCACAACTGTACCCAAGGGATCCACCAGCTCCTAGGAATTTAATCTCTTATCTAGGATCTTGACAGGTGAAGTGTCTCTCTAGCACACTGTCAGTAAATTCCAGACCAATCTGTTCCTGTGTCATCTATAGAATATGCAAATGCTTGATGGCACTGTCAGTTTCACAGGTGCCACTGAGGCACTGTGGGCAATAGCAGGGGAGTGCTTGTACCTGCCCTTAGGGAAGGTGATTACAGGTGTAGTGTTCACTCCCAGGTGAAGGAAAATTGGGATTTGTCCTAGATCCATAAAGGAATCATAAAAATCGTGCCTGTTAACATCTAAAGCAGCCATCTACGAGTGGGCAGCTGCCAGTATTGCTCTTGCTGTTGATATTATACTTGAGGCAGCAGCCGTCAACATCGAGATATTACTCTTCCATTTTCTAGGACCAATCACACATCGGGTTTGCTATCAGGCCAAGCTGGAGGACTGCAAGGGGAGTTGGGGTGTCTCATTGTCTGTCTCTTCTCCAGGTCGTCAAACACCTCAGTGATGTCCCATAGCTGAGGGTGCAGGGTTGGCGGGGGGGGGGAGTGAGCCTTAGGGTCCTAGTTCCCCCCCGCAACTACCTGCCTGCTAATATATAAAATCCCAATATAGTCCCTTGTAAGGGCTTAAAACCACCTCCATGTCTGCCTGCTTTTCCCCACGCAGCCAAAGCTGACTTGGAGCTGTGGAACAATTTCCTCTGCACCCCGTTATGTTTATAGTTTTTCCCGAGGGTCTAATTCCCAGGTCCCCAGCATGTTGCCCTCCTTATAATATATGGTTAGAAATGTTTTTAATTAGCTGTAGTTCAATAAAACACATTTGTGTCACTATGTAATCAAGCATTTTTTAAATTAACTTCACACTGAAAGTATAGAGGTTTTAATGGGTTTTATGCAGTGTGACTCAAATTTCTACGTTCATCAGTTCTTATGTTTGTGGTCATCTGTGGTGCACTATTGTAATAAGAATGGTTTTGAGAATGCTCTGGGAGCTTTTCTGGCATTTTTTTGTTATTTCCTTTCTTTTCTGTCTTTCCTTTTTAGAATAAATGGCTTCTGTGAACTGGTATTCTGTGAAAACCTCAATTGTAGCAATTAGCTGAAATAATCTGTGCTTGACAAAGACCCTTTAGAAAGGTATCTGCTATTATCATCTATGGGATGAGAATCAGTATATAGGATAATTCTGTTTATATTTTGCATTTGCTATGTAAAATCACAAAAAATACAGAAAATTTAAAATAAAACCAAAACCTGGAAAAACATTACCTGAATTTTGTCCAAAATTTTGTTTTGAAATATCTTAATCATGTTATTAACTAACCATATACATCTGGAACCAGAGGAGGCCATAAACTTCATTTAACTAGGCAGTGTCCAGCTATCCAACAGTGATTTCCTTCTAGCTCTTTAAGTTATTGATCCAAATTAGAAATGTTCTTGTTTCAGTATTTCTTGACCTGTGTAAAATCCCAATCAGCCATCTAGAGGTGAAAGTTTCCTTGCTTAGTTGGAACCACATGTTGACATCAATTAATCAGTACAAAGACTTTTAAGAAGGTCAGGGTGCAGGTTAGATTAATGAATATTCATGAGTAGCAATGTAAACCTGACCCTGCAATACATGACTGGTAAGTCCTTTAAAGGGGCTGAACTCAGCTGCATCATTCATAATTTTTTAGATTGACATTATGAGGATCAAGATTTAATACAGTGCTATTATCTGTCCTGTCTCTCAGTCTCCGTTTATTGATACTACAGATAGATTAGATTCCTGCAATAATTAGGTTTTCTTTTAAAGTCCATGTATTACCCTTCAGGTTTAAATTGTGTGAGGATAGCAGCAATCTATCTAATGATTGATATAAAGTTCCTCACAGTTGCACTGGGTTAATAAACAGCACCATGAACAAATATGAACCATGGTTATAGCCACCGTGTGTATTACAGGCTCCTCTTCAAGTAATCAACAGGGTACTAGGGGAAAAAATATTTGTTAGACTGTGCCCTAAGTTCGTCTAGGCAGCCTTCCTTTAATTTTTCATTTGTAATTTATTCTGCAAATTGTGTTCTTTTACTAACAAAGAGCAGCATGAGAGAGGAAGTGTCTACCATGGTTCTGTTGTGATGCTTTTGAATCGGTTAGTCAGAATGATGAAGTCCCAACAGGGTATGGGCTCTTATGCATATGGGGAGATAAGCCAAGCATCTGTAGTATTTCCACCAAAATGGATGTTACAAGTTGCCTGATTAAATTTAATCTTCTGCAATTGATAATTGCAATTGTGAGACAATTTATAAGCTGCTGAGGTTGCAGATAAGAAAGAGTTAATAGAAGAATATCGTTTTCTCTCCACCTTCATTGCTTCCTTCTCTGTGATTACAGAGCTAATTAGCAGCAGCTCTCCTAAAAGACTGCAGCCCAGCCACAGAGGGACAGTCTGGCACTGGGCCAGAGGAATATCTCAGGCAGGAGAAGATTAGAGACACATATTGTCATATTTTTCTGTGAGAGATGATGTGAGACAGAAAAATTAAGAGCAGAATTTGGCTGCCTGTCTCAGACCTTGCTCCTGCATAAAAGCCCAGGTTTGGATTCTGACTTTCTTCAACAGGGATGGAGGTAACAATCCTATCATGAACAAAGTAAGCACCACATGGGAGAAAACCCGGACACTGTGCATGGGTTTAGAGGCTTTGTGCATTTTTAGTTTGTTTGTTTGTTAAACCCAGAATCAGGAGTATCAAAGAAAGCTGCAGAGAGTCTGGTTGTTTAGATTTGTAGGTGCTGCGATGGGAGATGTGTACACCAGGGGGTGCAATGACCACTGCCTGAAGACTCCAGGATGCAATTACGTCCTCTATGGAGCTTAAACAGAGGAGAGATTATTCTGTGAAATGTGTTATAACAAGACACTGTCTGTAATAATTGTTTTGCCAACAATACATTTGGAAAACTTAATTTTGTGTTATACAACTTCAAGCATACTGTTGTGAGTATCTGGCAATGAGTGGGACTGATAAGTCAGGAGAGGTGAAACATTTTGAGACATCAGTTCTTAGCAAAAATTGTTTGCAGCAGCACCCCTATAATTGTTCACTGCAAAGCAGTGGAATTGCTGAAAACATGCGTGATGATGGAATAAAAATAATTGTAAGAGGTTCTTAAATACATATTAAGTATTACAGGATTACTCTCCAGTCTTGTTTTAATTGTGCTGAAGTGAGAAGTCCTTTCACATTATTGTGAAGATGCAGCTTTCCATGCAAAATCAATTCTGATGAAAACACTAGCACGTAGCTGATCTCAGAAGGCTGTTCTATTGTGTTTGTGAAGTCAATTTTTATTACTTGTTCATGGAAATTCATCTACAATGTGTTGAAAAGTCTTCAGATAAATAGTTCACTGTACATCATCACATCCCTTATTATGGAAATTGCTGTGATCATTTAGATGTAATAGATTGGGGACATTTTAGTTAGCATCAGACTTTCTGTAGCATAAGAGGAAAATATTGATAGGTAAACTTGGTTCAGCAAAATGAGAATAGTGTAAAACTCCTATAATAAAGCAAGGCTGTCCAACTAAAAAGCTAATAGTAAAGGACGTACCTGTTTGTGGGAAAACCCACTAAACAAACTGAAGATAATTTCAACAGTAAATGCAGGCAGACAAATTAAGTTATAAATGGGTTGAAAAGATTTGTGTTACTTCTCTTGATCTAAAGAAGCAAGTACATAATTGTAATTGAACATAGTTTAACCCATTTGCAGTTCACTGTTCAGTGAACGTTTTAAAGACACATAATTTCATTTGTAAAAGCAAAAAAGAGATAAATGTTATGAAGCTTGCCTTAGTGATATCTGAAGCATAAAATGTCTGTCTTCAACCTATAACCTCTTAAAAATAGAGTTTATGTGAACATGGTATCATTCATTAGCATGTCAATGGTGATTCTCTAACACAGTGCCATCAAATTACTGTGGTGATAATTGAGACATTAAAAAAAAGACAGATGCTATGCCTGTTTCTAGGCTCTCATAACCCTTGAGCAATTAAATTTCAATGAGGTAACATAACACAGCTATGGCAAAAAATTAACAAATGCAATTTTATTTTTTTTTCTGTAAAATTGCCTTTCTCTAACTGAATAGTTAATATATTTACAGGACCACATTTTCAGAGCAGCCTCTGCTTAGCTAATGTGATTTCAGTTTTGTTAAATGGGCCAAAGGCTGGTCTACTGGGGCTTATCAGGATTCCCTTAAAAGGGATGAATGGGGCATGCGTGGGTGAGATATTAGATGTTGCAGATTCAGTGTATTCTCTGTCTGGAATGCATGGGAAGTAGAAGGAGGCTCAGCTGAAAGCAGGCAGAAAAAGACTGAGGTAAACACGAGGTATGGGAGGCAGAACAGGGACTTCCAGCTTTTGTCACCATAATGTCATGGAGGAGCGTTGTGGATCCTGCCACTATCAGTCACTCTCTCTGTCAGTAAAGATACTCTGACCATGCCTGTAATACACTAATGGCTGCCAAACTAGAACTGGATTAAAGGATCTTTGCTTAGGAAAAGCTGTCACTGTCCATCATGTTTTGACCATGTTGGGGTAGGGTTGTGGTTGTGACAGAAGCATAGAATCATTAGAGATTGGAAGGGACCTCAAAAGATCATCTAGTCCAGTCCCCCTGCCACAGCAGGATCACCTAGACCAAGTCGCACAGGAACACATCCAGGCAGGGCTTGAACAGTCTCCAGAGAAGGAGATTGCATAACTCCCCTGGGCAGCCTGTTCCAATGCTCTGTTACCCTCACTGGGAAGAAGTTCCTTCTGATAGTTAGATGGAACCTCCTATGTCTCAGCCTGCACCCATTGCCCCTTGTCCTATCACCAGATGACCTTGAGAAAAAACCTGGCTCCATTCTTTTGACACCCACCCCTCACGTATTTCCACCCCTCACATATTTATAGACATTAATAAAGTCTCAGCATTTCCTCATAAGGGAGTGCTCTACTTCCTTTATCATCTTTGTTGCTCTACGCTGGACACCCTCGAGCAGCTTTGTGTCCTTCTTGAACTGAGGGGCCCAGAACTGGACACAATATTCCAGATGCAGTCTCACCAGTGCAGAGTAGAGGGGGAGAGGAACCTCCCTTGATCTGCTATCCACCCCCCTTCTGACCCACTCCAGGATCCTGTTGGGACAGGCTACCCAGAGAGGTGGCAGACTGTCTTTCTTGATGAACATTCAAAACCCACCTGGATATTTTCTGGTTGTAATCTTCTCTAGGTGATCGTACTCTAGCAGTGGTGTTGGACTAGAGGATCTTCAGAAGTCCCCTACCATTCCCTGATTCTGTAAACCAGTTTGATACATTAACATAGAGCTATTGAAACCCACAGTTAGAAACACTGGCTCCTAGCTAAAACTGCCTGCTGTGAACACTGCTGGCCTCTGGCACCTCTATTGGCTTTTTTCTTTCCTAAATGGTGCTGGGAATCTAAATGCTGGATGTGATGTTCAGGGAACTGAAAACAATGCAACACAGTGTGCAGTGTGACACATCATTTTGTTCCCAAGACAGCTTCTCATGTAAATCTCATGCAACTGTCAAACCTTGTGGCATACACTTCAGTTTATAGACAAACTTGTCTGTGTCTAAATGGCAAATAAAATGATAGAGTATGTCCTATTTCTTTCTCAGTCATGTTTGATTGTGGAGCACCAGCTGTACCTGCTGGTAAAAACACAACACAGATAAACACTTCTACCTCCCTATAAGCTGGCAGGTTCTTGGGGCTGGTAAATTCCAGGAATTTTCAATAAACATAGATACAGCAGGACTGGAGAAAAAGTCAGCAAGATCTCTTCCCTAACCTCATTTATTCTCAAGTAATCTGTAAATCTGGAATTCTTTTATTAAAGGCTACTAATGATATTGCATGTGAGGGGTGGTCCCAAATCCTCACATTGTGAAAAATGAGGATTTCTTTTCCTTCACTGAAAAGTTTGCTTTATTATTCAAGCACAGTGAATACCTCTGATACTTTCCAGGCCACTCAGAAACAGCAATGCCCTATCAAAAGTCTGTGTAGTGATGGCTTTCAGTGGATTCAGTATTGGAAATTGCTCATAGCCGATTTTATAGAGTTGATCTAATAGCTGGGTGGGGGTGGTGGGGTGGGGATGTCCCTTTTACAGCCAAATGACATTTCAGGAATTAAGAACAGTCACTTCCATAGGTTACTAATTTTTTATTCACAAGGAATGGGTTGCAGTGTAAAAGACCTTGCAGACTATGAGTCACACTAATGTAAATAATATTTTTCTATTGGTTTCCTTTGAAATAAGCCTAATTACACAAATCTGAATAGCTGCCCTTCTCTATGTAACGACAGCATATAGCTTTTAAAAACTTCATGCTATTATACTTTAAATAGGAGTGATCATTAGCATCTCAAAAAGCATCATAACATGAATTGAATTATCTGTAATATCTTCAATATGGAAACACCTGGCTCAACAGATGCCTGAAGTCACAGCAGACCACCTGTTAGTGGTCCAGTTGGATGCTGTCTTAATGCACCTACCAAGAAAGTAAGGTCACTGGGGAATAAATTTGGAGAGAAGGAATCCAACAACCTGCACTCAGAATGTCAGGTGCAGAGGTAAAGACAAATGTAAATTGTAAGCAAGGCTTTTCATTCTGTGTTTCTGTCTGTTGGGAAAATTTGATGCGCTGTGAAATTTTTAAATAAAAGCTAGATATAAACTTTGAGACAGTCACCAGCTGTTCATTCCTCTTCTGCAGCATGTGGAGGAACAAAGGCACATTAAAGACCAACAAAAGGATTGAATCAGCATAGAGCAGCATCTGTGTGGCATGATTCCCACTACCACAGAGGCCCCTCTTTACAGATGAATTTCACAATGGTTATAACAGACAACTCTGTAATATTATTGCCCAGTGTTAAAATCTGTGTGATATTTACATCGTTGTGCGTGTGTGTGTTGTCATGCACTGCTCTCTGATCATAGAATGGCTTGTTCTCTGCTGCCACAAGACTATGAGAAATGAGCTGTCATTCAGGCAAAATTGACTGTAAACTATCTAATGCATTAGAGCTGCTGCTACTAGCGTGAAAAGTTAGCTGTTGTCTTTGCTGTGTTCTTGTGGATTAGCAGCATGGCCTCTGGCATGCAGTAGTGTGCCAATTAAGCTTACAATGTTGGCAAAAGAAAAGCCTACACAGAATACAGAGCACCAAAAATCTTAAGGTCCTTAATGGCTGTTAATATTGATAAAAGCAGATCTAGCGGACACTATATGTTTCATTTGTTTGTAGTGCTAGGGGTCTTGGGGTTTGTTCATCTGTTTGGTTCGTTTTTAAAGCAGAAGACAGCAGAGGAAGGATTGCAGGTGTGCCTCAATTGGGCTTATCCAGCATAATGGCTCATGTTGTATCTTCAAGATGATGTCTTCCCTAAACATGCATCAACCATAGGAAACATTCTGGAACATAAACACTCTTGTGTGGGATGATTCACTCTGCATGGTCCCTGTAATAGAGGACAAACTAGGATGCTGTTGAAGACAGTCAGAAGCAGACATGTTGCCAAGTCCCTGAGGGTAGGAAGGAATGAGACTTTTTAGAGATCCAGATACCACAGAAAGCTGTTTTCTCCAGAGGTGGCACTGAATGCTACTTGATCTAAGAGTAGGCCAGGAAAAGAGTTGCCCAGTGAGGACATGGACAAAATTTATCATCTTCTTTCCGAGCTGTCAAGTCACAGCTTTTGCTATATCAGAAGTTTATTTAGTTTCTGGTTTAGTGAAATATTACAGCAGAGTTTCAGAATTTTCTTTGACTGAACTTCTACACTACCTGGCATCAGCAAGAAATTCAGCTCCCGCATGTCATTTAGTGAGTAGTCTTCTAGCAAGTTCAGCTCCAGAGAACTCTAATTTGGTTTTGCAGATAGCAGAACAAAAGCTGTATCAGTCTCCATGCTTGTAGAAGGGCTGGGCTTCGGAAGGCTGCTACTCTTTCTGTCCTTGCAGCTTTCCTGCTTGGTTAAGTTCCTCAAGAAATAATACTGTGACATGTTGGCTGAAAAGTCATTTGCTGTTTATTATGTTTGGCTATGCAGTTGTTTAAGAGAATATTACACAGTGAGTTGTAAGAACTTGCTTATCTGTCATGTAGTACCATAGGAAGTAGAAAATACTAATTCAGAAAACAGTTTCTTATTAATATTTTCAAATACTAATATTAAAGACAATATTGAATGCACCCATTTCATATATGTACTCTTCATGTAGAAAGAAAGCAGTTTTATTATCATTAGGAAAATCTAAATTACATGATTCTTCCTGTTGGTTTCTGTGATGTTTGTGAAACATCACCTCTGCTGGTACTTGAATGGAGATTTCTCCATATGCAAATAGGCATGCCCAGTTTTGCCATGTGTACATTGTCAAGAGTAGTAAAGTGAAACAGAGACATAAATGTTGATAGTCCAGTTCGCTTTGCCCAGCCACAGTTTGGATGGAAACCAACAGAAGTACTGGCTACTGTACTAAATAATGGAAAGTACACTCTTATACATGAACTTTCCGATTTCTTTTGTTGAACAGCATGTAGCCTCATCACCAGTACAATGTACACTGATCTGCTGAGGCTTCTCTGCAAAAACTACATCTAGATTAAATGGGTGGAACAAAGAGACTTTACACTGACAATTCCTCAGCCTGTACATGTTGTATAGTGGTGATTAGCTGAGATATTAAGAGTGGACCTTAGACATTCAAGAAGAGAGCTCAACACTAGTGATCCCTCAGCCTTATACAAAGTACAGTGTATATAGAAATAACTTGTTGATTAGTATGGAGTCACCTGTCCCATCTGCTCTGGCTTGCAGGTGCAGTCTCTCACTGCACTCCTACCATGGTGCACAAGATTAAATTCTTTCCTTTTTAGCACAGTTACTTCATTGCTTGTTGAATTCTCACTGGGAGCTGGTTGCTGTGTTTGAATTGCAGGCACCAAGCCAAAACAGTTCACACCCTTTTCTAACCCATTACATATTTGTTGTATAGTGGTGTTTAGTTGAGGTATTAAGTGGACCTTAGACCTTATACATTCAAGAAGAGACCTCAACACTAGTGATCCCTCAGCCTTATACCAAGTACAGTGTATATGGAAATAACGTTTTGATTAATCTGGGGTCACCTGTCTCGTCTGCTTTGTCCTGCAGATGCGGTCTCTCACTGCACTCCTACCATGGTGCACAAGGTTAGCTGTGACCTTGGTTCTTACAGGAGCAAAAGTAAACAAGAGCCTTTCTGCATCCCAATCCTTGGTAGTCACTGCAAACATCAAGCATTACCACTTGTAGAAGCAGACACTGTCTACACAAATAGGCTGTTAACTTCAGAAAGTGCAGTTACTTAGAAGAGACTGAGCTGAAAATTGAAATCTGCTCTAACTCAGACCAGGACAACTAGCATCCAAGCTACTTAGCTTTATATTTGCCTTTGATAAAAGCTTTCAGGCTGCGCCCTCTAGCCTGAAAAGTATCAATGAGAAGATTTGTTCTGATGGCTTTCCCTCTCTGGAACATAGCAAGGACTGAACAGCAGCTGGCTCTGCAGACAAGGCTCATGTTTGTGCTGTAGAAGGTGCCAAACACTGATTACATAGGTTCCAAATTTGGCAACCCCCATTCCTGCATTAAGTACCCCTGAATTTGGGATATGTTCACAGGTAAAGCACATAATTTATTTTATTTGATTTTTCTTTTGATGCAGAAGTCCTAACATTGAGAGGCTTACCAAATGTAAATACAGTTATGATTTTATATTACAAATGGAAGAATAGCTTAACATTGATCTATCCTATATTAACGGGGGTTGATCAGGAATTTAGCTTTTGTTGTAAGATATTTCAGATGCTATTCTTGCGTCAGTCGTGTGCTTTGAATGCTGAACTTGCTACTAGAAGTTTATGACTACTGCTATGTTGCCTTTTTGGGGTAGACACATTCTTATATTGTTTTTAATAAGTATGAAAAAATACCAGGGCATCAAAGATTTAGCTTTCATAACCTTTTTTACTTTGTATAAAACATACTGATCTTTTTTGTTGTCTCATGGTGTCTTCTCTGAGAATTTCCTGACTGTTAGGATCTCATAGAAAGTTGTAGGAAATAGTTGATAGACGAATACTTTTTTTTATGGCAAAGAATTAATGGAGAGGAAATATTCAGTATGGGGAATTTTAAATGTAAGGGAAACCTGTGGATTCTTGATCATGCAAGAAGTATTTCCATGCTGGCTTATGTTGATCTAAATGTCTCCATAAAACCCATGGAAGCCAATTTTGATTTGAATGTGCTTGGGGCTTCACATCAACTGTGTTTCAGGCCTTGTGTAATATAGCACAGGATTTAGTGATAGTTAAAGCTACCCATCTACCAGAGTTCTATGGAATGTTTCTAATCTATGCCACTAAACATAGTTGCCATACCATGTAAAATTAGAAATGATTAGTAGACTGTGAACGAATGGCACACAAGTGTCTCCATTTTGACAAATGCAAAACCCACTTTCATCGGTTAGGTCTAGTGGGTTGGTACTCAGTTCTTATTTTTATGGAAAATTCTCATTGTACCATGATAATGAAGTCAACTTTTGTGAAAAACCTGCTACTTTGGTTATTATTACTCAAAGAATTGTTATAAGGGAAAAAAAAAGAAACACTAGTAAGATAGCAAGTGTGTACATAGTCATCCTCACAGCTTTCGCCTGTGAAAATCACAAGAAGGCAAGACTGTTATTCACATGTGTCTTAAGTACATTGACCTGTACCTAGATTGTCTCAGGAAAAATAATAATCCTCTTCATTTGTGATAGTTGGTGAAGAAAATACAGGAATTTCATTCTTGATATTTATATTTTGAAAATAAAATACAAATTTTAGATTTTCTTTAAGACTGACTACCATTTAAATTTGTGCTTTACAGTGTCTAGCACTTCATGTTATCATTTATGCTCTCCTGAATGTGCTTATGCTGTTATCATTCCAGTCTAAGAACAGTTCCAGTTCCTTAAAGAAGCATTAAAGTGTCAGTAAAAGATACCTCTGATGCTTGCTTAATTAGCCTTTTCTCTACTACGACTAACCCACTAATTAAGATTTAAATAGATAAAATAGATTTATTGACATTTTCATTAAAATATTGCTACCCAGATGCACCCATACTACGCAGTGTGGGAGTGATTGTCACCACATTCTTGGCAGAGACGGTGACTGTAATAACTTCATACCACTCTGCAGAAGTGCCAAAACTGTTGATTTGGAACTGAACTTACTGCAGTGAATCCCAAAGTGGAAATGAATCATGGAATCATTTAGCTTGGAAAAGACCTTCAAGATCATGGAACCCAACCATTAACCTAATTCTGCCAAGCTCACCATCCTTACACACCATATCTATATGATTTTTAAACAAATGCAGGGATGTTAATTCAATCACCTCCCTTAGTCATCTGTTCTACTGTCTGATGACACTTCCAATCAAGT
This sequence comes from Upupa epops, assembly GCA_013397515.1. Taxonomy (NCBI): domain Eukaryota; kingdom Metazoa; phylum Chordata; class Aves; order Bucerotiformes; family Upupidae; genus Upupa; species Upupa epops. The sequence continues at coordinate 59,337 of VZRI01006343.1, read as the reverse complement.
TTTTCCTAATGTCTATCATAAACTTCCTCCTGCACAAATTGAGGCCGTTTCTTCTTGTACTATCACTCAATGCTTGTGAGAAGATACACTCAACCCTTTCATCACCATCATTAAGTTGAAAATGCTCATATCCCTCTCTAACATAGATGGCTTTGCCACAACCCCTTTTTGCTTACCTATTCTTTCTAAAAAATTGGTAGCCATCAATTGTAGCACTTCAGTCATGTAAGCTGTCCCACCATGTTTCTGTACTACATCCACATTTTTCATGGTGCACACTAGCTTCCAGCTCTTCCTATTTGTTACCAACACTGTGTGCCTTGGTGTAGATGCACTTCACCTGGGCTAATGGTCCTGCCACTTTTTTGGTGATAGAAGCCTTATTTCCCACCTGAACATTTTCAAATGCTTCTATGGTTACCAGCCTACCAGTAACCCTTGTGGTTTTGCTGCCTTATGGATCACTATCTCCTACCAAACTGAAAGTGCAGACTGAGACCTCACCAGCACCCTGAACCAAAAGCAATAGCATGCACAGGCTCCTCTTTAGCAAGCCCAGTTTTACCACCATTCCCCTTTAAATCTAATTTAAAGCTCTTTCAATAAGCCTTGTTAAATCATTTCCCACGATACTCCTTCCCCTTTTGAGATAAGCACACCTGTCTGTTACTAGCAGGCTGGTGTCTTGTAGATCAACCCATAGTCAAAGAACCCAAAGTCCACCCAGCTGGGTATTCAAGCTTGTCTCCTTCAACTTCAGTAAATCAGGTAAGAATATAAACCAGATCCCAGACACCTTGCTTTCTGAGGGAGGAGGGGGCAAAATGTAGCAGCTGACTGACACAGTTTTACAGAGACTACAGACTTATTTTATAGTGGAGACGAGAAGTCAGATGCAGCCAGAGGCAGAACAGAGCATGAGTAGCAGGTTAATCTGTTGTGCTGAGAAACACAGCTCCTGGCTTTATAAGGGTCAAGAGAGCAGCACTGAGGATGTTCTGCCTCCCAGATTGCTTGAATGACAGGAGTTGTGAGTTTTAGAATGCAATAGTCTAAGTGACAGCTGGAGATAGGGGATTTGAACTTTGGCTGAGAGGAAGAGTCTGTTTTCCTGATAAAAAAAGCATAATGTTGCTTTAGAAAACCGAAAACACTGAAATAGAAGGAGTTTATGGTTTGGGATGAGTTTCAACATGCATGTGTATATAAAAGACAGTACAATATAGAGAAAAGGGACATTTGGATTTTGAGGGTTCAGTGGTGAGCATTCATATTGAGATAGCTTGGGGATGGTTGCTTTTTCAAGTGACTAGGAAAATGCTAGAGAAAAAAGCTGAATAACAATCACAAAACTAATTTTTGTCACAAATTCATAGTATTTGTGTTCTTCCTGGAAAGGTACTGAAAATTCTTTTCTCCTATTCTGCATTGAGTTTAATTATACATGTCAAATTTTAAATCAGAAAATGGCAATCTAGAAGGAAAACTGAAGATTGGTATATAAAAAAGATTTTTAAGTGGTCTAATTCTTTTAGGTATTGTAAAAGAACAGCTTCTTTGTACCTCTGTGTCGGTAAGATTGAAGGAGCCTATCATGAGCCTGCTAGGATATATGCAATCTGCAGGTTTCTTTTCTCCTGGAGATTTGTTTCTTTAAATGAAAGCACAGGAGGAGGAGAATGTTAAGTAAATTACATCTTCTTGCTGCACTTAACCTCTAGTCTATTAAAAACTGTTTTGTTCCATACAAAGAGAAATGCACTGAATTGTATTCCAACTGGGAAGAACACTGGCATAAATATGTGCTGTAATTAATAGCTATTCATTCACTATCTGCTAGGCAGAGCACACATCAGGGCCTCAAATGCACCTTCTTTGACTCTGAATTGGCAGCTCGTTTTGTGTCAGCCTTGGCATAGATTTTTACATAGTTGGGGACTTCTTAATAAGTCCTAGTAGCATACAGTATCCTGAGAGACAAATGTTGTGTGAAGATTGCTCAAATACTGCACTGCCTTTCATGCACAGGCAAGAGACCCCTCACATGGGAAGTATGATTTTCTGTTCCATCTGCCCAAAGTAAGGTTGAAATTGGAAAATAATTTTAGTGTTTGCGTCAAGGTTTTTTTTTGGTTTATGTAACCTTCCTAAGAAATAAGTTCTTTTATAGGGTGCTTAGTCTAAAATAATGAAGTAGGTATAGGTTTTTAATAAGTAGAGGATTTATCTATATCCGTGTATATGTACTCACCTTGAAGGTTTAGTATGAAATATTTTTTTCTGTTCTGGTCTCTTGTGTATTGAGTGTACACTAGAGGGACAGTAATTATAGAGAACAGAAGAAAGAACATATGCCAACAAGCAAGAAAACTTCACTAGGCTTTTGTAGTTGGTCTGCACCACCATAGAGGATAAGTCTGAAAGTATGTGCAGAACAAAGTCATATTTCACTATATTCTCTATTTAAGATTATATAGTAGTAACTACAGTGATAATTGAGAATACTTATCACAGAATTTCAGCAAGGTTGTGTAAGCACTGGGCACTGTTTGGTTAAAACAAGAACCTTCTTAAAATTATAAGTAGGTCTGCATTGCTTAATACTCCACTATTTTTAGTGAGATATTCCTTCAGACACTTATATCACATTCTAATTTGGGTATGTTCAACTAACTGCAGGTTAGCATCAGTAAATTAAAATCTAATTTGATAAACACATGTTGTGGCCATCTTTGTGCACAATCTAACGGTGTCAAGGAATCAGAATTTTTCCCTTCTCCCTCTACTAATTAAAAACAAATGAGGATACTGTGTCTGAACATGCTGCAGCTCTGTGCTACTGTATATGTAAAGTGTTACTACAATTGTTTGACTTACATGTTCTAAAAATGAAATTTGTGTAACATGGGTATTTATTAGCCTTGTTAGTGAGACTCTTTTTAAGATTCTTAAAATGTAAGGAATAACAGTCCCCACTCTGAGTGGGTGATGTCGTGTTGTCATCTGCGTATTTCTGTTTCTAAGCTACTTTATAATTCACTACATGCTCAACAGGACATCGTTTAGCAAAGTCTATTGAAGCTACTATGAGATTTTATACTTTTATTTAGTGGGTTTGTGATTTGAATCATGTAATTATTGCATCAAATATACAGTGTATGTTTTCTGGAAAATCAAACTAATAGTCAGACAGTCTCCTTACTTATGCTGTTTAACTTTCACAGGTGTGTTAAAAGCCTACATCTTGTTGACAGGGAAGTAATCTCCCAAATGCTTTGTGATTCTGGATTATACTTACAAAGAATTTAATCTTACCTTTCTGTCTTGAGTAAAACAGTACAAAGAACATATAAAAGCATGATTACCAACATGCAATGGGACTGAGCAATTCATTCTAAGCACATTTTTGCTGTAATGCAGAAATACTTGGCTTCAGGGCCTGAACACTCACATAACCTAATTTGATGCCATTACAGTTTGACACTAACAGGCTGCTCTTACAAAGAGTATGTGAAGCACAACTTGAAAGAAACACTTTGTTAAGGAATGCAACGTACAAATGAATGAATAGCCTGAGTAGGAACTTTGGTTCCAATCTTTTCCTTTGACTTCAAGAAAGCCATTATTCCACCTGCCTTTTTCCCAGAGTTTCCCATTAAGCCTATGAAAAGCAAGAAATTAGCAAACAGAATAAAGTACTCTTCCTTTTACCCACATTTTTAATGGAGATCCGAGATTGAGAAACTCTAAGTCACTTTAAGGGCAAAACCCGTATTTCTCATTTTATCGTGTAAGTTTTTTGAGCTTTGATGTTGGAGGTTCTTTTGTTGTTGTTTGTTTTATTCTTTCCCCTGAGCTAAAATAAAGAAAACCTGGAGATCTGGGGAGCTGCTGAAGGAGGAAGAATTAATTTTTTTTTGTGAAATTCTTTGAATTGAGCATAGAAAGAATTCTCAATGCTGATATTACTCCTGCATTTCAATTCTTCCACATACATTTTAAAATTAGTTAGGATTCTATTTTATGCGAGTTTATTTCAGATTTATACCAGTACACAGGTCCAATGCCTAAATTCTATGAATATCTAGCCCCTGGAGCTACTTTCAATGAAAATGTAGGAATGCCACATACATTTTACAGTTTTTACCTCTACAAAACGTACTTTACTTTTGCATCTTCATTAAAGCACTATGTTTTTCATATGGGATAGGGCTCAGAAGCAGTATGTAAATACCTTTCTGCTTAAAAGTCAATAATATTGATGTTTTGTATTCCCACGTCTTTTACTTTTTCTCACTTTAAAAATATCTACAGACAAACAGTAAATGTGAATACCTTTAATACACAGAACAGGTCCATCTCAAGTATTTACTATATTTGTCATTATTCTAAAAGAAAATTGTATATGTATTTATTGAATAAACCTGACCAGCAGTACTTTCAGTTTCATAAATAAATTAGGCATAATAAATTTTTTACTTTATATAGTAGTTAATTCTTGATTTCAAAAAGAAAAATTACTAATTTAGATGCACTTATGAATCAATTTTCTTCCTCTTAATCTAACAGAAATTGAGTGGTTACATTTATCTTTGTGGATTTTTTACAGGCTTCCAAACTTCCCATAAACTTTGTCTCTTCAGATAATACCTTGTTACTTCTACATAAGGGATATCACACCTACGCTTAATGAGCCATACTACCACATATTTTTAAATGCAGGTTCCTCCTCTGTTTTATTTGAATGGCCTGCTTTTGGTTTGTAGTAACAACTTTCTACAGTGCTGAGAACTACGCAGTAGACCTCAGGATGAGGTTTTCCATCATTTCACCCATACTTGTCTCAGTAGCTCACCTTTGATAAAGGATCTACCATGGAACTTATTTTCTGTAATTTTTTTCTTACTACTCCATATTTTTTCTTTTCTCTCCACTTTGCCTTGGGTAGTGTGAAATGCTTCCCATTTTTTTGCCTTATTGTGCCTTCCTTAGTGATGTGGGGTTTTTTCCTATCAAGGAATCAAATTTCCAATCTTATGGAATGTGATCTTTTCAGCTTTCTACAATTCCAACGAGAAAAGTCTAAATTTTATGAAGGTCTTGCCCAATGCATTTACTTACTGGGGAACTTGAATTGGTGACAGAACCAGTAGTTCCTCCAATCCCATCTTAAAACTTCAGACTTAATAATCAGCATTTGTTTCCTTGCTTTTCAATAACCTCGCTTGTCTGGATACAAATATTCTGAGTCTTTATGTGTCCCCTTATCTTTGTGTTAAATAACTTCCTGCCACTAGAATAAATCATTGACTGAACTAGACATCAGCAAAGAATATCCTTTTGAGGCAGCATTTTAGTTCAGGAGATTTGTAGGTCTGAAAGTGCTTCTGTCTGGTACAATAACAAGTTAAAAGGTGACACAATTAATTTTGTGTTGAAACTGGTGTGATCCATAACAGGTTCAGTAAAAGAAAAAATCATCAAAAAGAGACTGTGAAAATAATGGTTCTGAATTATGACAGTAGACCTCAGGTTTCATTTATTTAATACCTTCTATTCTAAAGCCAAGTAGATTGTGGCACACCAAGGGTAGAATCTTGATTAATGTTAGCCTCCAAAACATTATCTGTCTAGTCAAAGCTGTTCATCCGAACTCACTCTTGGGGATAGAGATAAGCACTAGTGGTTTGCAGGAACTGTCTGTACTCAGGTGGCTTAGGATAAATAAGATTAATCTTCAACTGAGAAGTTGTAGTATGTGATGTCCTGGAGATCTTGTGAGCAAACTTAGATTTTAGCAATTTTTCCAGTGTTGCCACTTATTGGGTGTTACCATCATTCCACAGTTTACTCTAGCTCTTGGTTGGCTCACCATTAACGTCATAGGTTGATCAGGTTGGAGACTAGATTAACCTTTTAATTTAGTTTATTTGCTAATGGACCAAAACAACACTAAAAACCCCCCAAACAAATAAGAATTCAAAACCACTTATAAAAAGTTGTAGGCAAAACTAAAACCTAGCTCACTTTGGGGGAAAATAAAGATGACACATTTAATTCATATAATATAAAAAACTCCAACACAAATACATATAGGTATTAATCATGTATTCTTATGTAACTGGGCCAAGCTTCTATTTTGGCCCCTCCCTTCAGGGAACAGCAACCTTTAGCAATTCTATTCTTTGTCAAAACGTGATGTCCTTTCAGTCTATGCATATGTTCCTCAGCACCCATAGGTACTTAAAGGTCCAGTTCCATGTGCCTCCAAGCCATACTTCCATTTCTGGTGTGCCAATTCCTATGGGTCATGAACAGAGGAAAAAAATCTCATTTCAGCAAACAAAGGATTGCAAGCAAAACCTTTCCTCTGCTGATCTCTGAGTTTCCAAGGTTCCTGATCTATGCTCACCATGTTCCAATGGAAGGATGCTTGGCATGTCCAGACCAGAGGCATATGGTCCTCTCTGAAGAAAGACCAGACTAAAAATAACAAGAAGCAGGAAAATGGAAACAGGAACCTCCTGATGTACGCGTTTCAAGGAGTCACAAATTCTGCTTGCAATTCCAAGCTGCTTTATCACAGGTTGCCATAGTATCTCCTCAATCGCTTAGGTGAAGAAACCTGCCCAAATTCAAACCATAACATCATCTTTGAAGCAGAAATGGTAGTATGGGTGTTGTTTCTTTTTCAGCTGCCACAGTTCAAAGTCTAGTATGTTATGTAAGCCACTTCCAGCCCTAGTTCATTAAATTATTTGGTAATACACCATTGACAAACATGGCATTCTTTCTAAGGTTACTAACTTCCCACCATGGATTAAGGTAGACGCTTAGGATAATATCACTCAGATTCCCCAAATCTTAATATGTTGTTGTCTGCAAAGATCCTTGTACTCTGTTCAACCCCTTTGAATATACTGAGATATAAGATTAAAACACTGCTTTGTAAGAAATTGAGAGATAACAGATTAAAGCACTGCTCTGTAAGACATTGAGAGAGCTGAGACACTTTTAGTGTTTGTCCATACTAAAAAAAATTATACTGAAGCATAATTCTTCTGAATCATAGAATCATTAGGGATCAGAAGGGATCCTGAAAGATTATCTAGTCCAATCTCCCTTCTGCAGCAGGATCACCTAGACCAAACTGCACAGGAACCAGTCCAGGTGGGTATTGAAGGAAACTCCACAACCCCCCTGGGCAGCCTGTTCCAATGCTCCGTTATCCTCACTGTGAAGAATTTTCTTCTGATATTTATATGTAACCTCCTGATGGGCATTTTCCCCTCCTTACTAACCATGTACAATTAAAAAAACCCAATTCTTCACTCAGTAGCAGTCTAATTATTATTATTGCAACTGTGTTTCATTGCTATTCCTTGTGTGGTGAATACATGCTCAATGAACCTTAACTCCATCACACCTATATCATGTCTGATATAGTAAAGGCAGACTTGTAAGGCTAAAACAGTATCTAAATGACTGTGGGTCTGGATTAATTTTTGGCTTTATATTTGTTTTGAAAGAAAAAGGAGAAAAGATTTTTGGGAAATATTTGCATGAGAAAGAGGTCTTATCTGATCACCTTGCTCATGTAAACCAATGTTGGAAGCTTTGTACTGACTTCTTCCTGAGACATGAGGAAAGGTGGATGGGATAGGCTTAAATAGGTAAGAGTTGCGCACAGAAAGGATCTTGTACTGTACAGCAGAAGAGCAAACTGCTTCATAGCCTGACCTTTTGGGCATCACTGAAAGCCTGCATTAATCACTGGAAATATTTCCATGGCTTTCTACTAGCTGCAGGTGGCATCAGCTTTCAGCTAGGAAGAACTAGTGTGTTTGTGCAGTGGTCTAGTCTTGCTCTCTATAGCTCTCCATCCTGTTTCTGTGTTTGTGTGTACACTGAACTTAGAAAAGCCAACAGAAACATAGGAGGATGTTTGTGAGTGTCTGGCTAGTTTCATGCAAGCATTTGATTTTTAAGGTTTTACACTACAGATTTTGGGAATAGAGAAAGGAGACTGATTTGTTTGACAAGTGTTTCCAGTGTGTCCTTATTTATAATTCAACCTGATTTCTTAATCTGAACATGTTTTATTGTTGGTGTTTGGGAGTGTGGTGTCACCCAAAGTGCCTGCTAGGAATTTCCTAATTAACATGCTAATCAAGATTCACCTCAAGGTGTTGTTGTGACTCATTAGTAATACAAAGAAGTAGCTAACAGACATGTGTGGCAAGACTTGAGGAAACAAATGTATCCAGAGAATACTGTCTGCTTGTACTAAAATCATCAAGGACATGAAAATCATAAATTACTTAAAGTGGATTGTAGTGAGTCACAAGGCCACATTAAGTGTCCAGCCTTAATGAATGGGTATTGAGTTGTGATTTGAGGACAAAGAGCAGTAAGGTGCTATTCTGAGAGAGTTCCTTAGATATGAGTAGTTCTGGAAACTTCATCTTCTGACAAAGGAAAACAGCCTCGAATAGTGGAATGCTGCAAAATACTGTTTTGCAGTGCCTTCAGAAAGACTGGGCTCTGAGTGCTTTAATTGTGTACTTTTTCTGCTGCTTCTAAAAACCATATCATTCAAGATCGATATCCTCATCAATCTCCTTTTAGCTTAATGCCTCCAGGTATCAAGTCAGTCCAGGCAAATCTGCAAACACTGTGTTTAAACAGCACTGGCAAGTTAGCATGGAGGAAAAAGGCTTTCATCTAGAGGTTGCCATGAGTCCTGTATCTGAACTTCAGTTTTGCAAAATGCAGAATTTTGTACTGTGTCACAAGATATCAAGTGAATTAAAGGGCCCTGAAGTGAGCCAGCTTGACCTGGCTAGCTGCAAGCATACAGATGGGAACAAATATGACCAGAACCACACACAACTCCATCCGTGGAGATGCAAAATGTTTGTAATATCTTCCACATATTAATATAAGAGGCACCTTAGTAACATGAGTGATTACTGACAGAGGTACAAATTACTTCCACAATAGGGAAAGGCCTTTGTAGACAGTAATTCTGGCACCTGTATCTATTAGGAACAAATTAGTGGGAAGCTTGAAAATGAGACAGGATGGCATAATAAGGTTAATGATCTCACCATGCACCTAAATACATTCATCTCGAGTGAAATTTATACTGTTAATTGACTTGGTAAGAAATCCTTCAATCAGCCACTGTGAACTCAAGGGGAGTATGGCTTCCTGTTTTCTTACCTGGAAAAGAATCAAGGATTAGTCTTGAATTTAACCTGTATTTGAGTTATGAAAACAAAATTCTGAAGACTGTATGGAATTTTCTAAGAAAGGCCATTTAAGATTTAAGGCTAAATATACTGTCTATATTACAATCAAGTAATTTGACAAGATTACACAATACTTGAATGTTCCTTGTGGGGATGGACTACATTGCAAGGGTTTGTTATAGGCATGTGTTTGTGGCTCAAAAATAATTTTAATATAAAAAGATATAATTTTCATAAAAATATAAAGTGCTTAAAATCAATCTGCTTGTCCTGTACTATTAATGTAAGAAAGTCTGACTTAATAGTCAACAATGTTCTGTGAATCTATGCACTGATTATTTTTGGTTGGAGAACACTTTTCAAATGAACGAAAGGCTGTGTATGTTGTCTTTCTGGATTTCAGTAAAGCCTTTGACACCATTTCCCACAGTGTCTTCTGTCTCCTTATGGCTTGGACACTCTACTGGGTTAAAAACACTGACTGGAAAGCTGGACCCAAAGGCTGGTGGTGAATGGTGTTAAATCCAGTCACAGGTAGTGGTCCCCAGAGCTCAGTATTGGGACCACTCATGTTTAATATCTGTACTGGTGATTTGAACAAGGAGATTGAGCACAGCCTCATTAATTTTGCAGACAACACTAAGCTGGACAGGTGAGTTATCTGCCTAATCATCAAGTCCAACAATTGACCCAGCACCACCACATCAGCCGTAATTATGTCCCTTAGCATGACATCTATATATGTCGTCTAAATATCTCCAGGGGTGGTGACTCCACCACCTCCATGGGCAGTGTGTTTCAAGATTTGATAACCCTTTTGGTAAAGAAATTCTTTCTAATATGTAACTGAAGGCTCTCCTGGCCCACTTGAAGGCTGCTTCCTCTTCTCCTTTAGGTTGTTATTTGGGAGTATACATTCATCCCAGCTTCACTTCAGCCTCCTTTAGACAGCACTAAGGTCTCCTTTCAGCCTCCTTCTCTTCAGACTAAATAGCCCCAATTCCTTCAGCTGCTTCTCATAGGATTTGTGCTCTAGACTCTTTCAGTTACCAATAATATATGTGAGTATTAACAGATGGACATGCATTCTCATTGTTATGGTCCTATCCACTTTAACTAGAATATTATAACCTATTACGTAAAACCCTCTGTATTATAGCTGTTTTGCATGATTTTCTTGATTGTGCACAGTCTCTTGTATCAACAGGAGGTGACTACACACAGCCTTGGAAGAACAATTGCTGTGCTCTTGGCCTATACTTAACTGTTCTTCAGTGTAGCAGCAGGGTTTTGTATTTGGTTGGTTTGCTAAGAAAGGTAAAATGAAGTTACAGATGCAGCACTTGTGCAATTGTGTGACTGTTAAAGGTTTTTGGCAAATAATAACTATTTGTTTGAAAGAAATAGTACTGTCATGACCTCATCTTACTAGCCTTTGTTTGAGTAACAGCAAATCACCAAGGTCAAGGACATTATCCCTTATGAGATCATTTTTGAGGGAAATAAACAGTAATAGCTGTAAATTGCATGTGTATAGATAAGGGGAAGAAGAGGTGAGTAGATATGGAGGAAATGATGTTTGTATTCTATTGCCTGCTTCCACAAATAGCCACATGATGATAGATGATCAGCATATCTTCACTGTGTCAAATTATCTAAGTGGAATGAGATTACATGTAAAAGCTGTGAAACTGATGCCATACCTTTGGATAAGAGAAGTTTGTAGATCTGTACGTATAATGTAATTATTTTGCTTGCCTTGCTGAGCAGAGCCAGGCATAATCTTAATGTTTTACCTATGAGTTTACTGCCTATATGGGTCTAAGAGTGTCTAAGTTTGGAAACAGCCCATAAGAGTGTCATGCTAGAGAGTAGAAATCATAATTGTGGGTTAGAATTGTCAGGGCTGCAGCAGAATTCATTAAAGATATTAGGTATGCTAGCCACATACTTTGTGCTTACAAGAAAGTCTGAATTATACCTGTATTTTTTTAGTATCTTGATATATTCTGGGATGGCAAGTAAGATTTTGCTCTATGGCCAGGATAGCAAATTACTTCTAAGCATCTGATCTTAGTCTTAGAGGTCTTTGGTTCCCTATTTGACCAGGACTTGTCATCACATGAGAGACCTCAGTCATTTGCTTAAAGTAGTACCAAAAGGAACATATCCAAATAATGTGGAAAGTGTTAGTTACGTTATACATGCATGAAGAGTTGGTGCTGAACAGCATTGCTTCCAGTGTATTCGAACAACTACAGCTCGTGCAACAGAACATTTGTGTTCCTAGGTTTCTTAGTCTAATTAAAGGTAAACAATTTGTTTATTCACTTAGTCAGAGTAGTTATTCCTTTCTCTGCAAAATCCACTGTGTAAATGAAAGCTGAAATGGAATGTGTTTTTAATATTGAACTTGAAATGCAGTAAAGGAAGAGGTCTATGAAATCAGGTGGCAAGGCTTTTTTCCATCACATTTTTTTTCTAGTCATCTTAGTCATTGGCTTCTTCCTTAATTATTGGACAGACTTACTTATATCTTAAGTTCTTAAAATTATTACTACAGGTCAGCTTCACTAAAGCTATAGTTGAAAGGTTTCTTGTCAACACATTTGAAGGAAAGAAAGATTATGTTAATAATTTCTGAACTGATTTAATATCAACCTTTTTTCCTCGACATTTTTGATACTCCATTTATACTTGCTCATGTTTTTTCAGCTATTTTTTTTTTTTTAACGAAGTACCTTCCCTCAGACTTTCTCTTTTAGAATAAAATGTGATATTTCACATGATGGCTACACCCTTGACATCTCCTACTGGAGGCACTCATTACGTTATGTGACAGAGTACTTCTAAAGAAGGATTTTCATGTTCACTTTTAATCCCTTTACCCAATTCTCCTACTTCTCTTTATTTCAACTGTCGCTTGGGTTGTTAAACTATTTCCTAAATGGCTGGGTTAGAATAGTCATCTTCCCAGTCAGATGTTGCAGATTCCTGAAAGGCATTTTCTATATGATGTAAAAAACTCCAAATTTTATTCCAGTATTCTAGCAAACAACGGCCAGCACTGGCAGTTTCATCATCCAGAGAAACCAATTAGCTTTAGAAGCTATGATTCAGTTGTCTGTATCACACATAGCTATATATCTGAAACCAAATCTAGTAGAAATAAGAATCAACTACAGTTCTGTGGTTATACAAAACAGAGAAAGGAGTTTGATGCAATCAAAATAGGATCACAGATTCATACTCCTCCGATTAAGAGCATAAGTAAATAGTTGTTTCCACCTTTAGTAAAAACAAACACAGGGAAATTACTTGCAGCAAACTATGTTGTAAAGTAAATGATTTAAGTTAGTAATTGATAGACTACTGTGTTTATAAAAACATACTGTTCCAGGATCATCTCAGTGTATTTTATTGTGTACTATGCTGTACATGTCCTTGTGTATACCTCAAAATGACAAACACTTGTTATTGAATTTAAAATTCCTTTCAGAATTATCTGGATCTGTAACTTCTTTTGTAACTACTTACTATATTTGGGATGCATTATAAATACCAGATACTTTGGATAAATACATCTTGTGTTTTGTGTTGTTTTCTGTGTATAATCTTCATAAATATTAGATAATTTTACTAGAGAATGCAGTATTTTAATTAATTCCATGATTGACAGAAACTGCTCATATCTGCATTATTTTGTTTCTCTAGTCTAACATCTCTTGTATTAATAGAGGATTTACAGATTGCTAGCAGCATATTTCTATAATTTACTTGCCAAAAGATTGCCGTACTGTTTTGTACTCACATACAAATAATAACTTTACATGATCATAATACAGTATATTACAGTAAAATGTTAACTGCAAAAGACTGCACAATATGTAAAGTGTATAAACTAACGTATTATGTACCAGCACAACAGACACAAACTATATCTGCAATTACTCAGAGCATGTGAGTGTTGTATTGTGTGACCTGTGAAATCTTGAGCTCAGTTATTGGTGATTTATCTTTATATCTCCTGGGGGGGGGTGGGGGGGTGGGATGACACACGACACACAACACACTAATATTTCTAAAATGTACAGTCTTGGTTTACACCAAAGATTCACTGTTCTCTATGGAAGTTTTTAAAATTCATCACGTTTTATCTATTTGGATCACACCTTGGATCTTTTTGAATTTGTAGTTCTAGCAAGTGCCAAGCAAGGGTATTGCATCTGCAGTTAATGTGATTAATTTTTGAACTGCCAAGAGTGGTCTTGGAATCTCTTTGCAGGAGCAACAATAATTGAAAACCCTGTTCTAATTAATTTCACCAAAACCCCCATACTTTCTTGAATTGTTTTCAAAGCCAGAATTTCAGCTAAATCTTAAAATTACAAAAAAAAAAAAAACAGAAAACTTTGAACTCTTGATACAAATATCTGCATTCTTTGACATTTGTCTATCAATTCAATCAATTCAGTGTTTAATTTAAAAAGCTATGTGGCTTTAAAACATAATTTGCTTCTTTACTGCTTAGTGACCATCTTCCTTTGGGAAGCCTGGTGTGTTTGTGGGATGACTGTTGAGACACCTGTGTTGCCCATTATGGCTCCATCCCTTCATGAGCCTCATTGGCTGAGGAAGTCCTTTTTCTTCTTGTTTTCTGTTCATCTTGAAAACACTCTGCTGAACCTGCTACATTGTTAATGAAGAGAGGTTGTGTAGGACCTGAGATACTCTCCTTTGAAAAAGGAAATTAAATTTTAAAAAATTAATTAAGATAACACTGAAGATCCAGTTTGTCTAAGAAACAAACGGTATCTGAATTAAAGGAGTGAATGTTGATGTGCCAGAGATTTCAAGACAGGCATCTTTATAATCTTGTGCTGCTCTATTTGTAAGCAATTGTGTAACTTTCTTATTTATTGATCCTCTCTAGTGAGGTAGCAGATAAAGTAATTTATGATATCACTGAGAGAGAGGCTTCCTCATTACCATCAAGTTAATTTGTGCTATCAAATGTGTCTGTTACCTTCCCACTCATAATATGAGTCATCGTGCGAAGAAGCACGTTCCATGAGCACTTGCTAATTAGAGAACTGCAGTGCAGCCTGTGATTAAAGCATTTAAATTTCAGAGTGTTCTGATGACCTAGTATGAATTAAGAAAATGCTGAGTGAGCTTCATCTATGGGGTTTTTATTTGTATCCACAGATCTACTTAAGGGCCTTGTTAGGATTTGTCTGACATCTACATGCTGATGTGATATTAATGACTTGATAAGTGAATGATGCCGAGTGTCATATCAGTAGACATGTCATTTTGTACTCATAAGAAGAAATCCAGGCCTTGCTCCAGGCTTTCATCTTTAACTTCTCTGCATATGAGGAGTTTAATCCAAGAAGTCTATTAGACTTCATGACAGTTATGCTGGTGCTTCAACTGTTAGTTATAGAATTAAGGGTGTCTGGCAGCTACCTGATAAATCTGTACTGTAAAGGACCTAAGAACCTAACTTTTCTTAATTATTTAAATAACACAGGAAGTATAAAGGTATATTTTTGAGAATATGTTCAAACACAACTGTTTCTTTTAGCCTTTATTTAGGAAGTATTTCTTACCCAATTCTTACAGGATATCTGAGTGCTTGTAAACATTATTAAAGGGTGTTAGAGAAGAAATTTGGGCTACTTGATATCGCCTTCCAAGATCCAAAAATAAAAGTAGTATTCGTATTGAAGGGTGTCGAGTTTGTGTGAATGGATGTTTAAGATATGTAAACTGCTAGTCCAGTCTGGAATAGGATTTATAGTTATCACCTCTTTTTGTATTTAGAAGGAAAACTTCACTACAAAGATGAAGATGAACAAGTATGACTTCAGAGTGCAGAAGAAGGGAAGGTGGAGAACGTAAGTTGAAGAGGGAATGATAGGCATCTCTCTCTCATCCTTACACTCTGTACTGGATTTAAGCTGAGAAATGTCTACGGCTCCAGTCTCTCCTTGCCAAGGCTTGTGTTCCATATATTTCAGACTCTTACAACCCAAACTCCACTACAACATACTCTTTAAGGTAGTTAGACATAAAACATGAAAAATAAAAATAGTAGTAATTTTGGGTGTAGTTTAGTCTGTCACAGAAAGCAAGGAAAAATTCATGTTCAAAATATGAAAGATGAAAGCCATTTTCTGTGGTGCTTTTGAGGTCTGTCAAAAGACCTATCTCTGTGGAAGCAGAAGCGGAACTGGGAAGTCGAGGGGAAAGTTTTCTTGAGACTCCAGAGGACTTTATTATGAACCTCATTTATGCTTGTGTCAGATAGTGAGGTTTCTTTGGGAAATATGTCAGTGATATTCAGTGACAACACATGGTACTAAAGCACATTATTAATGATAGGCAGTTCTCACAGGCTGCCTTCTTTCCCTGCTTGATTTCATCCAAATTATACAAGAATCTCCTCTGACACTGGTCACAAATAGGAGCCTAAATCTTTTCATAGTGAAAAATATTGCATGCCAATGTGTCAGCTATATAAAAGAGTATCAAACTGAATTAACTTTAACATGTGAGAATGCTGCAATCTCTTCTGGAAACGCAGACTCCTAGACTTGTTCACTAAGCATGACTCTGCTCCATTGGACGTATTGCTTTCATAGTATCATAGGACCATTTCTGTGTCAGAGGCCAATATTACTGACTGTATTAAGACTTAAGTCTCTACTGAAATGAGATCCTCTCCCCCTCAAAAAAAAAAAATTAAAAAATCTCTCTTGCTTGCTTTTTTATTGAGGCTACATTTAAAATCATAATTAATTTCTCTATCTCTCAATCACTCTTCAATAATAAATTGATATTTTGTTTTGCTTGTAAGTTTTATAGGGAAGAATTTCTAAAGCAAATTGGACTGACAAGAGACTCTGGGGAAACTTTAGGTTAAATAATTTGGGACTATGGACAGTGTTAAAATACAGTGTGTCTGGCTGTAATTTATTTCTAGTCTTTGATTTGTATGCAACAAAGTTGTGGATTGAAAAGTAACTTCTTCTCAAAGTAAGTCCTTTGTCTTATTTGATATCCTGGAGGAGAAGGAAACATAAGGTTCTCACAAACGCACAACCTTCATGAGACACATACACTCCTCTGCAAGAAAGTGAAACAAGGTTTTCAGTATTATAGGATTGAGGGTGGCCAACCTAGACAGTTTGTTCTTTGGTAAATGTTAAATATCATGCAAAGCAAAGGAAACAGAGCTTTAGCTATCTCACTCAAAATCATAGTTGTACTTATGCTTTTGAAGTGTATCCATTTTTGTTATTCTCTTCCATCCACTGCTCTGCAGTTTATACATTACTCAATTATTTGTAGACATTCCAATTTATCTTTCAATGTCATTCTTAATTATTCACAAATGCTCAATAATGAATATTAAATTAAGAAGTCATGTGACACCTTTCCTGTGTTTTCTTCAAATGACTTATGACTGAAAGCAATGTGAACT
Organism: Upupa epops; assembly: GCA_013397515.1. Lineage (NCBI taxonomy): Eukaryota > Metazoa > Chordata > Aves > Bucerotiformes > Upupidae > Upupa > Upupa epops. Next base: position 42,591 of record VZRI01006343.1, on the reverse strand, counting down.
GCACATACAAGTGTCAAATTCCTTATATGCAATTTGAGCATACAATAGTAAATCTTTGCACACTTGTGCTAGGAAAGCCTATTCACAGGAGTGTTTGGAAAATGCAAAAAGAGGAATATGAGCAAAGCAAATGGTTATTCACATATTCTCTGCTGTCTGCTGATATTCACTTTTTCCTGTTTCATCAGTCTTAAGCAACTGAAGCAATGCTTGACACCAGATATGGGTTTTTTATGTGTAGCTGGTCTTGAAGATCTTGTGGGTGGCTTTTTCCACTTTCTGACAGGCTGGTTGAGAAACATGGAATCCAAGATAATGCTGATGGTAGCAACACTGATGTACTTAGTTTCTGCTGCCAAGTGAAAATAAATTACCTTGATCTTTTTTTTAGCTTTTTTTTATCCAGAGTTGGTTGAGAGGGAAAGTGACATGTTCTTTCATTGGCATATCATTGTTAGTCATTTTCAAATTCATACTCGGATGATAGCTGCAACCCTATGACCCGAGAGTGTCCACTGCTTTTCTAGTGGTTTTCCACTGCTTTCTTCTTATGGATTTTTAAAATAAATCAGAAATTTAAAGCAAAAAGAAAAAACAAAGGTAAACCTTTAATGCCTTACCTGGAAAAAAATGTTTCTGTAGAGCTCTAGTATACCCAGTCTTAATGGCAATCTCTGAAATAAGCTGTCTCTGACTGGGTGAAAAGAAAGTAAAGCAAACCTATAAATACATTGATGATGATTATTATTACAATAGTTACTATTGCTCCAATAAATAATGTAGTAAACTTTAGGTAGGTAGCTTGAGATGTCTTGTCAGAACTATCTGACTGACATCACTCAAAACAAGTTTGCATTTAATTTGAGATCTGTTGCCAAGAATTTCACTGATAGCTTCTAAAGTAGAAGAAACTGTTTGTGCATTCTGTGACAATCACAGAATACATAATCGAAGCTTTGCTGGCAGTGTGTGAAGTAGATTCATAAAGGAGTTTTTACTTTCAACAATTTTTAAGTCACTACTAGAATTAACAGTAGAATTCAAAGACTATAGATCTCTGTGCAAGGATTGTTAAGTTTAAGGGCAAAAGTAAAGCACCTTGGAAAGCTTACTTAGCCAGTAGGGTGTGTGAGAGGAAAGATCATTCAAGGGACTTCAGGAAAACCTTGTGAATTTCCTTTCCAAGAGCCACACCATTCTTGTCATGACAAAAGAAAATTATGAGCAGAACAACCTGATAAGACTGTAGGAGATGCCCTGTTTAATTATGAGTAACCTTAAACTGCACCCAGAATGTTCAGATTAAAACCAATGTGAATGCTTAGCAACCTGACACATTAGTGCTGAGTCCAAATTACAGCCGTTTAATACAATTAAGGCTTTAGATGAAGAATTTTCTAGTTGCAATATGGTCTGTGCCAGCTAGCAGTGACATGAGAGTCAAGACTATCTTGCAGGGTTTCTTAAAGGACGATCTGTTGCAATACTTCCAAACATATATTATTTTATTTCTCTTCATTCTGTACTAGAATAAAGTTACACTTTCTCCACCTCTTGTATGACAACCAAGAAAAGCTGTTCTGCTGTGTTACATTCAACTACTGCCTGGAAAACCCAACCCAGCATAAATAATGCTACAGGAGTGCAACATTATTTATGTAGAAGTGGACTAGCAGTGTTTTGAAGACCCTGGTGTTAGGAATAAAAATGACTGCTAATGACCCGCAAGTGAAAGAAACGTGACATTATCCCCCAAGATATAAGCTGGAATTATGTTTTAGTTTATTATTTATGATGAATCTGTCACACGTGCTAGAGAAACTACACATCAGTATCTATAATAATGCTAGAGAAAAATCTGTAACCTGTGGCTGCTAAATTAATAACCTTGGGTTCTTTAATGACTCAGCTTTGATTGTACACTGCATCCCATCCACTTGCTCACGAACTCTTGTTTGGAACTAGGGAGTTATTTGTCTCTTAATATTATCCCTTTTGAAAGGATGTACTCTCTGATTCATCTAATCAAAGCAAGGCACATGTTTTTCTTCTTCTTTGCCTCATTTAGGCATTCCTTGTCAAACACCAAATCCGAGCCTAAGTGACTGCTGGCCTGGGAGCTCTGTTTCTTTCATGCACTCTGCCAAACTCTGGCATACAGCCCAGAAGGAGCTTAAAGCAAACATCTCATTTCCACTGAGGTCTAATAGGTGTGGGAATTCCCCCAAGATAGCAGTGAAGTAATTTTCTCATCAGCTGTCAATGGTCCCAATCCACATGGCACAGATAATTTAAGCATCTGAAAAGGCTAGCTTTAATTCAACAGCAACTCAGACTGGGTCGATGACCTTGAGCAAGAACATGTGTTTTTTCTCTGGTTTGTGGAACTCTGCTGTATTTTATTGACCTCTTGTTTATCTTAGATGGTTTAATGAAAATTGTCACTTTTGTAGAAGATACACATGAGGTATTCTGAGAATTCCTGCAGTAACGTTATTGTTGGAGGCTGTGGGTTGGGTTTTTTTGCATAGAACAGCTCTCTCTACAGAAGTAAATATTTTCAGGTGTGAGTACTTGGCTATCTTAGGACGCTCAGAAGGAAAGAAGAAATCATACTGGTTGAAAGTATGTGATATGTAGTTGGTGTCATTAGAGGTATTTGTGAGAGGAAGAGACCAAACATCAAAAGTCTGTTCTGATCAGGGGGCTGTAGCATCTGGACTTGCAGCAGCATGGACTCATTCTAGAAAAGTCTTTTTTTTTTTCTGGAAAATGTAATAATTTCTGCTTCAATTCAAACTGGGAGTTCAGGCCCAATAAATATTAGGATGTAAACGTTTTGACAAATGCGGATTTTGAAAAAATATTCAAGATCTTTATTTAAAGATACCAAATTTGCCTATTTCCTGGTGAATAATACTATGTTGTGTATTGGAATTATTAAATCAAATTTTTTATAGTCAGTGTCACCAAAGTAGGCTTTTTTTTTCACTTTCTAGACTCAGTCCAATTGCTGATTCTTTTTCATAAAGCAATCTTCTTTTCAGAAGTGAACAACTCACTTTCTATACAGGATCTTCCAAGAAAGTAAAACCAGCCACCTAGACTTGGAGTTTTATATTCATTTCAAGACTTAATTTGTTTTCTCAGAATTTTTAAATTGTGATGCTTTTGATTTGGAAACATTCTATGCAAACTTTGAGTTTGCAAAAAGGCTCTCTGCTGCTTCAGTAATTTTCTTCCTACTTAATCCAGAATGGAGTATTGTTTTTCTAAACTATGTCATATAGTCCAGAGGTAGTCATACTGGTATCTTATAGTTTAAGCTTTAAGCTTTTGAGTGTTTTTTTTCTATTTTTTTATTTTAAAATTAATTTGAATTTGAAAACAAATTGGAAAATAAATTGGAGGTAATTGAATTTTCAGTTCTTGGAACTCGTGAGGTGGCTCTGAATTACTATGGATAACAGACTCAAAGGTATGCATGTGCTTTGGTGACTAATAGCTCTCAGTAAGCAGGCAAAATTTAATTTCAACGGTGATGATAAATCCCTCTCTTCTGGTAGCTCACAGCTAAGCTTGTCAGTTGCTGGGATGTGCAATTGCTCTGGATTGAGTTAGAACAGAACTAATTCTTTTCAGTGATTTCACTTTTCAGCTCAGTCTCTTAGAAGCAGCTGCACGTTCTGAAGTTAATGGGACATTAACTGCTTCTACAAGTGACAGCACTTGATGTTCAGAGTTGCTACCATGGATTGGTGCACAGAAAGGCACTTGTTCCTGTGGAGACCAAGGTCACTTCTAATCTTGGATGCCACACTGGTATGCAGTAACTGAGAGGCCATACCTGCAGGGAAGAGTGGACAGGGCAGAGTATTCCTGACCAACAGGGTATTGCTTCTCATCTACAACATAGAATCACAGAATCATTAGGGATCGGAAGGGAACTTGAAAGATCATCTAGTCCTATCCCTCTGCCACAGCAGGATCAGCTAGCCCAGGTCACCCAAGAACATATCCAGGTGGGTCTTGAACATTAAAGCTGAGGGAAGTTAAGGGTCAGCCCTTTTCTCTTTGTCCCTCTTGGCTTTTCCATCTTCTTTCTTCAATGAACAGCATTCAAAGAGGACTCCATCCATTCTGCCATCATTCCAAATCCATGCATTCCTAAATTTAGCTCCTGTGTCCTGTCTATTGCTGAATCTGTTCTGGGATATCCCCAGCATCTGCACTAGTGCTGATGGTGATGCTTCATACTGGTTTTGCATATATTTCATATTATCAGTTTTTTCATTAAAGCTGCATGGTTTTCTTTTCCAATCCATAATTCTCTTTCTCTCATTCTCTTCCCCTTTTGGGAAGAGGAGTAGCTAATAAAGAGCATCTGCTATTTGTCTCATGGTCAGCCCAGCCTCAAGCCCTGATAGAAATCCTGCATTACAAGGTCAGGAAGCCATGACAGAATGTGGGGTACAATTGCCTTTGAGCTACAATTTAATTTGAATCTTGCACTGTGATCTTCTCTTATCAAATGAACCTTTGTATTGCTATTGTACAAATAAAAATAAGAGGTTTTATTTTATGCTAGATGTAGGAAACTAGTATGTTGTCTTGAATCTGATTTTTGCATCACAGATCCAAATCTGAGTCCCACATTTGCCACGATGCAGTTGAACTCAAATATGAATAAGAGAGGGGACCTGCACACAAAATGCACAGGGTAGGACATTTAAAGGGACATCTCTAATACTGATTACAGTGGTTTGGATTGATTAAGGGCTTGTGGAATGAAGTCAGCCCACACTTTCCTTACAGGGAGTATATGGCATAATAATTCACTTAGATGTTCAAAGGCAATTTATTTATAAAATATTTGTATGTTAAAAGTAATTGTTCTCCTTTAAACTAAGTTTGCATTAAGCTTTTAACTAAGTTTTAGGAATGATGTATTGAGTGAGCTGAGCTTTTGTAAGTTCCAGTATTCTGCTTCATGAATAAAACTGTCAGAGTAAAGCAACCAATAACTCTCTGTCTTGACATTATGTTTGGTATAACAAATAAATCTTTAGAATCTCAACAGACCTGGCAACCTCATTAACGGTTATGCCTGCAGCACAGAATGAAAGAAAATCAATTCATAGAGTCTGATATTTTGGGGTTTACAGCAGAGAGGAGTTAGCGAATTCCTGATCAACCACCTGTGTTTTAGCTCAGTGTTACAAAGGAGAACAGAAATTGTAAGAAGAGAATACATCCATCCAAGAACAGAAAAGAGTATGAAACAGGGGGAATGGTGTAAACTATAAGGAAATAGGAGTCAATAGAGGTCTGTGAATCTTAAGTCCCTCTTAAAGGAAATACATATTTCCTTTAAAGTTTCTTGACAATAGCTATGGCACTTAATTCCCTGCTTCAGAAGACAATAACAAGGAGATTAATGTGATTTCAAATGGAAATCTATCAAGAATAATCTATTAAAAAGTAGTGAATATGTTATATGTCCCTTAGGTCTTAAATATTTGATGTTTAGTGAAGATTCAATCTTTCCAAGGAAAGCAACTTCAAAGTAGTGAGGATTATCTCTACTCTAACAGAGCAGCCTCTCAAAATCTTGAGCATACGATGCAATGCTAAAATAATCTATTTGTTCCCACACACGCATAATTCTTCTCTGTAGTATGGGCATGTCAAACTGGATCCAATATGATCACCTATGAGCTGTAGATTTAAAAAAACACTAAATATATGTTAAATGTGTGTCAAAATTTAATCCCTTTGAAAGAATAGTCCTAAATCCTTGGATATAGTCATGCAAGGTTCAGGTATCAGGTATGATGTCAAGGTTTTAGTCACACATAGCTCATTTTTTTTTCATTAATTGATATAAAAACTGTCTTAATAGTAGAGAATACTGATATTTTTTACCTTTAACCTGAGCCCATGGGATACAGAGGATTTCCCTAAGTGGATCATCTGCCCCTTAACAAGGGGTCTTAGCTTTTTTTTTCTTTGTTGAATTATGTCCATGGGTAGAATCAGTGAAAAAAACCTGTGAATTGTGATGCACTTTTGATATGCCCTCAAAAATCCCTAACGCTTACAGTTATTTGAAAATTGACTTGTTGAAGTTTGAATCAAAGTGTTTTCTAATCAAGCATAACACTGAAAGCAGCATTTATATCCTAGATTTCCACACGTCCCATGGAGATTAACCTCAGTTTGCAGAAATTCTCTGCACTAGCTCAGGATCTGATTTTTATAGCTGCACAGACCAATTTCACAATTGTTTTCTTGATGAAGTGTGTCTGAATTCTTCTTCCCTAAACATGTTACAGCTGACTTCCTAGACCATTATTCAACGATAATATTCTGATTTGATCCACTAACAAGCCAATAACTCTGTTGTAACAGAAAATATCTTCAACAAAGCAGACAATATAAAATAATTTTGTAAATTCTACATTTATTTCCATTTAGTCCAATGTGGATGCTTGGGAATATAAAATCATCTCCTGGCATAATCTCATGGAATGCTCATCTGAAGCATTCCAATTATCTAAAAGATTAATCTATTTGCTCTATACTTAATTGAAAATTATGCATGTAAATGAATAATTTGATTATTTATGATTTAGAGGAAATAAAATAATAGTTAATTACATTATCAGCATTATCAAAATAGTAAATTGGATATAAATCAACTGACTTAAATGACGCGTGGTTTCCTGTTATGTAGGATGCAATTTACGTAGTAAAGGAGGCATTTTCCACCTTCTGACTCTCCAGGCAGATTAAGGATGAAGGAATACTACAGAATTTTAAAATTCTGCATTAGTTCTGAAAACTTTTTCTCTTGTTTGGGCTTTTGTGCTGTATTATTAAAATTGATTTTGGGGAAGTTCTTTCAGGTCTGCAAGATAATACTATACAGCCATGCAGCAGCATTATATGCATTGATACATCGTGATCCTTCCCACTTCAAAATGCTTATAGAGAAGAGGCCAGGACAAAGAAGATGAACAAATTAATAAGTAGGCTGGCATGGCAGATAGGGCAATATAATGAAAACAACTGCTTGATTCATGTGTAATCAGTAGCTGTGACAATTTTTCTCCATCTGTCTGGCATTGTTTTATCATAAATTCACCTGGCTTTTTAACAGAGTGCAAAATTCCTTGACACTGAATCAGATGGGTTTGAGCAATTTTCTTAAGAGATAATACTATAATGCTAAAGACTGAAGAAGCTATTTAGGCAATTTTCTGCAGTAAGAGATCATACTAATAATGCTAATCTCTCTGTACATACAGCTCTTGAAGGATCACTTTAAGCAAGGATCTTTGTCACGTCAGTTGGAGTGAGCATTCAAGACAGATTTCATTGTGGACTGAAGTGTGCCAAAGGGTGATGTGTGAGCAGAATACACAAAAGGAGTGCTTTTTCTTTCTTTGATATAGGTCCAGTAATAATAGTCTGAGTCTAGGTTTTCTGCATGCTCTCAGGATGCAAGAAGAATCAGTTGTTTCTCCAGAAGAAGACCTTGGAAGATAAAAGATACTTTTGGAGGACTTCCCTTCTCTCTTAAAGTCTAGAGAAGCACTATGGAAAACTAAGGCAATTTATTGACTGAATCAACTAATCAGTTCTATATATTTCAGTCTTAAATTATGAAATACATAGTTTCATAATATATAGTAGTTATAAGTTATGAAATATATAGTTATCAGGCTTAAACTCTTCTAGAACTGTTATAGTGAAGTTGATTTCCATACTTCTGACAGAAGAATACACTTTTCACTTTTACAGCATGGCTAGTTTATATCAGAGAATTGTTCCAAATCATTCCTTACTAGTGTTTAGCACTCTGAGCTGCTTTCTTGTTAATTATCCACTTGTAGAATATGATGTAAAGCATTTTTCTTCTGTAGAATGCTTCAGCTACCTGCGTCCATAGAGAAATATGTTAATGGCTGCTGACCAATGGCTAATGTTTAGTGTGAGATAGTTGCTGGTTTTTTGTACATATTTTGGTTGGATTCTCTAGCATCTAATGATGCAGGGTGTGCTCTAACCTTTTTCTTCTGTTGCTCCCAGCCTGTACCTTATCTCTGTTATTCATAAAACTTGAGCTAAATTCTCTGAAGTAATTATCTTTAATCAAATCTAGTTGAAAATCGATGAATAGACTTTTAAGCTGTTAAGGGAAAATGGAAAGATTGAAGAGATCTTCCACACTTGTGTCTCCAAAATACTAGAAAAAACCTTCTCTTAACAATTTCACAAAAAAGTCTTCAAATACAAATAATTTCTCAACACAGGAAAGTTTATGGTAAATTCTCAAAAGCTCTCCAGTTACCTGTCCTTATTGTTTATTATCTCAATTTCTTTAATGGAAAATAAGATTAACAAGATATCTGCTCATCTAAAGGTTCTACATTGCACATTGATCATATGAAAAAGGTGATATAGTACCTGCTCACATTGTTATCTGAAATCCTTAGAGTGTCAAGGCAGAGACAGGGGTAGTAGACATTCTGACCAGCATTAATTGTGGGCTCATTTGCTCTATGGTTTTGTAGTGCCCGTTCAGGCTAGTAGTAAAGAAAACAACAGGCTCAGGTCACCAATGATCCCAATGTCTTGTCAATATTTCTTCTTCCCATGTGGCTCCACTCCATTGAATGCAGTCTTTGTGATATATACTGATAAAAGATTTATCCAACCACCGCTGAATAATAAAACAGCTCCTCAGCATCATGCAAATAAGTATGTCCTTCCTTATTCTTCACCACCATTAAAGCATCAGAGATTTTAACATTGACTTCAATGGTTGTAGGACAGTGCTAGACAGTTTTAAGGTTGCTGGAGATTAGCTGAGTGTAATGAGATGCAGCAAGGCAAGCCTGAAGCACGATGTAGGTGATCAGCTAGCCAGGACAAGCCATGAGGAGCTGTGCCAGCTGTGCTGGCAGTACAGATGTCAGGTCCCAGCAGACTAATAAGCAGATACTTTTGTGAATATGTTTGCTTTTAGCAGTGGTACTACTCATCCACCATCCTGTGCTCACAGAAAGAGTACAAGGACAGCAAGCTGTCCTCAGAGTTACCTCCAGCTACTGCACCTCTCCATCTTTTTTCCCTTCCATTCTGTGACCAGAATGACTGGCCCTTCCATCTTGGAGCATGAGGTTTTGTTTGTCTTACTGAGTAGACCGGAGCCAGTAGTGATGCACAGAGGAACTACAATGTCTTGTTTTCCTGTGAGTTACCTTTCTTCCCCCTCTATAAACTGTACTAAGATTTCTTCAGTATGTTGCCCCATAAATAAGAACTAGTTGTGAGTATGCCAGGAAATCACAAATACGAATCTATTGTCACTTTTTATACGGCTACTTTTACCTCAGGTTATTAAATCAGCTTAGAACGAGTGGTTAGCTGAGAACAGGTTTTAGTGCATCTCTAAAGTTAAAAAGTAGTGAAACACAAAGACGGTTCAAAATTTTATCCACAGTTTTGTTGTCTTTTTTTATGCTTCTTGCTTTTTTCTTTTCATTGGAACTCAAGAGCTCAGTAAACTCTCACAGACTGTGTTTGAGAGCTACCTGTAGTCTGATTGTCATAGATACAGAGGGGCACTTCTAGCTAGAATTGTGTTCATCCTCCCATGTAACCGGTGGTGTACACTTTGCATTGGAATCACCAAACTGGGCCATTAATAGTGTATGCCTTTCTGCTCACAATAAGAGCATGTTCTCATGAACAAGATCTTCAACCTGATCTCCTTCTCTGACCAGGACACTCACCTTGTGGATGGGGGGAATGCTGTGGATGTTTTTAAAGTAGAGTTCAATAATGTGTTTGACACAGTCTCCCACACCATTCTCCTAGAGAAACTTATGGCTCATGTCTTAGGTGGACCGTTCGCTGGGTAAAAAACTGGCTACATGGTTGAGTGCAGAGAGTTGAGCTGAATGAAGTGAAATTGAGTTTGCAGTCATTTTCAAGTGGTGCAGCCATTTTCAATCTGGATTACTGTACCTTCAGCAAGTTTGGAGATGAAACTAAATTGGGCAGATGTGTCAATCAGCTTGAAGGTAGAAAGGATCTGCAAAGAGATCTGAACAGGCTGAATTGATGAGCTGAGGTCAGTTATATGAGATTTAACAAGACCAAGTTCTCCATCCTACTCTTTAATCACTACAACTCCACACAACACTATAGGCTTGGGGAAGAGGCTGGAGGAAGAGGCTCAGTGGAAAAGGACCCAGGGATGCTGATTGACAGCTAGTGAACTAGCCGACAGTGTGCTCAGGTGACCAAGAAGGCATCCTGGCCTGCATCAAAATTAGTGTGGTCAGCAGGGCTGGAGAAGCAATTGTCCCTATGTACTTTGCACCAGTGAGACCCCATCCTGAGTACTGCAGCACCTCAACATATGAAGGACATTGAAGCGCTGGAATGTTTCCAGAGAAGAGCAGCCTCAACTCTGGAGTAAAACTAGTATTTTGAGCTCAAATAAGAAGTTTCTAGAGATGCCTGTAATACTCTGATCATTCCCTTATATATTCCAGGCACTTTGCTCTTGGGCAGAAAAGTTAGATAGAAAATTTATTAACATCTGAAGTTCTTCTATAGTAGAGTCTGTACAGGCATAATTGTCCACTGTCAAGCAAATCAAACAGTACTCTCTTACCCTTAAGATGTACTTAAAATCATTGTTCCATGCATTTTCTGTGCTTGGTTGGATTAAGACAAAGTACTCGGTGCTGCTTAAGTGCTTAGTGCTGCTCTAGGGAATTTCTTCATGAAGGATGTCAAATAGTTGTATGTCATGAACTTGCTGAAAAGTCATCATCATGATGTTGTGGGTGCCTTCCTTATGGGTAGGTTTATCTCAATGAATGTCTCTTTACTGTCATTTTGATACCTTTCTCATTACCATCAGTCACTTGTTCAATGCAAAAGTCCCCTGTTTTTTTTTCTGCTGTCTGAATGACAGGGTTATCTAAATTGTTCTCCTCCTTGGTTTAGCACTGCAATTCATAATGCTATGAGGAAAACAGTTTGTTTCTGATTTCACCATAAATTAAGGCTCTGTATTTGTTTCTAGTGGATTTATTTGAAACAGTCAAAAACTTTTAATGGGAGTTGAGCCCTTATTTGTCCTTCTGTGTCTTTGAAACTTTCCCTTGTCATTTACCTTTGTAAAGCTATCAGAAGGATATGGATAAGATTTTCAGTAGCAGTGGGATGACTTTCAACTTCCAGTAATTTTCATTTTTTTCTGTTTTAATTGCTTTGAGACTTTAAAAACCATATCATATGTTCACAATAGTTTTTAGAGAAGTATTCACCTACCACCCCACAGTGTTGGGAGATTCCCAACCTTCCTCAGCTTTCTTCTGCTTGAGCATTTAACTTGAGATAACTGAACATTTTGGACATTTAATTTTCCAGTAATAATGGCATTCATGAATGCAAGCTCATTACCATAGAAATCCCTTTGCAGCATCTTAAATGAAAATGAGTTTCATAGTTATCACCAGTATAGAAAGACACAAATATTCAGCAGTAACTCTTTTGTTTTTAAAATGGCACTTAATTTCTTAATTTGTGTTTGATTAGCTGTGAATAGCTAGCTGTGTTAAATATACACCTTAAATTCTTACGATATTATTGGCCAGTTGCAGAAAAGAAGTCATGCACACTGTCATAAACTTACATTTAAATGGTTTGCTTTAACAATTAATCATTCTACATAGACAGCTTGTAGGAAGATGAAAGAAATAAATAAGTTTTCTGGGGTCAAAGTCAGTATAAAATTCACATCAGCATTAACATAGAAGATATATTTGAGTGTATTATTTAGTAACTGGAATATTTTCAGTGTTCAGTGATTCCATACTATAGTATAAGGGATGATTTATCAAAATCTACTGCACAATCAATTTATAAAAACAAAATAGATGACTTCATGTGTCTGGCTTCAGTGCTATTGAATTATCTATGTGAGATGGTGTAACTATAAAATAATCCTGCTTTGTAGGAGGTATCTTCTAAACAATATTAAAATTACTAGAAATTTTCCCCAGATTTATATAAAGATGTTCAGTTCTAGAAAGTATATAAATTCCAGTGGTAAGTTACAAGTTATTTGGGAACTAATTGAAAGCCCTGGCATCATCATAATTTTTTTTATTGAGTCATTTTCAGACTTCATTCATATGAGGTGAGATTTCAAAAAGTGACAAAGGAATCAAATATATAAAGCTCTCCAACTCACAATATGGAAGTCTGGAAATCTAAAACCACTACTTGTAAGAGGTGGAGGAGATGTCCTGGGGAAACGTTACTTATGGTTCTTCAATGTTTTGTGTCCCTAGTGGTCTCTGACAGAGAACAGAGAGCTGGCTTTCTTCTGCTCTCTTCCAGCAAGTTTTCTCCTAAAACAGAATAGTAGAAACCTCAGTGGAAAAAAAGTACATAAGAAAATTTTTAGCAAGGAATAAACTATGTTCTAATCCATATTATGGGAAGTTAAAGCAGTGCATGAATTATGCATTTTGAATTTACTGCTCTGTTGTGACAATAATTTGTTCTGTCTGGCAGGTTAGGCGATGTGGATGAAAAAAAGTAATCTGTGAAAACATTTTCTTCCAGATTGAGTTAGGATCAAATGCAACTGAACAATGCACATGTTTGTAGATAGTATACATCTAGACTTGTAGAGTTACCTGAGAGGTGAGTGAAGATCATGGAAACTGGATGTCTAATCAAGGGCTGGGTTGGTGAACCCTCACTGATGCTTGGCTGTGCTGTTCATACTTATAAATCACAGAAGAAACAGTGCTCAGATAGGCTTACAGTGAGTCAGACTAAAATCAGAACTGATACTGCCATATTGGGTGGGTAGTGAAGGAAATCTATCTTGAAGTTAACTACTTTCTTCATTAAATATGACCAGAATGACAGGCAATGATTATCTTTACTAGCAGTGTTTCTTGAGTTTGGCTTGTAGTATCCAGAAGATGCCTGCTATTGATTCAAGTTCAATTAAAACTGAAGAAAATAGATAGAGAAGCACACTTTGGAATCATAAAATCTTAAAATCGTTTAGGTTGGAAAAGACCTTTAAGATCATCAAATCTGAACAGTAATCTAACTGTACCAAGCCCACCACTAAACCGTGTCCCTAAGCTCTGTATATACATGAGTATTAAACTCGTCCAGGGGTGGTGATTCAACCACCTGCCTGGGCAGCCTGTTCCAAGGCCTGATGACACTTTATACAGAGATAGATGTCCTAATGTCTAAAATTTCCCCTGCAAGTTTGTCATAAAATTATGTTGACAAATATGTAAAGGGCAGGTGTCAGGAGGAAGGAGCCAGGCTCTACTTGGTGTCATTCAATGGTAGGCCAACGTCCAACGGGTGTAAGCTGGAACATAGGAGGTTCCACATAAATATGAGAAGAAACTTCTTCATGATGAGGGTGACAAAGCACTGTAATGGGCTGCCCAGGGAGGTTTTGGAGTCTCCTTCTCTGGAGATTTTAAAACCTTCCTGGACATGTTCCTGTGTGACTGGATCTAGGTGCCCCTGCTCTGGCAGGGGGATTGGGCTAGATGATCTTTCAAGATCTCTTCCAATCCCTAATGTTCTGTGATTCTGTGAAATTATAGTCTGGTTTAGCACAGAAACAACATTTTTTAAAAGTCACTTTCAAGATGCACTAGTGTAAATGTTTTCTGTATGTTGACTTGCCATTTTCCTTTATACCTCTTTGTACCTCCTGAAAGTTTAATGCGTTGTAGTAACAATCTAATTTGACTACACAGAAAATAGAGAATGCAATAAACTGAATGAATTTGCTTAGATTTTTAAAATGCACAGAGGTTAGTCTTTCTATTTAAGAGTAGAATAATAAGTAAAATGTGATACTTCCTAAATATCTGGCTCTTGATAGATGTTAACGTCTTATCAGTGTTTAACTGTTATCCAAGTTATAAAAATGGAGGACCTCAGAATAGTCATGTCTGCATCTGCTGAAAGGAAACCACCATCAAAAAAAGGTAAATAAATCCTCATCTGCTAGGGTAATGTGTCATGTTGGTTATAAAATTGTCCCACAACATAGATTTTCATGCAAAATCTGGATCATTCAAAAAATCATCTAATTTGATTACAGCTTCCTTGTGTATGCAAATGTATAAAAGATATAAAGATTTACAAATTGTTTTTTGAGAACTGGTTGTTTTCCCCTTCATGTATCCTGAAATCAGATATCCTGGTATCTTTTTCATCTGTGACTGCTTGTTTGAAAATGTGTGAGCAGTACTTTGTTAAATCTGAAATAGAAGCTTAAAACCTGGTTTAAATCCCCAGTGATTCATTCTGTTCTTGACAGATATGACTACCAGCTAAATGGTCATCCAAAAGCTTGAAGTCTTGTAAAATAGAAACAAAACAAAAAGGTTGTTTAGTTTTCAGTCAGAGATTTTAGTTTATATGTGGGAGGAAATCCTTCCTGCTTAAATGGCAAGTGAACTGAAACTTTCAAGAACTCTAGTTTAAATTAATATAATTGAAGTCAATGAGACTGACAGGAGTAACAAGCTGAGTGAGGCTGAACACCTTAGAAAAAATCTTCTCATTCTCCAGGGTAAGGAAAACTAATTACTTATTATTATTACTTATAGACTCTTATATGTGTTCTGTGGAATTTATGTCCAATGCAGGGTCCTGCTTTCTTCAGGTAAAATTTTTCTAGATTGTAAGAAATTTTGAGAAATGGATCAGTGCCTTTGGACTTGTGTTGTGTGTGTCCAGCTGGATTTTCACATGTACTTAAATATATGGTCCATAAAATGTTTCTAGGTGTGCTAGCAATGAACCAAGGTAAGGACGCTTGAATAAAACTAGAAAAACAGCATTGGGACCAAAATGTTAGATAAGAAGAAAAAGAAGTGGAGTTTCATAGTTAACTTTGGCTACGTCTTGACCAAAGTTTTGGAGAGGCTACAAATGAGACTCAGGCATATTGGCTGTACAGCTGTTGTTTTTCAAACAGCCCACCCCGTGCGCTTCCCCTGCCAGCCCCTTCGATAGAAGATTTTGTACTTGGATGTTTTTAATGCCACTACAATGTAATGCTTTGTCCTCTTTTTTTAAGTACAGTTGCCAACTACAGCAAGCTGTTTGATGCTTTC
Organism: Upupa epops; assembly: GCA_013397515.1. Lineage (NCBI taxonomy): Eukaryota > Metazoa > Chordata > Aves > Bucerotiformes > Upupidae > Upupa > Upupa epops. The sequence goes on along the minus strand of VZRI01006343.1, from coordinate 27,382 downwards.
AGCATATGAAATAAACAGGCCTTAGAGATAAGACTGATGCTATCAAATTTTTTTGTGTGGTAACTTGTGCCAAATATGAACCAGAGTTGTCAAAGCTGAAATGCTGCATGAGGATGATGCAGTTGTAGCAGTATATACATTCCTGTTTGTTTTCTTGCAGATATTAAATGGTTTTTATTGCTGTTTGTTAATTTGGTAAAGAGAGCACAAGTTGTCTAATGCAAATATATTCTAATATTAGTGTCTTGTCCCCATGATTTTTCTCTTCTGCATTCTATAGAATGGTCCTGCAGGAAGAAATGCAGCTGTTTCTCTGCCTTTTGTTCTCTGCACAGATAGCAGCATTAACCTCTTTGGCTCCATGGGAGACATTTGGGCAAGATGGAAATTAGAGGTACATCACGAGTCTTTTTTTCTTGTGATGTACATGCAAAGTGAAATGAAAGATGAGGATGTGACACAACATAGTGAGTAGCCTGGAGACAGTGACAGCCCATGAAAATATTCTTAATTGCTTTAGTGTGGAATTATGACTGGTGGTGGTGTGTTAGCAAATAGTATCAGAAAATACTCTGGTTTTAATTTTTACCTTTAGTTTCATTTTACCTTCCATTTTGGGATTAAACTTATCTTAAGGTCAGCCACTTGTTTATATCTACAAATGAAAACATGACAAACCATGTCCTGACACCCACATGCATAAAACAGACCCAACTGGTTTTAGTTTTCACAGGAGCCTGACTGAGAGCCCACAGTCATTGAGGCTGTGCATGTACTTAGGAGCATGGAAGTGAGAAAGAGTTATGCTGGCATATGTTCACCCAAACAGGTAAGAATCAGGCATAACCTCAGTGAGAGCCCTTTCCTCTAAAAACTGCTTGAGACATCTCAGAAATCACAGAAACATCTGGGTTTAACACTGCTCTAAAATCCTCTGCAATTTACCTTGAAAGACCATTGCTCTGCCTGGGTAATCTCCTCAATGAACATTGCAGAGGCACAGACATCTTGGAGATGTGGAGAGGAGCACAAGGTCTTTCATGAACAAATCTTTCTGTCCAGTGTTTCTAAAAACTTCCAAGTATGATAATGTTGTTGAAAGCCAGTTAGTTATGGAAGATGTGACCATTTCTGCTCTGCTTGACATAGCAGTTCATAGAATCATAGAATCATTAGGGATCGGAAGGGACCTCGAAAGATCATCTAGTCCAATCCCCCTGCCACAGCAAGATCACCTAGACCAAGTCACATAGGAACACATCCAGGTGGGTCTTGAAATCCTCCAGAGAAGGAGACTCCACAACCCCCCTGGGCAGCCTGTTCCAATGCTCCATTACCCTCACTGTGAAGAAGTTTCTTCTGATATTTAGATGGAACCTCCTATGTTTGGGAGGTTTTGTTTCTAGCCTCTGACCTGTTCTCATTCCTTTAAGATTCAACACTGAACTGTTCCAACACAAAACTGTATAAACTCACTGATTAAAAGCAAGCTTCTGAGGTTTGTTGTTATTTAAAACAGGAGTGTTTTGTAGCGACAGGCAATTAAAGAGACGGCACTTTCTGAACATGACATACCGCCTAGTAATGTCACTGCACATAATGGAGGCACTGCTCTGTGAGACATGTGATGGCTTGTGATATGTCATGAGGCAGTTTAGTTAGAAATTAACTTGTGTCTAATCTGATCAGTAGGCTGTTTGAGGTGATTCACTCAGTACAGAAGTGCAGACAGAGAGAAACTTCTTTGCAGGAAGGTGTGAAAAGGTGACTAACTTGCATTTTTAAAGGTAAAGATATACAATTTCCCATCTTTGTCTTGAAACTGTTTTAAGTGCGGTTTCATAATTTCATTTTTCTGAATGTAAAATCCAGCCATTTTACTACCTACGCTTGGACAATGTATGTGTGTTATATCAAGAGATGTTTCTGTGTGTTCATTCTGGCCTTGTCACAAGCTGCATGATGTATTTCAGTCTTCTAGGCAAATTTTTACTCTATCACTCTTTCAAATTTATTATTAACATTTTACAATTTATTGAATATAAACTACAACTCTTTTTTCTATTTAAAAAACAGAAATAATATTTTTTCATTTAGTCTGTAGATACAGATTTCACAAAAGAAATATTTTAATGAACCAGAAAAATAATTTAACTTTTCTGGTGGCCTTTTATAAATCTAAAGAAAGATGATTATATTTTTGAAGTTAACATGCTACATGTTCATTGTAACTTGGATATTGCAACAATTTGTTGTGGCTGATACTGACAGAGAGTAATCCATACTCAGTTATATGCATGTTGAAAGCAACTGAATTATTTACCCATTACCAAATGAGAAGTTGAGGGCAAAAATAAAGTGGAGAAATATGTAGAAATCAGCAAATGAAAATAGAATGAGACTTTTTAAATGCAGCATCTTCAACTTTAAATCCATAAAATAAAAATATCAAAAATGTTAGGTTTTACATGTGCATCAGTTCTATATAGGCAGTATTACCAGTATTGACTTCACAGCATTTAACAGAAAAAGCTTGGTGATTGTGGTACTTCAAATCAGGTGTGTGTTCTGTAGGTCTGCTGTTGTATCTCTAAACCAATGTTTGCATTGAATGTTTCCTTGCTTCACAAGTGGCCTTACATAATCCAATGTGACTTTTACCTCAACAGATGTTCCCATAGCTGAAGTCACACAATTATCAGTCTTCCTCTAATTTTAAAATGTAATTATGTTTTTCCTTTGCTGGGATAGTTTTGTTTACAGAAGTTGGGTCTTGATTTTTAACATATAAGAGGGAAAGGGCTTCAAATTTTTTAATGGATAGAACAAATCACATTTTTCAGAGCCTAGATATTTATGTGCATTGAGAAACCTCCATGAGTTTGCACATGTGAAGTATCACTGAGTGTTTATGGCACTATCACAATGATAGTGTGCATTCTTCTTAATTCCTGTAGTGGAAAAAAAGGCCATTGTTATTCCAAGGAGAGAGACCATCCTGCTTCTGTTTAAAACTGGAGGTTATTAGTAGCTGATGGCTTTCAGCACCCAGCATGATCATTAACAGTGTTGAATAATCGTCAGCTGCAGGAGACAAAGAAGCAGCACAAAAATTATTCTGGCTGTTTGGGGAAATGCACGCAGAGGGTTCAATGTGTCAGAGGTTTTGCCAAGATCTCAAATGACAGTCAGTTTGCAAATCTTACTGCTTCTTTTTAAATATTAGTATTTTCTCGCTGTGCCTTTCCAAAAGAAATGTTTAATAGCAGTCCAATCCAAATCTAAAGAGATCCTCATAAATGTAGAAGGTTTGGATTTTTCCCCATGACATCTTGTCTCCAGGTCTCCTGTAAATTTCATGTCTGTGTTCTGGTAGTGATCAATGATGATTTTCTTGTCTGAAAGGAAGCATCATGGACAGTGCTTGTTGATATATCTATAAAGTGCCACAATTCCACCTGATTTCTGAAGCAAGGTTGTATGTACACGAATAGCAGCTTCCTGGTTAAAAGGTCATCAAACCATTCTGTTTCTGTGTCCTTAAGCATACTTTAGAGTAAGTGCTAAACTCTTGTCTTCAATCAGTAAAAATCTAGCAATCAGTAAAAGAAGAAAGGAAAAAACAGTTTAGCTCTTTCTCTGGTATATTTGCCGCTCCCTGCTCCCTTCACAGATTTAATTACAAGGCTTTCCAATATTCCTTTTCCTATTCCATTCACAATTCCATACCTTTTGCATCAGTTTGAGATTTTGTTTCTAGCCCTATCAGTTATTTTCTTTCCCACTGTCCTGAGTAGAATGCAAACACCAAAAGCCTTTTCATTAGGACATGAGTTGACTTAGCAGTGTTTAAAAATGTATTAGCTCATGCATTTCAACAGATTTGTTTGTAAGCATCATTACAGGATTATCAAATGCCTTTCAAAACATGGGATCTTTCCGTATTGATGAAAAACTGGTTGAAATAATGATAAAATCTCTGTGCTGGCTTGGTTTTAAATACAATGTAGTACGATTTCATCATACTTTTGCAGGAATCCCTAAGATGCTGTGTGACTTTTGAACCAACTAGTAGCTATGCTATCAGGGTTAAAGAGGCATTCAGTCCAAGCTAATAAGGTTATCTGGGAAGCAGCAGACATTTAGTGAGATTCAGAACCTTACTACAAGTTTATTGCTTCTGGTCACTTGAAAGGAGGGGCAGACCACTTCTGCTTGTTTTACATATGTTAGGATTATGTGAAAAGATCATGTACTTCAGTCTTTTGGGGAAACTAATAGACATGGTAGTAAAGATTTAAATTATTGCATTTATATAGTTTGAATATGCCAAACACAGTCTTTTGTCTATTAACATAGCAGTGAAGTCTGTAATGCTTACCATAGCAGAAAAACTGTTATTCTAGTTTTGCAAAGGTTTTTGAATGTTTTTTTGAATAGAGGACTTGAGTGGACTTGAAAACTTGAGAAGAAATNGGTGGGGTGGGGTGGGTGGAATTCCCTGAGAGAAAAGAGGTAATAGCTGGGTTCAGACATGTAAGAACTGTATGATTTCTCTGTGTACGTTTCGATGATGAGATTTGCTGTTGTCTGAGTTAGATATGTTTTGTTTTTTCCCAAGTTCACATGTTTCAGCTCATTAGCATGTTTGCTAATTAGTCCCAAGCCAACCAGTGGCCAACCAGTGACAACTGTAAAGTAGTAACTATAATCTTTACTGTGACTGATAACTGTAATAAATCTCTCTGATCAGTACATGCAGGTGTTGTATTATGGAAGTTGCTTTGAGAACAAAAGGGGAGGAAATTCTTAAAAAACTATTGAAAGGCCAATGTTCTTTCCATCAAGCTACTTAGTCCACAGAGTGTGAAAATTAAAACCCCTTTGGGACATGCAACTCTGAAGAAACAACCTGTTTTCTAAGAAGTAGTAGGTACAAAAAGCAAAATTCAAGTAGTCATAAATGACTTTTACATGGGTTCTGGTAAAGGTGATAACCCTGAGAAAGATCCTTCTGTTCTGGACATCTCAGATTAGAATCAGGGAGTCATTTAAGTTGGAAAAGACCTTTAAGATCACCAAGACCAATCATTAACCTAAGATTGTCAAGGCTGCTGATAAACTCATGGCCCTAAGTGCCTCATCTACAAATCTTTTAAATATCTCCAGGGAAGATGATTCAACCTCCTCCCTGGGCAGCATGTTCTAATGCTTGATAAACCTTTTAATGAAGAAATTGTTCTTAACATCCAACTTAAATATGCCCTTGTGCCCTTTTGTCTATCCAGCTAGTCTTCTCCAAGCACGTAGCATTGCATGAGGTTCTTATGACACAAGTACAGGAGCCAGCACCTGGCCTTGTTTTATTTCATACAGTTGGACTTGGCCCATTCATCTGGCCTGTCCAGATTCCTCTGTAGAGCCTTCTTGTCTTCAGGCAGAAAAACACTCCTGCTTAACTTACTGTAATCTGTAAACTTATTGAGGGTTCACTCAATTCGTTCATCTATATCGTTAAAGACATTAAAGAGTACTGATGCCAATACTGAGCAATGGGGAACACCACTTGTAACTAGTCACTAACTGGATTTTTCTCTACTCACCATCTCTATTTGGGCTTGCCCATCCACAGAGTCACTGTGCTGTCAGACATTAAATGCCTCTGAGTGCTCAGTGTGTCCCTTTTTGCTGCCTCACAAGAGCTCAGGCAATTATTAATTTTTTAGTCTATTGCTGGTCTTGTAGCTGAACTGTATGAGCCATTGTAATAGTTTAGGGAGAGGATCTAAATTGGTTTGGGTTGGTGCCTGTAATTCTAGTGCAACAACCAGCTCCCACCAAGAGTTCAACATGCAATGAAGCAACTTTGCTAAAAAGACAACAGTTTATTGAACCCATCACCAATATAGAAAATTAAAAAGTACCCAAATAAGTAAAAGAATCAAAAAGGTAAAACAGAAACTGTATCACAGTGCCTTTACACACACTCTGAGAGAAATGGGAGACAGATAACACATTGGGTTTTGGCCTTAGATGAGAACTCTGGGGTAAAAGAATATACATCATAAGTATACTTATAACCACCAAAGCCAGCATACACACACACACACACTCACACCCCACATACCAGAAGAGAAAGTTGTGTGTGTGGCAGGGGAGAGGGTGGTAGAAATACAGCACAAAATATACATTTGGTGCTTGTGGAAAAGTGCCCTTGCCTGATCCTCATGCACACACCAACACTCTGATGTCTCCAGCATACTTCTAGCTGCCATCAGCTCAGGGGGCTCTTTGTTGAGGCTATAGCAGCGTCAAATGTAGACAATACAACAGAATTCCAGGCTCTCTCTGTTTGTCAAAGTCTTAGGAGATCAGTATTTGTGATCTTTCTTTCTCTCTCTTAGTAGAAGCTTCTCTCAGTTGCAGAGTATACAGGATCTTTGTCAGCCCAAAGGAGACAAAACCAACATGGTGCTGGTCACATGGGGTTATGCCTGTTATAACAAATAGGCTTTTCAGGGCCTCATCCAAGGCCTTTCTGTAGGCCCTGTGCCTCACTTTCTTCTCCTCTGTGGTTAGACATCAAGGGAGGTAGAGGGTTAGGAGCTCAGCTCTCTCTGGCATCTTCAAAGGCGATCAACTGTAAAGGCAGATATGGAGGAATTTCCACTCTTTGGCCCATTGCCAAGAACTGGAATGAGCTGGTGTTGGCTTTCTGTGTCTGGGCTCTNTGGGGTTATGCCTGTTATAACAAATAGGCTTTTCAGGGCCTCATCCAAGGCCTTTCTGTAGGCCCTGTGCCTCACTTTCTTCTCCTCTGTGGTTAGACATCAAGGGAGGTAGAGGGTTAGGAGCTCAGCTCTCTCTGGCATCTTCAAAGGCGATCAACTGTAAAGGCAGATATGGAGGAATTTCCACTCTTTGGCCCATTGCCAAGAACTGGAATGAGCTGGTGTTGGCTTTCTGTGTCTGGGCTCTAAGCGAAAGAGGGGAGGGCTGCAGATTCACCCCCACCAAAGGGAGTCTGCAGGTATGGACAATGGCTTGTCTCTTTGTCCTCCCTGCCCAGAGATAGGGTGAGCTGTCTCTGGCCACAGTCCCAATGATCCACTGTCTTTGTGTTCAAGCTCCCATGCAAAAGAGGGCCATGGCTACCCCCCACAGCAGAGCTGCAGCCAAGCTTAGGCTTGTTTTGCGTTTCACCCTTTGGTGGCAGAAGGTTGAGAGCCATTGCTCCCCCCACCACCACTCTTGGAGGGGTGGGGGGATCTCTTTTGTAAAGGAGCTCTCTGTCTCTCAAGATGTATCGGAGGATGACAAGGGAAAAACGAAGACAGCAAAGAAGATGACAAAGAAAGATGTAGAAGCAAGAAGTACCTTCCCTTTTATAGACTGTCCACCAACCACTTGTAGAGTCCAGACACTGACCTGCAGGTCTACTAGGAAAGCTATCTCTAGCTTCAAAACAGATTGCTTTTTCAGCATAAAAGCACCACAACTAATAGCTGAAAATTTGATAATTTTCAAATTGTGAGAGACATGCTGTTGCTCGATAGTAAACAAAAGGTCCTCTGTCATTTATCTTTGATAATCTGCCCAATTTCTTCTGTTCACAGCTCTCAGCATCCACGCTGTTCAAAGTTTACTTTCTGTATTGTTTCTCTCCCAGGGGTAACTCACATGGTGCTGATTGGTTTTCATAATTTACTTTTTATCCACTTCCATCCACATGATATTTATCGGGGGAGGATTTTTATCCCATGGTGTCTTTTTAATTTATTGCCAAGATGAAATCCAGTTAGATTTTTTACCTGTTGCTCTGTAGCAACATAAAACTGTCATTCTCCTGTCTGTAAATTTTATAGCGATAGATCTGCTGAGTTCCATTTGATTGCCGAGACAAAGTCATCTAAGCACTGCATTTCTATAACATTATTTTTGTCAGTTTCAAACCAGTATGAATTGGAACTTGACAGTCTTCAAGCCAAAAATCTGACCAATAAAGTCATACTGTGTTTTGGAAATCACTAAATCCCTGGTCCTTAAAATGTGTTGCAGCTTGCAAATACACTGGGAATCCATCTACATTTTATCATTTGATAATATCTCTACTAAATAGTGATTTTCTCTTGCTGCTTGTCAAGGTGCATATATTCCAGATCATACTTAATAATGTAGCTTCCTCAGGTGACCTCTTTTCTGCTTGAATTTTGGCTCTGACCTTCATTTTGTTGAGCTCAGTTCATTATGTATTCTGTCTTACTTGCTTCTACACTCTCTAGGGAATACTCTTATTTTAGCACACAAGGGGCTTCACTGCTAATGAAAATCCCAAAGCATCACAATTAAAATTTACGCTGCTGTGCATAGTTGACAAAAAGAATAATGTTTATTGCAGTCAATAATGTAGATCTCATTAAACCAACTCAATTATTTATCTTCATGTCAAGTCAAAGTCATTTACATGCATATAAGTTTATCAACATATCTAACAGGTTAAACAAAATGAGTCAGATTCTGATATTAGTCACTAGAAACATGGACATGATTTCCAATATAGCTTAGTAAAGATATTGCTCCAAAAGAAGTGACTCTAGTATTTCTTTCTTCAGATAGTCAGAACAAACTAGTGTCACAATTACAGACAAGGAAGACTTACGCTGTTGTTTTGTATCTCAATTTCCTTATGCTTTTTGACCACTTCCCAAAGAAGGAATACTGTCTACATTATCTAATGATTTAGAAATGTTTTAGAATAAAATTTCCTGAGAATATTATGGCTAAAAGTGAGTGAGTTTCTAAAATAAGTTTAATTAGAATGAGTAAATGCTCTGCATAAGATAAATCGAAGAGTGATTATCCACGTCCTTTGGGTAAACCTGAATAATCCTTTGTGATACAGTTGTCTCTGATGTAGACATTTCTGTATTTCATATCTCTGTCCATATCCCTCTGTCTTTCATCCGTCTTCTCTGTTTGAAAATGGTTCTCTTAATTAATGATGCTTTAGTAATTAGAGAAGTCCAGCTCATGTCAGTTTGTATCTTGCAACCTGAAAAATAGCCCACAAAATCTGTAGAGGAAGTAGCTGCTCCTGTCTTCTCAGTCACTGACAAGGAGCACCTATGGAAGGCCTCTCTGATGCTCAAAGGGAAAATGTAACGTGCTTTTTAATCGATATTCCTCCATCTCATTCCTGTCCCAAGAAAGAATCCTGACCTTCTTCCCACTCAAAAAAACTAAGGCAAGAATGTACCTCATTGACATTTCCTGAGGCAACCCACTGGGTGTTGTTACAGTAGCGATGACTGTGATATTCAATGTAGTATTTATTGTTCTGTTAGTAGTGTATGCAGGAGTCAACTCTCCATGTCTGCCAAACATTAATTCTTGGCATCAGTGCTGAGGCCTCATTCATTTGGCTTCAAGCCTCTGTATGGGCAGCAGTCACAATACCAGTAGCATGTGTCAGAAGTGTTTGACCATTGTCTTTGTTGTAATTACACTTAAATCTTAAACAACTGGAAAATTGGTCAAATTTCCATATATTTAAAGGGAAGAGTTTTACTTGATCACAATACAAGAGGGTATTCTGCATATTTTTGTTTAACTTAAGTAAAAATATAAGTCTTGGAGTTGGAACAAGATTGAATTAATCAATTTGAGCACTAAATAAGCCTAATACTTATGATAATCTGTAGGGGAAGTGAGATTTGTATCAGGACTCTTTACTCATCACTTAAGTTTTTTGTTATAACTGTAGTACTGCAATATAAACTATACATTTAAATGGTATTATCTGTCACAGATATCCAAAACAAATCATATTGTTTGTGGTTTTATGGACACAAAATTATGCTCAATTTGATAGCATTTGGTACTCTTTGAATCAATATACATATATATATATATTCTTCTCTTTGGAAGACTTGTGGAGGTCTTCAAGTGAGACTTTCAGCCAGGACTCTGAAACTCTCAGAATACACAAAATTAGTGAGTCTGAGTTTCGGTAGAAGTACCAGAAAAAACAACATTGGAATTTCTGAGTTTCAATTAGAGTTTTCCTTTAGGAAATATGAAAGTACTAGAAGCCTTGAATGCATCCTGGTTTGAGCCAAAACCTCAACATGACAAAGGTAGGTTTGTCATCTAGTAAAAACATTTTCATATGACTTTGACAAGAAATGTTTAATTGAATCTTAAAAAACCATGTTATTTTCTAAAATTCATATTAGAATGGGGACACTGGGGACTTGTCACTGGAATATTTCATAGTCAGAAATTATATTTGTTAATTTATTGGTAGAATTTAAGTTTAAAAATATTTTCATTCATTTATCATCAAAGAATCACATTTTTTTTATTTGAGAGCTTTTATTTCAATGTTAAAAATATGCTAGGTTGTAAATCACACTGTTGTAAATTTTTAAAACTTCAGAAAGACTAATGCTGGAAATCTTTAAGAGGCAAAGTTTATTACTGTTATTGTGGGAAGGAAATTTATATTATTGTGAATGCTTTCGTATTTCTAGGAAACCACTGTTTCCAGTGTTTTTCTGCAAAAGAACTACTGAATGACTAAAAGCCAACAAAATATATGTTCATGGCAGTATCTCACAGGCAGAAAATTTATTGTGATACAGGCGAAAAAGATGAAATCCCATTTGTGAAGAAAGTGAAAATTGTGAAATATTAATATATGAGGAAACTAGGCAAATAAATGGATATGAAATAGATAATTTTGAATACATTTAGCAAGGGAAAACATTCTACATGTACAAGCCAAACCAAGAGATTTGCTGGTTAAATAATCAACATAGGCCTGAGTATATGAATGCAGCAGAATGCAGCATTCACATATGAATGATTAGAAAAAAAATTCTCTGAAATATTTGCTTTGGTTTTTGGCATGCATTTTTACACTCATTTCTGAGAATGTATGTCTTCTTTTAAACATTGGCCAGTATATTATCATCAGGTGGTAAGGTCGTGTCCTCCAAGACATCAACAGTGTTCTGCATGTTTCCAGTGTGTGTAGTAGCTTTGTCATGGAGAACAGCAAACAATTCAGACTTAAAATGCAGGATATTTATACTAATTATTCAGAAGGAAGTGAGACAGCAAATTTCTGCATTTATATATAAAAGATTAGTCTTCTGACATTAATTCATAACTGCATCTCCACTGGTCAGCCTTTCTCATTGTGTACTCCAGTGGAAAGTAATCAAGTTCTATTGAGTTTAGGCTGAACCTTGTATTTGTACATTTGTGATTTATAGAAACCTCAGATCTCTGGTGAGTGTTACTGCAAAAGGAAACTTTTAAAGAAGATAGAATCTAAAAGCTTTTAAAATAATTTTGTTTTCCAAATCTTATTGTGAGGATAGTGACTAAAAGGACCATGATTCTCAATTACTGGTTTCCTATTCCTGTGCAGATCTTGTAAGATCTTCTAGATAAAACGCATCCCACTACTGGAAAACACAAACATACATTTCATTAAAAGACTCGGCTTCATGAAGGCAGGAAACAGCCTCCTGAAAGTGCTCTGCAGTGCTCACAAAACACTTTATTTTCAGTTCAATTTGAAACTCAAGCATTATTAAATCACCAACTAGGTTTTCCTTATCATCATAATTTATGAAGTAGTTTTTCTGGAACTGCAGTTGTTTGCTTAGTTTCCATTTTCTCCTCTATTCTCAGTAAAATAATAATGTTCATTACTCACTAGCAGCAGGGGAAAAAAAGAGAATATTTCTTGGTCAGCAGCTTACAAAGTGTATTCAGCTCAGACTCTCTACATCTTAAAATCCCTTAGTTACTCCAAACACTTTGTGTTTAGAAGTGTTCTTGCTGAAATTTTCTCACTTTTGAGTAACTGAGTAAAATATCTTAAAACACTATTATAAACGGAATGCAGTAAAACAGGTATATATCCTGTCATTAGCTGACTCAGTTACATATTTTGTGTAAAGTTTTAACACAAGAGACTGTGTAAAGTGTAATACTACAGTTTTCAATTCTTATAAATTGGCCAACATGATTCAGACCTAGCAGGAGCCTTGTAGCCATCTGGCTGCAGCTTGGGATCTCTCTCCAGAGAGCAAATCAAGTGTCAGAATGCATCTTTATGTTAGACTGAAGCAGCTATAACTTACTATTTCAAAACTATGGTTATTTTGAAATAACCATAGGGAACCTGCAGATAACTACATGATTTAAACCCCAGAATTGTCCTTCATCTATAACCACACTAACATTGATAAGTTGCAGGGGCAAAACTAAGCCCTTAACTCTGGGATGTGTAAACATCACCAACTACATTTTTACAGAGCAACATTTGCATGCATTATGAAGATATGCGCAGTGGTAAAAGAACCATCACAGAAATGAAGAGTCACTGTGACAATCAGTAGGAACAACTTAAAGGTTGTCTTGATCTTTCCTCACATAAAGCCTATTTACCATGATTGGAAGATCATTTTGGAAGCTTGGGTGCTGGTTACCTGAACCTTTCTCAGCTTCAGAGATAATGAAATGCCTTTGAGAATAAAGGCTTAGCAAACACAGAGCTGCAGGAAAGCGTAATTAACAGAGCTGATTTCTTTCTTTGTAGCACAAAAATTGTAATCTTAGAAAAGACCTTTCTTGCTCAGGTATTCCTAATACAGTTTGAGTTCCTATGGTAAAATTCCTACTGTGGATGAAGCAACGTGACCTCAGATTTGTGCTTTCCCATTTCTGTCAAAGCACAGTATCTAACCATGAAGACAACAGCTGGACTACAAGACAAGTAAATTCTTCCATCATGTCTTTTAGCCTTCAAAGTAAATTAAAATGCTCAAACAGCTGCTGCACATCTGCTGGCTGCTGCATTTAGCTCCTTTTTCTTTTTAACAGAAAAATGTGAGAAGCTGAAGACAGAAAAACTAAGATATTTAGAATATTCTGTATATCTTATTATGCAAACTGAAAGTGTGTGGATATTAGATGTATGAAATTTAGAAAAGCTAAGAAAATTAAATCTGTCTCCAGGGAGGAATTATTTATATAGTATTCAGTTATCATAAAATCAAAATAAAAATATAGTTATAGCTTTCAGAATAAAACTTTATGAAAAACTTCTTGAAAAATGTCCCAAATTATGGAATGCTGATATGAAAGTTTTTGATAAAATTACATGGAGTATCAGCATACTCTGCTTATACAAAATATTTAAACATTGAACAATCGAAATTAACAGGAGTGGGCATCATTATAAGATTCTCTTTATTGCTGCCTTTTAGACCAAACTTTGTACTTCATTGCTACTCTTCAAATAAAACATAACTAATTTATATAAACCTGGGCATCTTATGTTGTCCTGGAAAAAAAACCTGGTATTTAGCACATAAAATATTTTATTGCAGAAGTGGTGGCGGATTCTTCAAATAGTCATGCTCATCATCCAACTTTGACTTCAATAATATTGCATAAACCTTATTGAGTAGACTACTGAAACCCACGTGTTCATTTGCTAGGTTCGAAGCAGCAAATTGGATATTTTTTTTAGCCTGAAATTCAGGAATCATTTGGTCATTTCAAATTAAATTAGCCTTCTATGGCCTTTATTGTGAAATTATTCAGTTACACATGGACTGTAAAAATGGTTTATGTCTTCTTTATTATTTGCAATAACATATAAGTGAACAACCTAAAAGGGGAAGGCACAAAAAGAAACGCTTGTAAATGTATATGATGAGATTGGAATGAAGCAGTAAGTTGTGCATGGTCTTCATTAAATCACAAGCGTGAACAAAAGGGTCAGTGGCTAGCTGAAAAATTAAATGGCATTTAGCGCAGCATTCAGAAAGAGTATGCCATAAGCAACCAGAATTAGTTATAAATGGTCAAAGACGACTGGGTTAGTGAACAATTACAAAAGTTGGATATTCATATATCTCTGGGTCCTGGTAAGATGCATCCAAGAGTGTTGAGAGAACTGTTTGATGTTGCTCTATTATTTTTGAGAGATCGTGGTTAACAGAAGATGTAACTGAGAACTGGAGGAAAAGTAATGTCACTCCAGTCTTCAAAAAGGAAGATCCAGCTACTATAGACCAGTCAGTCTCATCCCAATTACTGGAAAAATGATGGAGTGGTTCATTGTAGAGGTCACCACTAAGAATATTGATGACAAGAAGATAATCCGAACTAGTCAGCATGGATTAACTAAGGGGAAAACATGCTTGACTAATCTGATAGCCTTCTATGATGTCATGACTAAATGAGTGGGTGCTGGGAGACCAGTGGATGTGGTTTACCTTGATTTTAGTAAGGATTTTGACACAGTCCCCCATAACATCCTTGTAAATTTAGCAAGTGTGGGATTGAGGAACAGATTGTAACTTGGATTAAAAACTGGCTATATAACAGAGCCTACAGAGTGGTGGTTAATGGTTCAGAGTCTAGCTGGAGACCTGTGAGCAGTGGTATCCCCCAGGGATCTGTGTTGGGTCTGGTTTTGTTTATATCTTTATTAATGATCCTGATGATAGGATAGAGTGTCTCTTCAGCAAGTTTGCAGATGACAATAAGCTGGTTGGTCTAGCTGATACATCTGATGGATGTGCAGCCATTCAGGAAACTTAGACAGACTGGAGGGATGGACAAAGAGGAATTTAATGAGGTTCAACAAGAATAAGTTCAGAGTCCTTCACCTGGGAAGGAATAATGCAATGCATCAATACAGACTGGAGGACAATCTACTGGAGAGCACTTCTGTGGAGAGGGATCTTGGAGTTCTTGTGGACAGTAAGTTATCCATGGAACAGCAATGTGCTCTTGTGGTCAAGAAGGCCTATGGAATCCTGGGATGGACCAAGACAAGCATGTCCAGGAGATCAAGGGAGATTCTTCTCCCTTTCTTCTCTGTCCTAGTGAAGACACATCTGGAATATTGTGGCCAGTTCTGGACTTCCTAGTTCAAGAGCGATAGTGACATGATTGAGTTAAATGAAGGCCACAAGGATGATTAGGGGACTCTTATGCTTGCCTTATGAGGAGAGATTGAGGGATCTGGGACTTCTCAGCTTGGCAAAGAGAAGGTTACTAGAGGACTTAATCACTGTATATAAATATATAAGGGCTGGGTGTCAAGAAGGAAGATACAATCTCTTCAGAGATTGAGGGATCTGGGACTTCTCAGCTTGGCAAAGAGAAGGTTACTAGAGGACTTAATCACTGTATATAAATATATAAGGGCTGGGTGTCAAGAAGGAAGATACAATCTCTTCTCACTTATGCCCTGTGATAGGACAAGGGGTAATGGGTGTAAGTTGGAGCAAAAGAAGTTCCATCTCAATATGAGAAAAAATTTCTTAAATGTAATGATTACTGAGCATTGGAATGGGCTGCCCAGGATGTTTTGGAGTCTACTTCTCTGGATACTTTTAAGACCTGTCTTGTTGCTTTTCTGTGAAAACTGTCTTAGGTTTTATGATCCTGCTCAAGCAAGGGTTGGACTTGATGATGCCTGCAGGTCCCTACCAACCCCTAATGATCTATGTATCTGTGTATCTGTGTAAAGCACCCTTGTGAACAAGGGTAAGAAATAGCTCGATAGACCCAAAGTACCGCTACAAGAATATTTAACTTGTTTGCACATTTTAGGCCCTATGACAAATAAATAATATAATAGAGAATGCTTAGAATAGACATTTTATATGCCAATGCCAGAATTTGCACACTTACCTGCTCAGACTGAGACTCATTCATCTATAGTCTGGCATACTCCATGACTGATAGTCAGATGTTAAATGCTGCTGTTCTTGAGCAGAGGCAAAGATCCATTGTCTTCTTCTGAAAGTCAATTTAGATGCACAGACCTGGAAATTAATAAAGCCCATACTTTGAATTATATCTGTCCAATAACATATATAAACATATACTTAATATTTTCACTAGTATGTGTGCAGACATCAAGATGATGAAAAATCATGGAATATGATAAACAGTTGTAAACATCTGCCTTTTACATCAGAAGGAAACTGTTCACTGACTTCTAAAACTTTTTCTCTGAGTTACATCCAGCTGCATTGTTTGTCTTATGCTGTTTTTTATTCCAAAGAACTACCATGAATTACTGTCTGAATGAGGAGCCACACATGAAGAGGTATGTTTACACCACTTTTGATAGCAAACTTCATTGTTTACTGATAAGTTTAGATGAGCTTTTTAAAGTGTGTCACACTTTCTGATTTTTAATTAGGAGTTAATTTTCTTTCTGAAAAATTAATAAAAAAATCCTGTTAGTGGCAAGAGGCATTTTTAATATTTTGGGGGGCTGTATTTGCCCTGCATGTTCCACAGCTAAGTTCAGAACATGTAAATGTGTAAATTTAGCAAGTAACAGTTAAGAGTTTAGTCAGCCTCTATGTCATTGCTTTCTCCCTCACTGGGAAGCCAACCTCTAAGGATCTGAACATCTGCTGCCATGTAGCAAAATGGCAATGTTAGTGTCAGAGTGCAACACTAGTGCTGGAATTAGGGACAAGTATAGTCTCATTTAGCATATGGCAACATGTGTTCTCATCAGTCATTTATCTGCTAATATGTGCCTATGTCTGAATCTTAATGAAGAGGAGAGAGTGGTGAGTGAACGCCTGCCCTTGAATACATATAGTTTTCTAGTATCATTACATACAAGGTTAAACAAAGATCATTTGAAATGTGTTGCTCTCAAAAGTCCACACTGCACACTTAGTACTAATTTCTCAAGCAACTGGACATTTTGTACCATTTCTATATTTAATTCCTACAATTTCTTCAAATGCATAAGACATATTCAAATGGCTCTCAGCAGTCAGGATTATGTCCACAAAATATTGACTTGAAGATGTTTCAATTGAATGAATGGTATTTTGGTCAAAAATTATTTTACTTTAATAATAAAAATAGAATAGTGTTCTTTCTTTTATTGACTACTTAGATCTGACTACTTTCATCAACATAGGAGGAGGGAAGAATTCATTTTACTGATAATTGTTTCACATTTATGAGGACTAAGGTGATGGGAAAAAAGCAGAACATCAGCTTCAAATACTTTGGCTGAGATATTACAACTGAAAAATAAATATTAGATAGTCATAAAGTCAAGCTGATTCAAGGTTATATGAGAACAATAAAGCTCTTCACATTGATTTGTTGTTTTGATTTGTTTTTTTCTATGACTGAACAGCATGCACAGTTTTGTGGATTTCTGTAAATCTCTGTAGTTAAAGTTGTCAAGATTCACTATAATGTAATTCACTGCATCTCTGTGGAGCTTGTGTTTAAATACTTTGCATGCTGGGTGTTAAATAGCAAGAAATGTGGAACTGATCCAAAACTTCAAAAGTGCTGTAGTTTCTGCTTGACTACACAGTTGACTAAATGACAACAGACCAGATACAAGATCTACTACAGGTATGAAAAGATCTGTTCCTAAAAAAATACTCCAGCTTCTGTTAGAAAGGACAAGATTGCCAATTTCTTTAATTGTTTCAGGGTTGGATCCTAAAATGGTAAGTTCTACAAAGGAACTTTCTCCTAGAAAAATCCTTAATTACAGTGGAAATGTCTGTTAGCTCTGACAATGCAGTTTGACTTTTGTGAGAAAGACAAGTTCAATGGGAATTTTAAAAAGAAAAAAATAGAAAAAAATATACCAGTTGTTCTAAGATTAGTTTTCAGCTACTGCTTGGAATACACTGTTACCTTCTTTCCTTTTGAACATGGACACTATTCACACATTGAATTGATTGCTGTTCATTCATATGTACCCTATGACATTAACGTTTACTGCTCAAACTGTTCTAGTGTTTAATGTTTAAACTAGTCTGTTCTGTTTACATGACACTTTTTGCTTTGAGGTCAGGAAGTGATTTTACAGTAAAAATGAGGGACTGTAGAATAGCAAGGGTCTCTCAACTCTGTAAGATTATACTTGTGAGTTACTACAACATTAGTACCATTTTCTATTAGAGATCTTTTCCATTTGCATTAAATGAAGGGTTTTTAAGGGTTTTCGTACAATTATATCAGGAATTTTTCATGATTCTGATGGGAATTCTGGTATTTCAGGAGACTGTTTCCCAAAACCAGTCAATCTTTGAGTATTGAGCAAAATTGAAGTAATGAGACTGAATATTTCAAGCAAATCAGGCTTTTTTTTTTTCTTTTTTTTTTTTTGAGTGCGTGTGTGTGTGTGTGTGTGTGTGTGTGTGTGTGTGTGTGTGTGTGTGTGTGAATTCCACATTATAAAGAGTGATTGCAGTTACTACCCAGAACAAAGAAGTTACAAGATGGCTGATGGACTCCAGAGTGTCTTTGATTTTCTACTACTGTATTCTGTTAGTGAAGAGTAAGTTGAATCTATGCAGAATCACATTCTAGAAACTGCCTTTTCATGATTTTAAGTTACCCAAGTGCTGCCAGAAAAGGAAATCCTACTCCCACTTGTTCCAGCCACTACCTTTTGCTTGCTTGAGTGCTATCAATGCAGTAATGTAAGAGAACCCCAAGTGTGGGAACCAGAGTTTACTTAATTTGCTAGGTAAGCTGTAATTGGGATCAGGTCCCTGAATTAAGGTATGGTTTTGTTGGTACATGGAGGGCTTTCAGGAGCAACATTGGCTTACAACAGATTTCAGTGCTCAAGGAACCATAAGTAAAATTCTCAAAGTCTAACAGCTTGCTTTAAAGCAATGGAGAAATAGCTACCTCAACCTTGATGTTGGACTTACTGTATTTCTTGCATTTATGAATCATTGGTACATAGCATATTGCATGCATTCCTCAACCCAGTAAGTAACTATCAGTGCATTCCCTCTGCAAAACATTGAGCATTGGTAACTTCTACTAATACCCATGGCAGAATAAATTCCATATGTGGAGAATGAAAGATATGCTTTAGTCTGAACACCTTTATCTTCTATCTGGACATCTACAGTTTCATAATTCTTTTCCAGCTTATTTGTGTGAATCTGACTTTGTATCACACTCGGCTCCTCTTCTTGCTCATCCATTGATGCTCCATCTGGGCAAATTGCTCCTCACTATGGTCTGAGAGCACAGCTCTGTGTAATATCAAGATATGGTTCCAGTTCCTGTTCCCCTATGACTGTTTTCTGTGTTCATTACTTAAAATTAAGGATACATTAAAAGAATGCAAGCTATATGAAGTCATGTCTCTGTATCCTTGTATCAGGTACAGTGAAGACAATGAATATAAAACATTACTATTTTTCTTGGTAATCAGAGATATGAGGTTGAATGAGTGCATCAGGTTGGAAGGGCCTCCAGGGATCATCTGGCTCAACCTTTCTTGGCAAAGGTGTGGTCTAGAAAGGTTGGACCAGATGCAGCTTTAGATCTATTAGTCATCTGCAACTATAGAATACAAATCTGTGGAACAAGTGGTATGTTCCAGTGGTACATTTCCTGGTTCTCTTACCTTGTTATATTCCTTCATGGGGACAGGAGTCAATTTCTTTTTCTAGTTTATTTATTTCAAAGAATATCATTCTTGTCTGGGCTAAGACTTTGTACGGCAGGTTTCAGTGTCATGTGAGAGCTTTATGCTTGAGCTATAAACCAAGCAGGGAAGAAAGGATTTTCATAATAGAAATGCTCACACACCACATAAATCGTATCAGCGTGAACTGAGACACTACAATGAACGTAGTTTTAATTTGACAAAAAGTGACTACATTGCTGTGAATCAAAAGCAATCTAATAAGGGTCTTGCTGTAAAACCTACTGATAAAATGGAGTTGCATTGGTTTGAACTGTACTTCCTGGGAAGGGTATTTCAGGAGAATTTAATGCTGACTTTTATAAATCTTTGATCAGTGATACTAACAGAAATATGGAAACACCTGTTTCCCACTGTTCTCTATAAACTGTTGCCAGATTGTTATTAAATGATCGTTTTCCTTAAAGATTGAATCTGAGGTGAACTGAGCTTCTCCTGAGTAGAGTGCTTTTGACTCCTACTGTCTGTATGGGGAGCCAAGGACACTTAGTGGTTGACAAAAGTTAGATCAAGCTCATGAAAAGATACAAGTAGTTTCTCTAAGGTGTCTAAGATAGGTGTGTCAGACAAGATTGGTTCAACTCAGTCTTAAACAGCTGTTTTCCGATGAAATGTAAAATCAGTGCTTCTCTCTGTATTGTCCTAAACTGTGGCTTAAATAACTGTTTAGTCTAAATGCAAAAATCTTTGCTTGGCTCAAATTAGGAGGGAATAACAATCACAGTACATCTTAGTGGAAATACCTTCACTCAGTCTATTGAGAATCTGAGCCCAAGACTGCTTTATAATTTACATGGTAGAAGAGCAGATGCCAAAGAATAAGTGACACATAATCAAATCTTGTGTTAATTCTTTTCCCAGAAACGATCCAAAATAAACTACAAAGTCATAGCTGGTTCATAAGAAGTGTAAAATTTTTGTTCTTCCTTAAAAAAGGGAAAGAGAATAAGAACAGAGAAGAATCACCTCAGTTTCTGAGGGATTATTCTGTTATTCCAAAAGTTTTATATCGGTGCTGCTCCCAGTTAAGAGTCCAAAATTTGTGTTTCATTATGATAAATACCAAGTTTATTTTGCTAGTACTTTGAGGCACACATCTAGTCATTTTGACAGCTCTTCTATTTTGCTGAATGTATAGATCCTTAAAGTTCTGTTAGTAGCTGTGACTAAGCTTTTGTGCCAACAGATCTTTATTTGTCATTTGCTATTTTGAAACAAAATGATCCAATTGGAAAACAAATTGACTTGTATAAAAGTATGAGGAATATCCGCAGACAGAATTAATTATGGTGACAGGACTACAAAGCATTTTAACTTCTACTTGAAGATGTTAACCATTCTCTAACTGGCAGTGTTCAGGCAAACAACTATGGGAATTTTCTTATTAATTTTCCTTTTCTGTTACAGGTTTCTTCTGTGTTTTTTGAAGGATCCAGCATAGAGCACTGACATTTTCAAGGTATTGGATTATATGCAGGATAGTGTGTTCCAGCATGGCAGATTCTATGATCCTAGAGAATTTTTTCTCATTTGCAACTCTCATAATATGCATTTTATCTTTCCCACTACCAAGCCTCAGACACACTGTCAAGGAGAAGGAATAACTCTGTGTGATTTAGATGACCAAATATGTCAGAATTCCTGAATAATTAGTAGTCCTATAGTAAATGGTAAAAGAAAAAAAGGAAAGATTATAAAGAAAATTATATACCCAGACTCTCGGGCAGACACTTATGGTCAGCAAATGCATTTGTNGAAGAATGATTCTTAAGCAGATTGGTAATAGATTTTGCAGCAAATAGAATCAGTAGCTAATAATTTGAAAATCCTTGAAAGTTCAATATGCAATATTTTCATATTAATCACTTGACTGAATCCCTATAGTTTAAATTAGCAATCACAAATCAGAGAAACATATTTATCTAAATCACTCTGACCTCATCATAGATCTATTGTCTGCACATTGAGTAAAGACAACAAGGAACAGGAGTTTCTTCTCTTCCCTTTGGCTTTAGAAATACTCAGTTACATTTTGCTCAGATACTTTGTAATTTCTAACTATAATGCTAACCAGATACAGAAGAATTACAGGAAAATGCAATGTCATTCAAATTCAATTACAAATTAACTGGCTAAAGATACGATTGTGTTTTATTTTAAATTAGCATACTTTCTTAAAGCCTATTTATAATCTTCTTTAATGACAGATTAAAAGAGTGACAGTCACCATTATCATAAATGTTTATACAGACAACCACTAGAAAGCACATACACATTTTAGCTTTCTCCCTATGCTCTTTCACGCATTGAACCATGCTAAAAATTACTCTTTCTTATATTTCTTATGATTTTTGAAGGGTCATTACATTGACAGTACCAGTAGCCTTTGGTGTATGTACCAGGAGAGATTTATTCTGTCTTTATTTTTAAAGTACGCTTATCGTGTAACTTAAAGCACATTGAAAAGTTTGGTAGACATACTCTGCTCTCCTAAGAAAGGCATGTAACACAGTTGTGCTTGTGGCATACCTTTCTAGGAAGTACAACCTCTGGAAATGCTACATCAACACTGAGTGAAATAACTGTCTTGCTCTTTTTTCAGGAATTCTCCAGTCCTATTGAGAAGAAAAATGTTGATTTACTCCACTTATGCCAAAGAGTTTAGATGCTGAATTATTCATCATTTATAAGAGTGATCAGATGGATATTGTCCAGGTAACACAGAGCAAGAGTTTAAGTCCTAGATTCCCAGCTTTAAGGATAATGTCTTTAAGAAACATGTAATTATGGAAATGTAAGGGATGGAGTTACATGGCTGTGAGCTGTGAAACCTGGTGCTCTGCTTTGGACCACAAACCATCCAAAGATTATATAAATCTTAGAAAAACACAGGAAAAATTATTTTAATTGCTGGTTTTCTGAAAGTGCACCTTTAACAGGCAAGAGATTGAGAAAAATTAATTCCAGGAATCTTAATGAGTCAAATGAGGACATTATTTGTAGTGACTGAAAGAAAGTAAAGATACCACTCAGCATTCACTCAAGCCAAGCACAAAGTACTGAAACTACTGGACCTACTAACTTAAGGGAAAACACATGATTCTCTGGCTTGTTTGCATTGGTATTTACAATGCATGAAATACGTCCAGAGGCTCAGGCACTGCAGAGAACACTGGAGGAGGAAGCAGTTTTTCTGTGTGTCCCATTGGTGCTTACAAGTAAGGTAAAATGAGAGCTTTTCCATGTCTTTATGGCTTAAGAAATTTCAGACTTTCTCAAATACTGAAATGTAGACCCTATGGGATTTCACAAGCTAAGCTGCAGTTACCAAGCACTAAGCAAAAGCTGAATCAAGATAACACATTCACACTGTGATAATTTCAGGTGCCCAAAGGGTGGCTGGATGGCTAACTCACAAATGTTAATGTAAAATACTGAGAACATTCTAAAAATTAGACTGTTATAACCTAATTCTGCTTTTTGCTCTCTACACCGGTACTAACATGGTGTGGACCAATTTAATATTACTTGACTGGTTCATTTCATATTTTAAGTAACATTGATTTCTTTTCATAGTATCCTCATTTTACATAAAATATATATATGTTGGTTCTTAATCTGTCATTTTTTATTGTACTTTTGAGAAATGTAAAGCAAATTATTATAAGGAACAGTAGGAACACAAAAGATATTGCAAACAAATCAAAGAAAATGTTGTTTTAGACTACTGTTTTGCTTGGGATATATCTCTTCTTCATGACTTTTTATAAATTAAAGGAAATTTCTGATACCAGCTTTGTCTCTTGGTACTAGAAAAGAGGACTGGAACGAAAAATCCTTAATATCACATAGTATGGGTATTGTTCAGTAATCTCCATTTGGAGATGCCATTGAAAAGATTGTGTGATCACACTTGATATTACTACCTAGAGGTTTTTTTTTCATTTGATAGGAACCATGTTTGTTTACTCTGGCACCTCCAGCAACACTGAAAGACCTTGCTTTGAATTTAAAAAAAAAAAATAAAGTAAACACTTTTTCTATGCAAGTTGATGGGCTTTTCTATAAAGAGGAGAGGTGGATCTTTAAGAAGAACTTACACTGGGTTAAAAATAATAAGACTTTACAGTTAAATGGCGAAATTTTGTGCATGATGATGGCTGTTTGGAAGAAATATGGAGGTGAGTGTAGGAGATACAGATAAATGAGTAGGTGTGGGTGGGGTTAACAGCAAAGCAAAAATTGAAGGGAGAGAAATGTGATGTTTAACCAAAACAGATGAAGACAAATTGATTAATAATTAGTTTGCTTTTAGCCCTAATACACCAAGACTGTTAAATCTTTACCAGTGGCATTCAAGGGTTGACTTTGTATATCTTTGTGTTTCTGTTTATGCTCCTTGAGGTTGGTTGTGCATCAATAGATCTGAAGTTGTTAAGTCATTCAAGCGCATGCTGATTGCTGATAAAAATCATACCTTTTTCTCAGCAAGCTCCCCAGCTCCCCTGCCAAATACAATCATTGTCGTCTTCATAATGGCCTGTAGGAACTAAAAGAAAAGAGCATGAAAATCTCTACTTAAAGGTAAAAGAAAAAAAATTGCAAAGATTTGAATGTGATATCATTTGCTACAAATACTGTTCCTCTTTTAGCTGAGACTTATCCCTTCTTGCAGCTAAGTGTATGTATTAGTGGGCACAGAACTGGAGTCAGTGACATTCCTTCCAGTCCCGCTGCAGGTATTTCATACTTCCTAGTTACCTTGGGTGTACTGTATATAATGCTTTCAGCCTCCCTTACTCTAGGAGCAAACTTGTAATTTCATATTTCTGCTGGCTGTTGCAGAGTACTGAATTGTTTAATAAGAGAAACACGAAGTTATAGTTCTGTCTTCATAATTAACTTATTTATGCTTTGTACTGCTAGCTCATTTCAAATACTTCTCATTCAGTGCAGACATATTGGAGTGTGTCCAGAAGAGGGCCACCAAAATGATCAGGGGAATGGAACATCTCTTATATGAGAGAGTTGGGCTGTTAAGCCTTGAGAAAAAAGTCTCCAGGAAGACCTTCTTTTGACCTTCCAGAAACCAAGGGAGGGCCTACATGAAGGCAGGGGAATGTCTAGTCCAAAGGGTTTGTAAGATAAGACAAGGAGCAATAGCTTCAATCTGGAAATGCAGAGATTTAGGCTGGATATTAGAAAAAATTCTTCAGTGTGAGGGTGGTTGATGGCTGGAATGGGCTGCCAGGTGTTAGGGGCCTGGAATAATTTAAGGTCAGACTTCATGAGGCTCTGAGCAACCTGACCCAGGTAAAGATGTCTCTGCTTATGCAGGGAGGTTGGACTACATGACCTCTGGAGGTCTCTTCCAGCCTGGAACATTCTATGATTCAGAAAGGTACATCACTACACACACTGTATAGATTGTTAGTTTTCTCCTGTGAATTTTATATGATGTCTGTCACCACTTTGGACTAAGGTCATAGCAAAATGTGATTATGCACTGAACAACTGAATACAGAAATGATAATCTAAAATTATTATTTAATGCTGATAGAAGTAGCTAGACTTTCTTTCCTTGAAAAGCCACATAATGTGTTTCTATTCAAATTTAGTGGGGACATGACCACAGTGTTTGAGAGTAAAAGCTAGCACTGTACAACTGCTAATGGGTAACAGAGTGTTTCTTGTCAGAGCCTAACCTTGACACTTGCATCTAGCCTTGTGTTCTGACTCCCAAACAAACCTTCATTTGAATGTACGTGCAGTTTGGTCCCTTTCAGGGGCCTCTTTCATATTCCTTTTAAGAGTTCAAATACCTTACTGAGAATTTGCAGAAACCCTGGAAAGCATAAAAGATTTTGTTTTAAATATGAATACTGTTAAAGTTAACATATTAATGTCTAATTAAAATATATGAATGTTTTGCTGAATAAAGGTGAATGTAACTGCTGCTGAAACATTTCCCTGAGTCAGTGATTTGATTTGGTCTGTTATAGTTTAAGGCCATCTGTGAGATTTAGATGTAAATCTGAAGTCGAGGAATCTTTGGAACAGAAGAGATGTGTGTTGTAGTTTTTAAAATTCAATGTGAAAAATTAGAATAGTGTTGTTAACATTGTTTGCAAAATAACAGTAGTAGCTATATATTCTAACTTGTCCAGATGGACAAAATCTCCAAGGGACATTTGTTTTTATGGCCTCTAGCTTATAATTTTAACGCCTAACTTTTATGAGGCAAACTCATTATTTTTAGCAGTCTTTTACTATCTCTTAAATGCAGTGAAAGGCAAAAGAGGACCACAAATCTGTTATATTTAAAGCTACTGAGCTACATTTCAACAATCACTAGAGAATTCATGCATTTCTTAAATAAAAATAACGCTTGACAGAAGCTTTTTCCCTATCTGAATAAAACCCAGACATTATATTCAAGGGTTTACCTCATTATAAAGTCAGTGGTGTTTGAGTATAACTTTCCATCAGGCTGTGTTAAAATCAGTGTGCTTTGTCTGACTTCAGCTAAATACATGAAATGTATGATAAATTGTGTTTTAGATTTGTAAAAAAAATGTCTGAAGATGGACACTAAGCTGTAAGAACAGGAATGATGTGACCTCAGGAGGTCACAAGTTTCCTTTCCTAATCCCAGACAGATTAGCTTTACCTAAATAATGTGCGACAGCCATTTGTGTAACCTGTTTTTAAAATGTCCCAGTGATGCAGAAGCATCAGCTTCTCTCAACATTTGTGTTTTAGCACTTAACTCTCTTGCCATTCATCATGTTCTTAACGTGTAGGTTAAATCTCCCTTGTGGCAACTTAAATCCATTGCTTATTGTCCTGGAGAATGCATTAATGCTTTTTTCTCTTTGCCAACCTTTTGGTAACATCAGCTGTCATCCTGAAGTCTATACTTATTTCTGCCCTTGGTCTCTCAGCTATTTAAAGCCAGTACTTTCCAGCTTTCTTCACAGTTTCTGTTGGGAAAGTCTCAGTGTTTTTTTTTTCAGTCCAACTCTGATGCAGTACTCTAGCTGAGCCCCATCAGTGTTACAGACACTTTGGGTATCTTACTTGCATGTCTACACATACCTCCTGGTACATTATGACCCTGTGGATGTGTGTTCCATTTTTGGTCCATTAATTCTCAGATCGACTTCTGTAAAATCTTTTCTATTGTTCTGTCTTTCTCTGTCTTGAAGCTGTGTGTCACTTTGTATTTAATGCCACTGAATTACTTATTATTTTGCTGATTTCATCACATCACTTTGAATTTCATTCCTGTCCTCTATAGTCTTGCTATCCCTCCCAGCTTGTTATTTTCAAATTAAAAGTGCTTCATATTCTGTCATCTAAATCATCAATAATTAATCTAATGGCTAGATTACAGAATAGATTTTTGATGGCAGGGTTCTGTTAAATGAACAAGTTCTTCATGGAATCCAGTTTTTCTAAAGTGTTTCACCCATCCCACTTTTACCTTTAGTCATAAAGTAGCAGTGTTCAATGTTCTGAGAAATGGCATGTCCTGAGGTATCTCATGTCATACTGCAGACAAGAAGGAAACATTCTGAGCTGACTAAACTGTAAAGGCTGAGATTCCTAATGCATGTGGAATAGAACTTTCAGGTTTAGCAAGGGAGCTCTGAGGGGACCATTGAGCTGCTGGAGCATGTCCAAAGAAGAGCAATATAGCTTTGAAGGGCCTGGAGGACAGGTCTTATGTGAGGAGCAGCTGAGAGAACTGGAATTGTTTACTCTGGAGAAAAGGAGGTTGAAGGGAAACCTTACTGCTATTTCACAGTGTTAGGGATTGGAAGG
>VZRI01006342.1:134695-159186 GCA_013397515.1 Upupa epops | reverse complement strand
AGACATGGTGTTTCAGGAGACAGTTTAGTGGTTGGGTGTTGTAGGGTGGATGGTTGGACTGGAAGATCATGAAGGTGTTTTTGAACTTTGATGATTCTGTAATTCTCTGATTCTATTGCCATTCTGCTTGGACAGGTACACAGTCTGTCCAGGCTGGACTACATCTTTCATCATACATCTGTTGTTTTTACCAAGAAGAGAGCCCATGATTTATCATGGATATTGTAGTGTGACCAAGAAATCCAATCCATAGAGGAGAAGGAGAGAGTGAAACACATTTTTCCACCCGTGAATTGGGCATTACTTCAGAAAAAACAAATCTATTGGTCAAAGAACAAAATATTCTCAGCCTGAGTATTTTCTTCTCCTTTGGTAATAAAGTGTCAAGCTTCATTTTTTTTTTTGGACAGTTTGAATTACTTTTAAAATGCTTAGAAGGAGGTGCCTGAAAACTGGAGAGAAGCCAGTGTCACTCCAGTCTTCAAAAAGAGCAAGACTGGAGACCCAGGAAATTACAGAGCAGTCAACCTCACCTCTCATTCTTGAGGCCATTTCTAATCACAAGGAGGAAGGAGCCAGGCTCTTCTCTCATCTGGCGATAGGACAAGGGGCAATGGCTGCAAGCAGGAAGAGAGGAGGTTCCATATCAATATCAGCAGGAACTTCTTCCCAGTGGGGGTACCGGAGCATTGGAACAGGCTGCCCAGGAGGGTCGTGGAGTCTCCTTCTCTGGTGACACTCCAGACCTGCCTGGATCTGTTCCTGTGCGACTTGGTCTGGGTGGTCCTGCTGTGACAAGGGGATTGGACTAGATGGTCTTTTGAGGTTCTTTCCATTCCCTAAGGATTCTATGAAAAGAAAGCTATCAACAGTAGTCAGCATGGATTCACCAATAGGAAATCATGTTTGACCGATCTGATTGACTTCTACGATGGCATAACAAACTGCACTGAAGGCCACCATATGTGAGCTGGGAGTTATTTTGACTCAGAAGAATGAAACTGCATCTTCCTTTTAGGAAAAGATTACCTTTTAAGATACTCAGTAGAATTTGAGGGATGGGAAATCTACTTTAAAAGGTAGAATTTCTTAAAACAATATAAAAATCAAAAGAGAAGGACAGGAAAGAATGAAAAGCAAATATTAAAGCCAGAGGCTAAACAGAATATCAAAAGT
This sequence comes from Upupa epops, assembly GCA_013397515.1. Taxonomy (NCBI): domain Eukaryota; kingdom Metazoa; phylum Chordata; class Aves; order Bucerotiformes; family Upupidae; genus Upupa; species Upupa epops. The sequence continues at coordinate 158,010 of VZRI01006342.1, read as the reverse complement.
AAATAAGGGAAGAAAGAGGTGGGGGGTTGACTGCAATATATAAGCCAGCATCTAGAAAAAGAAGCCGTTATGTTTATAAATAAGTACCTTAAATGAAAAATCTCTATTTGAACAGCTGCACTGAGATAGGACTAGTCTGTAGGAGAAACTTGTCTCTGGAAAACCAAAGTTTCACATTTATTTTGATGAATTCTAGCTCAGATGATCAATATCAAGAAAGTAAACATTTCTGTCTAATCCTATACCAGAGCAAAGCGAAATAACACCCTGGCAGCCTTAATGATGTTGCTCTGTATGAGGCCATGTAAGCTGTTCTCTGCCATATCATAGAATCAGAATCATTAGGGATCAGAAGGGACCTTGAAAGATCATCCAGTCCAATCCCCCTGCCAGAGCAGGATCTCCTAGACCAAGTCACACAGGAACACAACCAGGCGGGCCTTGAATGTCTCCAAAGAAGGAGACTCCACAACCCCCACCCCGGCAGCCTGTTCCAGTGCTCTGTTATTCTCACTGGGAAGAGGTTCCTTTTGATACTGATACGGAACCTCCTCTGTTCCAGCTGGCACCCACTGTCCTTTATCCTATCACCAGATGACATTATGTAATTACTGTGCCACTACAGGACATTTTATCAATAGTATTAAGTTGTCAGAAAGGAAAGGGTGCTCAGAAGTTGCTCTCAGAGGTGACACCACCTCCGCATTTTGCTTTCCAACAACCTGAGCAAAGCTGAGGAAGATAAACACTTGCAAATCCGGAGTCAGCACCTGAAGCAGTAGTTCTTTCACAATGAAAGGAGCACTTAGCTGTCTTTTCAATCACTGTATTGATAACTTATTTATTGACCAAAGACTTGCCCAACAATTGTCCCAGAATACCAAATGACATTGCATCCCTGTAAACACCAAACACGCTAGTACCTGCTGCTTCTTCAATGGCTACCACTGACAGGCAAAACACAAGGTCTTAAAGGCAAAGCAAGGTTTCCATTCTCCAAACACTACCTTCTCTTTTCTTTTTGAGTGGAAGCTTCTCAGAGTTTAGGTCTTGCAGAACATATTCAAAAGTTCTCCTTGCCAGCTTATGAAAACCTCAAGTGAAATCATCTCTTTTCTAAAACAGAGAGAAAAACTGGAGCTCTTCTATAGTTATTTTTGATAGAAGTCTGTTGCCGCAGACAGAGATTGACTGTCTTCCCCCTCCTTTTTTTTTAAGTAACATGTGTTAAAGGTATTATTTCATAAAATATATGTTTATTATGCAGTTATCTCAGCCTGAAGGCTTATGGCTTTCCAGCATGTAAAGCCAGCACATAGCTGTAGTCCATTGAGACCCTGGGTTTATTTAAGTCTCACGAGTCTCAACAAAAATACCGAAATAGCATAAAGTAAATAGAAGGCTGCCTGATGTAATAACCTTAAAAATAAACAAACATGCCTTGTAAATAAGCACAGAAGAGCAACATTGTCTATTTTAAGTTCCAACGCTTGCTATCTCTGTCCAGATACTGGTAAGAGCTATTCACATCATTGTAAATGTCCTAGTTTCAACCATGCCTTCCAAGTAAATAACGTAACCATATAAAGATATTTTAATAGCCTGATAGACTTTGGTTCTTCAATCATCTGACATAGTAAGAAACATCTGGTAAGAAACCTGTCCAGAAGACTACAATTTGTCTCCCCATAACAAACATACGTACACATACCCACAAGAACATACCTTCCATCCTCAAATATGCAGGTCTACCTCTCAGCATTACATCTGCTCAAGTTTAATGATTCTCTGCGGTTCTGCATTTAACTATTTTAGCATTTCGTCATGTGGACAAGTGCATGTGCTTTTGTACTCAGCAAACTACCACTAGGAATAAATGATAAAGAATGATTTTCTTCACTGATTGTATCTCAACCAAACACACAGTCACGAAACCAAAACAGATGTCAGCTTCTGAATCTCAGGAGGTGGATGGAGGAGAAAACTTCTGCTAAAGCCAAATGGGGTTTCATACCTAACACTTGCACAAGGAGCTTTCAATGCTCCCATTGTTGAAGCTGATGCACGAGGAGAGTCAAGTGCATCCAACGTTCCAATTTCAGTTCCCTACACAAACCATTAATGTTTTCCCTTGAAAATGTTACTCAAAAAAATGTGGAGAATTGTGGAAGAATTGAGCAGTCTTTTGAAAAGCTTGGACAACACTACACCTCTTCATCATGGACAAACTAAAATGAGAAGTAATCACTGAAATCTAATTTATCCTGGCTATTTTACACCGACATAACAACTGGCTCCATTCGACTTCAGAAAATGAAGATTTGAACATTAGCAGTATCACAATGGCATTCACTAGCAGAAGCGTTATGATACTTGTCACTTTACATCGTGTATAGTGACAGAGGTGGGCTCAGTTTGTGATGCTATTGCTCTAAGAGGCAATTGTCCTGATAGTCATTTATTTACAGTCATTCTTATTTTGCTCATGATCTTTCCAGGTCTCTTCTGATCCCTAATGATTCTATGATTTCTGGGGATTTTGTTCCCCTGGAAGGAAGGATCAATGCACTGGAGGTATCTCCTTGATTTACATGCATTGTACTGAGGTAACTCTGTTCAGAACTGTATGAATAGATCAGACTTTAAAGCATATGCAGTATGACACTCGGTTACTGTCAAGCTGATCATTGCAGACAACTACTAAACAATCTCAGATACAGAAGGGAAAGGATTCTTTTTAACTTTTCAATAAAATTTGTCTCTCTTACTGAGACTTAAGGAATTGGCACGCCAGGTGAAAATCCCCTGTTAAATGACTGATCAAGGCCACTGCAGACTTAGGATAAAAAACTACCATGCATGGCCCTTAACAAATGCTTTAGTATAAACCATGGAGTATGACAACTAGACCAGATTGTGCAAAAGCTACAATGCAGACCTTACTTCTAGAAAGCCTATCAGAGAAAAAAAAAGCCCATGAAGAATACATCTGTGTGGGATTGTGTTGTTATTTTATAGTTTAAGTAAAGATACTAGAGACTTCTTCCTACTGTACAGTAAACTAAAGGTAACCCACCTAAACTTGNTATGGAACCTCCTGTGTTCCAGCTTGCACCCATTACCCCTTGTCCTATCACCAGATGACCCTTAGAAGAGCCTGGCTCCATCCTCCTGACACCCACTCCTCACAGATTTAGAGACATGAATGAGGTCACCCCTCAGTCACCTCTTCTCCAAGCTCAGGAGACCCAGCTCCCTCAGTCTTTCCTCATAAGGGAAGTGCAGAGCAGAGGGGGAGAAGAACCTCTCTCAGTCTGCTAACTTTTGTTGCACTCATGCCATGGCTACAGTCATATTGCTACTGGATATCCAAATTTGATATCAAGCAGACAGAACTCTACACAAATGAACTCAAGTGGTCCATCCCTGTTAGTAAGTGTAAAAATTTAATAATATAAGGAAATTACAGGTACCTCAGACAATAGAAACAACAGAAATGTGAAGTATTCCATTTCAGCACATTTCTTATCCTTAAATCAGTTAAGAACTCTCCAAACTCACTAAGTCATAATCCCACAGATGGGAGCGCCGTCCCTTGGGCTGTTTCAGCCAGCCAGCCTACTTTGTCTTATCTGATAAGGTAATTCCTTTTCTAGACAGAAGAAACACAAAGTCTGATCCACTGGACTTCACTGAAGCATTTTATATGGTGTCATAGGGGAAGTTATTAATTCAGCTGGTAAAAGTGCAGATTAGCACCAGGACTGTAAAAGAGATAGTGAACATTGCCTACTACATAGGGAAAGGGGTTGAAACTAGGAGGTGAAAATAAGTTTATTAAAGTGACTCCTTGAGAATTCAGCCTTTGGAGCTGATTATTTTCATTAGTGACATTTTCACAAGCAGGATTAATTTGCTAGTGAGTCTGCCAGCACTGTAAGTGCAGCGGAAGGCTGGAGTATCATGTAGGAAAATAAAATCTTAGAGGTGGACATGGTACCTGAAAAAAAAAATTACACTAAATAAAGAGCAGAAAATGAGGACTAAGATTATTAGTTTTCTACTGTGACAGCTCCACACATGGAAACAGCAGAGGACAGAACGATCCCACTATGTTTTCCAATCTCAGAGGTGGTGCTTCCACATGTACACCACCTAATCCTGGACGTACCTTGAGGAATTCCCAGCAGGAACAAACATTTGTGTCTGGGCACAAGGCACTAGCAAGACCTCTTTTGGAAGACTAAGCACAATTGTGGCCAGCCAAGCTCATAAAACATTTATTTAAACCAGAACAGAGCTACCAGAACAAATAAGGGAGCAGGAGGCTTAGGATGTTAAAAATCAGGGTAGCCAATTCAAAACAAAACAAACAAAAACTAAACAACAACAGAAAGGAGAGAGAAAGTGACAGGGACTTCACAGATTTTCCTCAGCAAGAAGGCATATTAAGGCTAGCAGGGGAAATAACTTTCCAGGACCCCGTAGACACAGGCACAAGCAGGTACAAACAATCCTCTCCCAGTCTCTATTCTCCTCACTCTCACATGAACACTTCTCTTCCAGTAACCGCAGTTCAGTCCTGTGCTGGCACACCCAGCCAAATCGGTGAGGTCACATCCTTCGCGGCTACAATGGGGACCTCATCTACTCACATCGCTAAGGATGGCTTGCCAGAGAAACCCAGTCAAACATCGTACTTTCACAGACCCTCTGCAAATGAGGCTTCTGAACAACCTGTTGCCTTGAACGTGGTATTACCTGCCTCTTCATATTGAAAGAGGCAACAAACAACCCAGAGGCATCTTTCACTATGTAGGGTGCTCAAAGCACCATCCAACTCCATCCTCAACAGCTTTAGGGATGGAGCATTCACAACCTCTTGGAACAACCTGTTCCAGTGCCTCACCATCCTCCTCATGAGAAACCTGACTTCGGACTCACAGTCCAGGTGAGAGTGTGGTAGTGTTCCTACTGAGAAAAAACTTGCACACCTTGATGGTGTCTTCTTGGTTACAGCAGTCTTTTTCACCTTCAGCTAGCACTGCTAGGAACAAACCAGAAATCAGCCCTATTCTCATTGCTTCCCATCGTTCCAGTTGTTAGGCTCAGAAAAGGTTTTCCTGTCAAGCCTAGAGGAAAAAAAAGCACCTTTTATGTTCTGGACCACCTAATCCTAGCCTCTTCCAACTCTTTTGTTCACTGTGTTCTGTTCTTCCTAAATACATGAACTTTGCAATCGTTGGATGCAGGAACTATTCAGAACTACAGTCCAGTTTTCTGCTTGGAATCTCACTGAACTGTGATAGTCTTTTTCCTTCACTTATTTTCAAAACAGGACGACAAATAATTCTGGGGGGGTTTTGAGACTTTAACCAAAAGAATAAGAAAATTTCAATATAAACTCAGACTGTTTAAACACTTTTGTGAACAAAGGTTCCATATCAATATCAGAAAGAACTTCTTCACAGGGAGGGTAACAGAGCACTGGAACCGGCTGTCCAGAGGGGTTGTGAAGTCTCCTTCTCCAGAGACATTCCAGACCTGCCTGGTTGTGTTCCTGTGCTACTTGGTCTAGGTGATCCTGCTGTGACAGGGAGATTAGACTGGATAATCTTTCAAGATCCCTTCTGATCCCTAATGAGTCTATGATTCTATGACTTCAGAATAAAATTCCTCCTGACTGCATTGCCGCAGAAATTAAGAGATGTTTAAATACTAGAAATAAAATGGGAATAAACTTTGGTCTCTGACTATTCTACTATTGTAGGTTTGTTGCTTATAAATCTAAATACAGCAGAGAAATACTATGACAATTGAATGAATTCAGAAAGCCCTGTAATCAAAATTAATTCATCTTTTAGTCCACTTGCTCAGAACTGTGTTCAGGTCTTACATTTAACGGCCTCAGAACACCAAGCTTACACTGAACAGGTGCTATCTCCTTCATTTCTTCTCAAATGAAAGCAAACATCAACATGGTTTTATTACACCAAAAAAATGCTGCAAACCCTACAATATAACTACATGTCTTTTAAGGCCACCTAACATTTCTGGTTACCCATTACTGCACTCACTGTGCCTAATTTATAGCCTTTTGAGAGCACAGGGCAGTTGTAAAGTGCTCTTTGCTCACTGGGCTATAGCAACGCAAACAGCCAGTGTCACAACATTGAGCTGTAACAAGTCAACCATATCACAGGAAAGACTCCAGCCTGGCAATGCCATAGTCATGCATGCTGGATGCTGGGGAAAAGCTGTTTCAGCTCTGTGAATTTTCAGACAGCCATGCAGTCTGGCAGTTCAGCATGAGATGTATTCAGTTACAAGCTAGTTGATGAAGAAACGATTGCATAAGAGTATTCACATCACTCGATGGTTTTGTGGAGCGGCTGGGTACTGTTAGGTCAGCTTCTTGAGGTCTGATGATATTGTCAGCCCAGTGCTCTCCACGTAACCATGACTTGGTCTAGGTGATCCTGCTGTGGCAGGGGGATTGGACTAGATGGTCTTTCAAGATCCCTTCTGATCCCTAATGATTCTATAACCTGCATTAAAAAAACTCCTTTGCCAGATACTAGTTACAAACCAGACTCGAAGTATCAAAACAAGACAATGGGTTATCCTACTAAGAGAGTAAAATGGTTCTGGACACAAAATAGCACTCTGCAGAAAACCAGAGAGGGTGGTTAAACAATAATAATAAACATCGGGATGAAGCAGACCCAAAGTGGGAGGCAAACTAAAGAACAAGCAAGGAGGAAGCTGTAGAAAGGAAAAAGAGAAGCCCTAATGAAAAAGGAATGGAAGAAGTGGAGATGATGTCTGAGGGGATCCCTGAATTAGGACCTAGTAAGATGTAGAAGCATTTTTATTTTTGTCCATTAGTCCTAAGTGCTCTGATGCTAGAAATAAAGTTCTACTACTGTTTCTGTCAGACCAGGCAAAGCATTCTTTGTATTTTGGGGTGAGCAGTCTGGCTCTAGGGGGATATAATTCCCTGCAATGGCCTCTTCAGAGGAATATACCTTCCAGTAGGAGGTAGCAATCAGTTTGACTAATACTAGTCCTGTGCTGTTCATTCCCTCTCTCTTCTTGCAGCCAGAGGGACAAGTAAGTGTGTAGAGTGTGTTTTGTGTTAGCAGCATTTTGGTTTTCCCACCCTTGCACACAATGCAGAAGAAAAAGCCAGCTAAAGAAATGGATTTTAACTTTGCAGCAGAAACACAGGGACTTATGAAAGTTTTATATTCCTGTGAAAGTATATTTGAAATGTATGCCCTGGAGGAAGGACAGACCACTCAACATCCTGGTTTTGAGATGATTTGCCCATTTAACTCAGTCACTAAGATTATCTCACAATCTATGTCTTTGAGACCTACACCTACAGGAACGTAACCATGGCAGACAATAATCAAGTGAAACAAGAAGACAGTATTTCTCTCTGTGTGAGTGATCTAACAAGAGAAAAAAGATCTGAATGCTATTTCTTGTGCAGCCAGTACAGAAAAGGTGCCACAGAAATGGAACCAGAGCTACAGACAGACCTTTGAAAACAGCAGACACACTGCTGGTTTCTTTCAGCAGAGGAATAACCCTGCTGCACCGACAGGCCAGTGTCTGCAGTCTCAGCAACCCCCACAGCAGTACAGAGCACACGGAGATGGTTCGCAAGCCCTTTCATATCACCTGTAAGAAGCACCTCCCCGTTCAATGCTATCATGAGCTCTTGTGCAGAAGCATAAGTGACACTTGGTCATAAAGGCACCGCAGGCAAGCCCAGACTATGGTGTTTCTGACTACTTTAGTAGATTGGGACAGCTGCTGAGGTAATATTTCCTTCACCGCACAACCCTCTCCCACTAAATCCACCTCTCAATCTGCTTTGTAGTTGCCGCATTGTTCTAGCTTGCAATAAGCTAAGCACATAAGCAAGGCAAAGCATATAGGGAGAGAGGTACCAGCAGCACTTTTATTAAACCAGTTGATGCAGCTGAATGCCTTCTCTTAGCTGTTCTTTCATTTCCTGTGGCTCCCTCCTCACAGCCTGTTCTGATTTAAGGCTGTTCACATAGGTAAGGCAAAGTTTATAAGACACAAAACCCGTGTGTGCATGCACACTTGCCCGTTATTCCCACTCTGTCCATATCTGTCGTCTAGACGAAGCTGCAGAAGTGGGGAACAGGAAAGGAAAATAAAAGGTGAGGATTGCATCAGTGTCACCAGAGCCTAAACTGGGAACAAACTGGACTGAAAACTTGCACGTTCCTCACTGAGCTGACCTTTCACCAGCCCTGGTCCACACAGATTCAAAAGGTATTAAATCACCTCTGTGGCAGGAGCCCAGTAATCAAGAGTCACAATCCCGTAAGAATTAAGTAGTTGGAGTGATTTGCTTTTGGGCTGCAGAAGGGCATGCTTTCAACTCCGTGGTCTGAGCAGCAGCTGATCCTGTGACACTAACAACTGTGATGAACCTGTGCTAGAAAGAGGGGTGCTAACAGTAGTAAAAAGAATCCAGAGAACGGTTTGAAGTCTGCAAAATCAACTAGCCCTCATTTCTCTGCTCCTTATAATTGGGACAGGCCAGCAAACCACACAGGGGGGTGGGGTGGAAGGCACAGTACTAAGGCAAGCACATAAATCACTCTGAGAGCAACCTTAGTTATGGAAAAGGAGATTATTTTTAAAAATCACTTATTTTTTTATTTATTTCTTTGATTTATTCTGCTGGAAAACTCAAATAGGCGGTACAATTTCCTAAACCACAAGACTTCACCACAGACCATCTCATCTTTGTGCTGGTATCCAAACACAACAGGCATTGGATAGACTCCTTCATCTCTTTGGGTGGTAGACTGTTACTCAGTCTGTGGAAAATAAAAGGAACAGATGCACAAAACAAAACTGTCATCCTCAGTTTTGCAGGTTGGGTGAGGCAGTCCCGACACCACAGCACCAGCGCTAACCCTGCAGAGCAAGTCCTTGTCGCGGGGGTGTTAGTGTGAATGATAGACAGCCACGCTGCGGTAAACACACATTAACACCGCAGGTTAAAAGCGGCCAGGTTGACAAGAGCCCCGCAGTAACAGAGGAGCCAACTTTGAAGGGATGATAATTGAAGACAGCAGCGTGGCTGGGCATTTTGTACCAATGTGTCGGCCACCTGCTTGTAGGGTAAGAGAAATGCTAGGCATGGCTCTGTGCATCTTGAGAGGATATTTTTCCAACACTAAAGCAAGTCCAGGGACTGAATGACTTCAGCTAAGCACATCCGTAAGATCCCAGGCGCTGGAGTATAAACGCTGCAGTTATTACAGAATACGTAATCTGTTATGCATGGGCTTAAGCACAAGGGATAAGGCTCTCTCAAAAGCCATTTAAAATCACACCAACTCATAGCTAGAAACTAGCCGTTATTATGGATTTGCCTGCTTTTGTTTTAGAAGAGAAACAAACGCAGTTCCTTCATGGCTGTTCATTTAACAGCAGAAGGAACTGGATGAAATTTTACAGAGTGCCTTACTGTCTTGTTCAGCTGTTTGTAGTGGGAACATTATTGGTGATAATTTAGACATATTCCAGATGTGAGAGAAATGTTCGCTCATTTCTAAGATTCCTGTGTTATGCCAAATACGCGTAAATAGCAATTCATACCAGAGAGTGCATTATTTATCATTTTCTGGTCCAAAAGGGAAGAAAAGATGGCTAAGAGAAAACAGATACTGCTAGGAACTTATTAGACACCCCCCTCCCCCCAAGTCCCATTATATAAACAATAAGTTAAGTCTGATGCTTGCACCTGTCTGGAGATTTTAATCTTACTATTAATTCAGTTATTGTATATTGCAAGCATTCCCTTAGGGTGTCATCTTTTCAATCATATTGCCAGTTTGATTTCAGTATTGATTTGAGTTCTGAGGTATTTTGTTCATCAACAAACTCACTTGGGCTCTCAAAGAAGTAGTTTCACGTGTACAGGAAGCGTAACACTATGAGCAAATGAAAATACAATAGCAGGCATGTATTCTCAATTACACAATCACAGAAACACAGAAGGGTAGGGGTTGGGAGGGACCTCTAGAGATCATCTAGACCCCACTGCTAGAGCAGGACCCCATAGGGCAGGCAGCACAGCAACACATCCAGGTGGGTTTTTAAAGTCTGTAGAGAAGGAGACTCCACACTCTGCGCTGTCTGTGCAGCCTGTTCAGCTTGTAGCAGACAGCCTGCTCTACATCCTCCTCCTCCTCAGGTTTTCGTAAAAGCATAAAGAAAATATACAATGGGCAAAGATCTCCAGGGCACTTCTCCAAACACACTGGTTTCTATTTGGTTTATAGTTTCCACTTACTGATGTCTACAGAGAAGGAGACTCGACAATGCCCCTGGGCAGCCTGTTCCGATTCAAACCACTGGCTGGAGTTACTGAGTTGGTGAAAAGACTGGAGAATGCAGGCATCGAGCCCACTACCTCTCACATGCTAAGTGAACACTCTACCATTTGAGATAATTACCCTGTTGTTGTATCTGAGTTACAACTAAGTTTGGAGGTTCCTCCAGATCTCCATCTGTTGATCCCAAGAGGTTAAGTTCTCTCAAGGTGATGTCTGCCTACTCAGTATTTCAGCAGGAGTATCTGCCTCCAAGATATGTTGCTGTTGTTTTAAGGTAGCTCACCCAGAGCTTCAGTAGAAAAGGATCTGTGATACTACTCCCCAATCCTTTCATCTGAGGATGGTGGGTATAAAGCTATTTGTGTTTCATACCTGCCATCATCTTTCTCAACTTCCAAAATAGTTCCTTCTCTTCTTACAACTCATTAGAACTAGTCCACACTTTCCAACTTTTAACCTGTTAAATGCCAGCCTGATAGAGAAACTGGAAATACAAACACCTCTACAGTCAAGCCCTATTTGAACACTGCTGACAGCTTCACTGAATTGAACATTCAGACTGAAATGATATGTTGCTACAATGCTAAAGCCCATTTGTAATGCACCTGGTGTCATCCCAGAGTAACAGCTCCTATACAGGATAAGACCATCACACCCGCTATCAAAATCCACTTTCACACACTGTGTTCACTTTCCCCACCCCGGACACAATCCATCTATTGTTTTAATAATCAACATTGAAAGGCCTGAGCTTTAAAACCTACAGTAAGCACACGCAATCCACATAAAACACAAGAAGTATTTGTTCTTTCATTAGCTGGACTTTTCCTTAGATGCCTTTAAAATACCACATCAGAAAACCTATGGGAGACCATTTACTGCATGGGCTATGCAATATTTTTCTCTGTGTGTCTGGGCGAATGGTTACCCCACGGACCACTTGGCCAAGCAACCTGTTTGTTGGACCTCTTCCAGGAAGCACTGAGACATTGACCAAAATATCAAAGGCTGCAATTACACTTTCATCCTGTGTTCCAACTCATCCAAGAATAGTCAATTAACATTAAAGGCAGCAATCTCATGTGAAGCTAATTACTGACAACTAGCTCAATGCTGCCTATAGAACTCATCATCTTTGATTTTCTTCATTAAAGAACAGTCTGATCAGTTCCCATGTTTCTCAAAGTATTTCTTGAAAGGATTATAATTTAGTGACGATGAGTTCCAGGTTCTGAATTTCTTAAAAGTATTTAACTCCACTACCCTAACATACTCTTCAGAGTGAGTCCAAGTTTGGTCATAACCCTATTGACATAACGACTGATGAAGGGAGAGAAATAAAAACCCAAACCAAACCAGAAGTGCTGCTAAGCTCAGAACAAGTTGGGATGCCTTTTTACAGAAAATAAAAGAGTTTCCAATCAAAAATGCTTTATGGTTTCCTTTCCCACACAATTTTTCAGAGTTATTCCCTTTTCCCCTCATAAAAAAGCTGTAAAGTACTGGTGCAAGGCTGCAACACTTCGGAAGTCTGTGCCAGAACAGGGAGTTTTAGTCTCCAAAATACCAAGCTGGTCTTCACACTGCTGAAAATCCTTTCCTACTGCTGTGCTCAAATAGTACCTACAATAACTTCAGCCTGACCACATTCTGGCTGAAGTGCTAGAAACCAGGGTGATTAAATCAAGAGAAAACGTTGCTTAAGAAATTTCCCTAACCCACAATGGACAGTTAGTTCTCAAATTTCCCCCCTCCCCCCAAAAAGAAAATTGATGGTCAGTGAAGAAGTTACTATAAACACTAATTGAATGTGCAATGCAATCAGCATTTCATTTAAAATATAATAAGAAAATAAAAAGGAATAAGGAATAATATCACTCAGGGGTCTTACAGACCTGTAGTGCTTTTCAGTGTCTCTCTTGTTCCCCTACTAATGGCTTTGGTTAAAGGTTTTCACTTAAACAAAGCATAACTGGTGTGACAGGACGTGTGGGGATCACTGTCCACATGGGAAGAAGTCTGAGCAGACCACAGACCCACTATTTTCTCCTACAGAAAACACTAAGAGGAGGCACTCAGTGAAGCACTTGGTGGCAGTGGGGCATGCTGAAGACAGCTTAAACTTGCGGAACTGGTTGTTCTCTGGTATCTGGTCTGTATCTTGCTAATCCACAGTCCTCTAACTGAGACACATCAAACACCTCGTGATCCAAAACTGAGTTCATATCCCAAAACCTTTCATACTAAGATGGTGCTCACTTGCATCTCCACATTTTTTGAATGTATATGAAGGCAAATTGAAGTAAATACCTTATTTCTTTCCTCATGCTGTGCTCACCCCTCATGCGTTGACTCAGTTGCACCCCACACCTTTCATCACCTGCCTTGACTTTTCCTCTTAGTGATCCAAATCACCATGACCATTGGCCAACCTGCTGTTGTAGCCCTATTAGTCAATAAATACCCTGTTCCATTGCTTGTAGCAGGCCAGGAATTACCCTTGGTTGTGAGACCAGCAGAGGTCTCAGGATACATCAGGATGAACCTCCCTGGAGCTGTGTTTCAGCTTGTTTAGTTGCAAGAGCTACTCTACCAACAATTTAGAGTCTGTTACCTGCTTTGCTTTACAGTTAGGCTTTACCTTAGCTTTGGGTAACTATGTGGCGGGACGATCACTTTTAGATAGCACAAGGCTACTTGGGATGCTAAGTAACATGGAGAGCAAAGAGCAGTAGTGTAGCCTTCTCAGTATGGATACAAGATGATGCCAGGGTTATAAGCTGCTGGCAGCCAGTGGTTATGTGACTAGGCAGGAGAGAGAGGAGTCCTTGGAAGCTGGGTAACCAAGAAAGCAAAGAATCAAGCATCAAATCCACCTTATAAATTAAATTTAAATACAATGTGGAATTACAGATCTATGAATAATGAGATCGATGCAGCATGTTGGCAAACACAACGTGTCTGCAAATGAAACCTAAATCGAGGAGAAAAACTTCTCCCAAGAAAGGACTTAAAAACCTCATGATGCAGACAACTTTCCAGAAATGCATCCTTCTATCAAGATTGAAAGTGTTGACCTTCACTCCCAGAGTGCTAGGGGATGGGTGTGAAAGGGTAATTAGAGAAAGGGTAATTAGAGAAAGGGACTCACACCAGAAAGCACATGTATGCAGAATTTCAGCTGCATTTACTTTGAAGCATATTATTATAAATGTATTAATGACAATCCACTCATTAATTATTATACTAGTGATAAATTCCTGCCTTCACACATAAAGAGTGTTTCTTTTGCCTGTGGAAAAATCTGGAACAGACCAGTGGGAATTCAAGGAACCTGTTCTGTAACTCAAACGCATCAACTTCCTAACAGTAGCCTGCTCACCGGCTCTTCCTTGGAGAAGGAGCTGAAGTGTTTTTGAAGAATCAGAGTATTGAATAGGCAACAGTACAGAGAACATGATACTTTGAGGAGTAAAACTGTTAACACCAACCATTGTGTAGTTTCACGGCGTGAGAAATGGTGGTATTTCAAAAGTGATGGATTTCAAATCAATACAGAGCACCCACTGGACAGCACTAAACCCCCAGGCAGATGACACATATCACAGAGCACCTTGAACATATGGTGCTCATAAACTATACTACTACCAGCTTATATTTGAAGAGGTTTATGGTTGTGTTCTACATGGAGTTATCTTGTCTTAATGGTATCGTGCACATGGATCACAGTAACAAGATCCACACCTAAGAGAAAGCACTGTTCTTCTGGCCAGCTTCGATTGTGAGGATGTTAAAGAAATAATGATGCTCAAACACACTCAAGTTACAGCAGGAAAGACCTGCAAGGCTCAAATTCTTCAAGGCTACAAATGTCATAACCTGAAAGGGAGAAACTATGGGTTGGGTTTTTTTTTGCATCACTTCTACTTTGTTTGAGGCTGATCCTTAGGAGACTTGCATCCTCCTTCACCAGACTTTCCAGTCTCCCTCAAACATCACAGTCAGTCACCCTCCACATCAGCTGTGAATTTACTTCAGCAAGAGAATCTGGCTAGACCCAGCAGCTCAGAACTGAGACTGGACTCAGGAAGACAAAGGAGCTTTGCCATTTTACCAGGATTTTCTGCTGCTCATCAGGTGTTTCCAAAGAAAAAGTTCCACTCTACTTGGAGAGGCAGAAGAGTGTGAGATTCAAGTATTTGCACTTAATGTTGGGGCTGTTCAGCCTGGAGGAGACTCCATGAAGATCTTATAGTGGCCTAACAGTACCTGAAGGGGGCTACAGGAAAGCTGGGGAGGGGCTGTTTCCAAGGAATTGGAGTGTAGGAGCAGGGAGGATGGTTTCCAGTTGGAAGAGGGGAGGTTTAGACTGGAAGTCAGGAGGAAGTTCTTCACAGTGAGGGTGCTGAGACACTGGAACAGGTTGCCCAGGGAGGTTGTGGCTGCTCCCTCCCTGGAAGTGTTCAAGGCAAGATTGGCTGGGGCCTTGTGCAACCTGGTCTAGTGAGGGGTGTCCCTGCTCATGGCGGGGGGGGGGGGGGGGGAACTAGATGATCTTGAAGGGCCCTTCCAACCTGAACCATTCTATGACTCCATGAATAAGAGTATAATATATACAAGAATAAAGAAGCTGAATGCATAAGTCGGTTGTAAAACATCCTACCAGAAGATACGGATCTACTATCCCCAGAAACAATAAAACCTAACTTCAGTAGAATTTGATATCTAACATAAGCTTTTGTTCTGCTTTCAGACTGGGAGTTCTAAATGGTGGAGGTTTCTCATAAAATAAGATTTTATTAAATTGCACAATCAAATTCTCCAGAAATCACTCATTTTGCTTTTACCTTTGCTTTTATTATTAGATTACGGCACAGCAACTTTTGCCAAGAAAGGTAAGATCCTGTATAATATAGGTGCTCTAGCAATGCTACCAAGCTATAGAAATCCTCTCAAAGAAAGGATTTGTATTTTCTGTAGAGCTATAAATATAAAGCAAATGGAATCGCTTAAGGGTTGCTATTTACCCTGTTGGGTCTTGTTCATCTTGTAAACTGAAGGCAATAAAAGAACAAAGACTATTTTCCATTTTTAAAGATTGTTTCTCCACCAGGTCCACTCAGACAGTTTATTTTCCAGTCAGTGAACTCAGATTGAAGATGGTTTTTTGTCCCTCATCCCTGCACTTGGTGCAACTTCTCTGTTTAACAATACTGTATCATATCAATCCTTCTCACTCTAATGCAAGATAAAGCAATGAAGTCTCTGGCTGATGAAGAAAATGTTCTTAGAAGAATTATCTTAGAAAACTGCTAGAGAGAGTTCTGAAATAATTCAAATCCTCTACTACAGGAGCTCTTGAGGAAATATTTTCAGAGAGCAAATAGAGTGAAGTAGTAGTAGTTCGACTAATTCATTCCTAATTTCACTGAGCCACTTTTCATAGAATCATTAGGGATTGGAATTGACCTTGAAAGATCATCTAGTCCAATCCCCCTGCCACAGCAGGATCACCTAGACCAAGTCACACAGGAACACATCCAGGTGGGTCTGGATCATCTCCAGAGAAGGAGACTCCACATCCCCCCTGGGGAGCCTTTTCCAGTGCTCCATTACCCTCACTGGGAAGAAGTTCCTTCTGATATTGGTATGGAACCTCTGTTCCAGCTGGCACCCATTGCCCCTTGTCCTATCACCAGATGACCTTGAGAAGAGCCTGGGTCCATCCTCCTGACACCCATCCCTCACAGATTTATAGACAGTAATTAATGTACTTGCACTCTGTCTGGCAGACAGGAACATGATAGAGAAACGTGATTTTAAATAGTTACTTGCTAAGATAAAACTGCTAGAATACTGGTTCTGGTTACTGTCTAAGGCCCTGCTAGGTTAAGAAATTCTGTTTGAAAGGGATTTGCTCAGCAGATCTCACCTAAAAAAATTAATTCTTAGATCTGAGCACTTAACTTCAGCTCTCCTAAGTTCCTGGCCCTCCTTTTCTGCACCAGCACTCACCCTAACAACCAGAAGATACTTGACAAATAAGAATGAACAATAGTGGAATTCCCACACTTGTCAACATCCAATCAATCTGCCTTTGACTGGCATCTCTCATCCCTCCCTTTGTCTGTTTGTCACTCCCATTTAGGCTGTAAAACTCTTGGAGCATTGAATGAATGCCTTCATTAAAAGCTTAGAAAATTCACAACTCTGGCATGCCATGAGGCAGAACACTAGCAGGATGCTACTGGGCTCCTTAAGAATGAAAATAAAGGCTCTTGTTAAAACAGAGAAAAAGCCACCAGAGTCAGGACTTTGGCAGATAAACTGGCAAAGGGACTGGATCCACGTGACGACCGTTACGATGATGCAGGTCTCAAGCTTTGTTAACAGCACATCATCTACTCAGGGTACATTTAGTCCACAATATAAAATCAAAGCTTTTATGAATGAGCCTTAGAAACAAGCTCATTCCCTTTTGTAAGGAAGTTCTTCCTAGAGGACTTCCTAGAGTTCTTTCCTTTACACAGTAAAAGCATGTGTACATAGAAAGAGACATCCAGTGAAACAGGAAAGACTGCCCTTAGCAGACAGTGGCACTGTAGTGAGACTTACCACCGCATTACTCCTTTCCTTATCACACTTCCAGCTGAGGCAATCAGTGATCTTTCCTACTTTTCCCAGATTTTTTCACAGGAAGGCTGCACCCAGTGCCTGGGAACTGCAGGTCGAACCCAGACAAAATGGAAAACTAATTACACTCCAAATTTACAGTCCAAGGCAAAAAGAACCGGAGATTCTAAGCAGCAAAACCATAGTCACATCTGCACGAAGTGTGAGGTGCTTAGTTATCTCAGAGAGACAAGAAGTAGTCCTGTGGTGCATGAACATCAATACCTGTGACAGGTGTTTTTGCACAAAGCTCACACTCTAGGATGTCAATCAAGCATCCTAGAAAACAGGAGTGGGAAAAGCTTCTATGGGAAGCATTCTGTCACATCATATGTGGCTTCTTTAGGAGAGGGGCATGTATACATGTTTATATCTTCATGGAAATACTCAGTTGCTTTTGTGGCAAAGGAGTAAGCATGGGGTTACACACAAATTTAAACTCACTGCCTCCTGACTTCAGAGTCACAACCGTGCTGAGAGGTTCTAGGCTCTTCTGCTGGTCAGTGTATAGCTGGAACATCATACAAAGAGGCAGATTTTCGTCAGGTAATTAGAATCTGACTGCAAATGGAATTTTTCATAGACTTCACCAAACTTAAAAGCAGAGGGCATTCAAAGTGACTGCAAGTTTTTAACTCTTGAGTAACATACAGCCTTTTCTTCTAGCAGCTCTCATCTTTCTCCATGCAGACATCCCCTAAGATTATAATTAATTAGATTAAATCCATGGCCTCTCGCTATGGTCAAGGTAGGTGCAGATGTTGAGATTGCATGAGGTATAGACTACAAAAAATGGGGTAGGGGCTGGAGGAAAATCACAACAGTGCTATCATATAAACTGGGTTATTTGTGACCAAACTAAATGTTATCTGTCCTCAAGATGATAACATCCATCCATCCATCCATCCATCCATCCATCCATCTATCTATCTATCTATCTATCTATCTATCTATCTATCTATCTATCTATCTATCTATCTATCTATCTAATTTAATATAATCTGGAAAAAATAATGTAACCTAGGTGTCCTAAAAAACTTCTCACCATTTTTTGTCTTTAGAGAAAACCAACAAAATAAAGATTTCTTTTTAAAGATACTACTACTGAGTAGCATCACCTAAATCAGATCATTCCTTAACCTTTACAGCCCTCTATGCTATTACCTAGGAGGCTCTCATCACACTTTTCAGTAACTAAGGCTAGGATTTTTCCAGAAGCACCGCTGCAATTAATGTCAGCAATTTGCATGTTATTCCTTTTGCAATCCAGAAGATGCTCGTGATGCAGCATGGAAGTATTTAACACGCACGGAAGAGTTAGGTAAGAGTCTTTTACCCTTTTTACTGTCTAATTATTTTCAAACTCCTGACAGAGTTAATTAGAAAGAAAGAAAATTAAGAGTAAAAGAAATAGTCCTGGCATTTGATATTCTGAAGGCCCTGTTCTTAATTTCCTCCATTCTTTCATGTAATAATAGTTTTGGTTAAGCCTCCGGATACAGGGTAAAATTGGACCGAGCTTTAGTCCTTCCTCTTAATTGCTTTTCTTGTAAAAATGTCCAGTGTGAATAAATACAATAGGTCCCATTAGTGCACAGGCTATTCGGAGGGGAAAAACAAAGAGTAGAGATCTATTAAAACTCTGCAAAAGATTTGTAGCTTTAGAAAAAAGGTCCATTTAGTCCTCTCCTCATGTTCTCTGCAGTGCTGAGAATGACTCAAACCCACCGAGGTGTGCCCATGGAGCAAAGCAGCTCCCACTCCCCTGGCATTTGGCTCATTATACCCAAGAGGTAACTGACTCTTGAGCAGCCACGACCACATATGTGACCGAATGCATTGCACACCTTTACAGAACAGAGGTTGCCTTTGTCAGGAAGACTAAGAAACAGCCTCTTGCAACTAGCAAAGGGGGCAGGTAGACAGTAAAGTAACTCCTGATCAGTCAGATGCTGAAAAGCTGTTGTGAAATTCGAATTTACAGGTGATGACAGGAGCTAAGCCATATCACATTTCCAAGTGTCCTGAAGCATTCTCAATTGCCGTGCTAACAGAGAAGATAGTCACACACCAAGTGACATCAAGCATCTTTCAAAAATGAAACAGATAGGGATGTATATGGACATTAAAACAAATCAAAAAGGCATTCTAATTCTCACAGGCTCAGGAGCTCTACTTGCAGAGGACACATCAAAACTCCACACTGATAGAATGTTTTCTTTCTCCACCTTTAACCTCTATTAATTTTTTTCTTACCCCACTCCTCTCCTGTCTACCCTAGTAACTCCTTCCTTATCTCCTTTGCTTTGTCTATTAACAGAGATCTGCTGGTCCTTTTAGTTACCCGGGGTTTTTTAGTAACACTTCGCTATTACTAGAGAGGTTACTGTCTCCAATAGCCTGCTGCAAGAAGTTCTCCCACAGATCAGCCTGTAAGAGCGTTCTCCAACTATTTCCAATCAACATGAGATAGATTACCAAGGACATAAATTTTAAACTAATTAACCTATCCTAGGGCCTTTTTGCTTAGCCAGGTAAGGGGTCATCCACACGAACAACTCAGCTGGCAGCTGTGAGAGGATGAAAACCTCTGGGAGATGTGATGAGCAGCCAGTAACCATTGCATTGCCTCTTCCAGCTGCATCCACATCTCTTCCTCTTAAAAATCAGTCCTGATCCCACTTGCAGAGGTTCATGTTTTCCTCTGCAGACTGACTGAACACAAAGTCATTACTAACAGGAGGAAATCGCAGAACACTCCAGCGTAGCTCTTCCTTATGCTGTCCCAACTGCTCTTACTAGTCTCTGAGGACCTCCTCTGGCTACAACCTGGCATTTGTAGTCCATCCATTTTCTCCCGTATTTGTGTACCAACACCATTTGGTTTTTCCTCTCCTTAATGCTGTGTCCTCCCCAAGTTGCCATAGATCAGCTTTCATCCTCTTCCTCCTTAGGTACTCTGGTCCTCTTCCAGCTAAGCTGGAAGTAAACGAGATCATTTGAGTGCCTTTGTGCAGCAGTGCCTCATCACTCCCTGGGACAAACTCCTTCACTTGTTCCTTTAGACTGAGAGTGATTGTAAATGAAACTTGCATTGAAGGTTCTTGTCAAATACGGGCGGCTCCAAGGTCCGTAACTAATGGGCATCCTTGAGTCATTACCATACCTGTGTTGGCTGAAATATCCTTTCCGCACAGACTCCCTGCAGTTTTCTTTTGCACCTTCTCAACACCATGTGTTATCCTTAACTGCCTTAGCACTGAGAGACGTCACGCTTCAAAAACCAGCCGTGCCGAATTTGTAGCTACAAATCCTTTCTTCCTAATTAGGTTGGAGAGCAAAACCAATCTCCTTTTCCCATTTATAGACATCCCGATTTTGTCTTAGTTTTCACAGGAACACGTAGAAACATCGTGAAGCGTGCCCCAGATGTGCCATTACCCAATAAACTTCCACATGTGCAAAATCCAGCCCTACAATAGAGATTCTCTACTGACAAAATTATAGCCAGCAAGAGGAAACAAAAGGTAGTTATGTACGACTTAAGAATGTTACTAGCCACTGAAGGAGAGTCCAGGGTATATTTCAGAAGTTCAAGTATGAAACCTCCTGGCCAACATTCTAATAGCATTCCCAAACACATCCAAGGGAGTTTTTATTTCATCTTGAAGAAGCACTGTGACTGTGCCTCTTCAGGTCCCATGACAGGACTTTCAGTGATAAGATGTCTGTGAAAAAACTTTGGTCCTGCAAACCTGGGGAGGAGAGTCCTGGACAACATCTATACAACACGAAGGCTGGGAGAAACCCCAAGCTGGATGAGCCACGCTGGAAAGGAAAGCAGCTTTTGATCTGTTTTGAACTAGCACAGGTGTGGTGGCATCAGTTCCCAGGAGGAGTTATGCATGTGTAGCTAGAAAGATCGTGAGGAACTGCATGTAATTATTGAATGATGTAGAGAAAGGCTCTGTTCAGCCAAACACATAATTACATAATCAGATATACTTCACAGACATTGAAGAAGTCCAGCACCTTGTTACAGATCCTCCTAAGCCAAGACTAAATGAGGTTATCCTTTCAGATCGTGTTTCTGAGGAGCCTTCTTTCATTCCAGGTCAGCTCCCCACAGTGAGGACTAACACTTCTCCAGGAAAATAGTCAGACTGGTTATTTCACCAGCTGAAATCAAGTGCCCTACAATTAGTCCTGCTGACAGAAAGATCAGGGAAGATGCACAGAACGACTGTGCTCTGAAGCCATGCAAAAACTGCTACCAGCAGGAATCATTTTAGCTAGATACATGGAGGGGGGCAGGGGGTATCTTTCTCTCCAAGCTCTCATCACTGTTTAAAGCAGCACCAGAAGTCATCACCAAGTGGAATGCAGTAGGAATAAGAATACACACCAAGCATTAGCAAGTGGTAGAGCACAGAGAAAACATATCCATGGGGAGAAGTGACAGGCACTGCAGAAGGTATCTCCACTGTTGAGCATTCTGGGGCTTTTACTTCTCACTCCCAGCAGTCTGGTCCTGCAGGCTGAATGCCACCAGCAGGTTGGAGTGCATCCTTCAGCTAGGAGAATCTGATTCACACACTTCACGAGCTGTCACTCTGCTCCACGTAGCACACAGATGCATTTTGAGCAAGGAGAAGCAATGCATTTCAAAGCTCAGTAACACATTAAAGGAAATCTTAAACACAGAGGAGCAGCTCCCAAACCCTTCTGTGCTACATAAAACCTCCCTGACTCAAGACCTGCAACCTTCTTCTTCACTGATGACTGCCATGGTGGCAGGTTTGTAAATTCCTGTGCTAAGTTCAGAGTGGCTTCACTCTGAAAAAGAAGCCGTTTGTCTCGGCTCTCTGATTGCTGGAGGCTGTAACTGACAATAGATATTTACACTCCTTAAGAAAGGGGAAAGTGTAGCTGAAGTGAAGACACACGGCAAGACTGTTCCAGATGGCCAGAGCTTCAGGGGAAAGAAACTGGATAACATCGGTGTGTTACAGATCCCACGGGAGCGAAATTAAACCGAATAAATTAATGATCAATTCTTAATTAAGGATGTGCCATGAATACTAACCATACACACTTTGAGAAGCTGCCTGTCTCCAGAAGAATAGTTTCGTAGCCACAGGAGAGCATCAGTTTATTTAGGAGAGATAGGAACCCTGGAGGGAGCAGGAATCCTACAGAGCTAGAGAATTTTTCCAGTGTTGTGGAAAAAAACGACAATTATTCCTGAGTTATGCACACTAAATAACAAAGACATTAAAATTTTATGGCGTTCCTAGGGATGGATGGAAGCCCATTGCAATAGCAGATTCAATTCTCCCTGGTTATAAACCATCAAGATTTACAAGAACTTGGGGAGGAGACAGAATCAGGGAGATGTGCAAGAAGCATCATGTCCCAGCAGAGCATTAATTAATAAATAATGGAAGTGTCTTGAGACTCCAAAAATGCAGGTTGAGGTATTAAAATCCGCATTTTTGGAAAGGATGCTGTTTGTGACTTGAGAACGATGCGTTCCTCAGTTTTGGAAGGAAATGTCCACATTTCAGCAGTAAAAATGAAGAGCAAGTTGTCACTTTAAATTTGCCTCAGCAGGCAAGCCTCTTCGTTCAGACCCTGTTGAGGGGGCAGGGAGATGGGGTAGAAGAACCCTGGTTTGACCTTGTGTTGGGATGTATAATAGCAGGATAAACAGTTCTTGAGCCTACAGTACCCTACCCCTTGTTAACCTTTATACAGCGGTGTCACAAATGAAGACTCTGCTGGCACAGGAGTCTGAAAGACTTTCAGAAGGCTCAGGTGGTCAGTTCTAAGGCAGAGCCTGAAACACAACACGTTTCCAAACAGATGGAATGTTAGATAGGCTTCACTTGGTAAGGAGACATAAGCTAAGAATTTTACTCCACTTTGCAACCAGCTTATTTGTTTTTGTTTGAGTGGGGTTGCTTTCCTATGAGTAACTTCAATTCCGAAATGGCTAGGCTATTTGGCCTCAGTTTAGTCAAAATATCTCTTTCAGCACAGGGAGCCAATATTTCGGGCTGCTTTCCATTGTCATCTATGCCTACAACAGTTTTACAGGTAGTTTATGGATTTGTTGAGACGGTTGCGACTCTTTGAAGAAGGATCTCAAATTTGGAAATTAAATGACTTTGGTAGGAAGGATGGCCAGGACCATGAGGTAGCGTGCTGTGTCTCTCTTGGGTATTATTGTTACTGCATCTGGAG
>VZRI01006342.1:117462-134445 GCA_013397515.1 Upupa epops | reverse complement strand
CTTGGTCTAGGTGATCCTGCTGTGGCAGGAAGATTGGACTAGATGACCTTTCGAGGTCCCTTCTGATCTCTTATGATTCTATGATTATTTCCCATTCCCTATACAAGCAGAAGGATGTCTATACAATCTGCTGCTGTAATAACTGTAGCTGGCCAGCAGCAGCTTCAACTCCTCAAGAGCATGAGTTTCAGTATCAGGGCCCTAACAGCTTAGAAACCACATGCTCAGATGTTTGGGAAAACCTGAAGCCTGTCACAGCATCCTGAAGGCCCATCACCCTGGCCTTCAACCTGGTGTAGAGCTGTAGGAGCCCAGGAAGAGACCCATGGAAACGGCATGATAGACTTTCTGAGCATCTGTGGTGCTGCTGTTACCCCAGGGACTAAAAACCAAAGAAAGAAAGATATAAAGGCTGAAAATAAAGAAGAAAACCAGATTACTAGACTGGCTGTGTTTTACAACCACTCACTCCTTATCAGCCTGAAGCTGTGAATGTGAAAGCAAGCAAAATTTCAGTTGACTTTAAGTCAGGCAGCAGAGAGAGGGTGAGCAGTGGAGGAAGCTTGGCTACAAGGCAGCCTAACCTCACTTTGCGTCTGGCCAGGGAACCTGCATCTGCAGCCTCCAGGGATGTAAGTAGCTCAGAAGGCCACACACAGCTTTTATCGGATAAAACTTAAGGCAAGCTGTGCTCCTTATCCTGTTTTCCAGAGACATCAGTGCTCACTAGCTGTTTAACTTTTCACCTGTCCCTTTGTTGTCACCTTTCAAAAGAAGTTCTACTGTTATCTAACGGGTATCTGGTAGCAGATACACGAGGTAAGTGTATCCTGGCAAGGATAAGTTGAAACAAATGAGGTGTTGCAGTCTGTGACATAGGAAAGCAAGCGAATGATTCATAGTCCAGTGAAAGATTATCCTCATCTGATATTTCCACACTTGTGAGAAATCCATCCCAGCTGCAACTTCACGTAACCGGTGTCTCTTTAGAGTTTCCACCCTCAAGTACATCTATTTCCCAGTAACTTTTAAGAAGTAGTATAAAAATACCTTGGAGACCTAAAGATGTGAAGATTGAAGTGTTTAAAGTACTTTGTTCTTCATGCCCAGATAGCACAGAATGGAAAGCAAAAGTCTCTACCCTATAGGACTACAAAGCAACCTGTCAAACAAAAGCAAGGAGAAAGGCTGCCGTTCAAGTAGCACGAAGATGTTCCTCAAGGCTAAACCCCTTTCTGTAGTTTATGATGGCTGCCAACAGCATCAGAGCATGAGCATGAGTCAGTTGAGAGAGGAGAGTAAAATACCTTTCATATTCTCTCTGCTCCACTTCCACAGGGGGGGTCATACCACTGTGATTTCCTACAGCAGAATGGTCACCCTGACTGTGTTTTAACTGCACTGTCATATTCTACTGGAAACTCTGATACAAACCATTGTAGGATACCCGTACCTTGCATACAACATGCCTTCCTTTAAAATATACCTGGTGTGCCTACCATACAGAACAGGTTGCCACTTCTGCAATCACGTCTCATGCTTCCTGCCAGATTCAGGAGACACTCAGCACTACAGTTCCCTTGCTATTGAGGACTACACAGGCAAATTATTCATTACGCAATTCACAACCACCCAGCATATTCTTTCAAAGATTGAACTGGATGATCTTTTGAGGTCCCTTCTGATCCCTAATGATTCTGTTCTTTGAATGCCGCAGTTAGTGGCTTGTTTGCAAATATTAGGGATTAAATACCCCATGGCCAACTTCCCAGTGATCTAATCTCACCACTAAACACCAGAACCTTTGTAAAGCAGGGTAGTGTCAGCTGCTGATTCACTGGATTAACCATTAAGCATCTTCTATTCTCATGTCTGCAGTAACTGAAGGGTAGACCAAGTCTTCTGCCCTATCTTTCTCCATTGATTTTTCACATTGTTTTCTCTCTGCAAACAGATCAGGAGCTTGCTAAAACAGGACCACATAGTTCTGCATTTTGGTGTTACTATTAAGAGGGAAAAAGGCAGAAAAGGGCGTATTATTGTATACGAGGAATGATCAGGGGGTGTGGGGATGGAAACTGGTATTAACATTTCATCATAAGAACTCTGGATCCTCATAAAATATATTGTATGAATCCTTCCATGGCCATCTCCTCTCCTAGGATAGGAAGAGCTCTGTTACTTTCAAGTACTCTGGTACTGAAGGAGGAGAAAAATAAAATTAAAAAGAGGAGATCAGTATGGTAGTGCTGAGATCTGCTGAAGCTCATCTAGTACAGGAAGTTTAGAAGGTCAGGGTTTATAGGGACAAATGGTCCCTTTCCTACAGCAAGCCATGTTTCTAGAGAGGAAGATCAACTGACTGTTCCATCAGTTATCAGAATGACTGATGAAATCTTTCTCCATTTCCTTCCTCTTTCCATTAGGGTCTGTGTACCCTCTGATATATGGCTGTTCTGTGCAATAACAGGTGTCCTACCTTCTGGTAAACTTGCTAAGGAAGAGCCCAAGGAAGCATCTGACAAACCTGAAGACGTAATGTTCTGGATTCCTTTGGGGAAGAACCTTAGGGGAAAACACTTTCAATCTGTGCCTCCCACCTCTCGCTTGAGTGGAAAAACTCAAGGAGAAAAGGCTTATAGACAGGCTTCTCCAGGGAGCAGGAGTACCGCACCTGCAGTGAGTGCAGAGAGAATGCTTTATGTCAGGGCAGGCACTGAGACCGTTGCAAACGCTCTCATAGCCACAGTCCAGGCTAAGCTTTTTTCTGTTTGTTTTCTTTTCTGATTCCCTTTGCTCTTTAATCCTCAGACTGAGTAGGCTATGGGTGTGGTAAAATAATTAGCTGGTACTCACTTGATCTAAAGTTAGACTATTAATAGTTATATATTAATAGATAGAGGCTTGGACTAACTACCTTAGAGGAGGTTGCTCTGAGGAGGCTTGTGTTGGCACAGACACAAAGGGGAGGCTCCTCTGGAAAACAATCCATCCTAATCATTCCTGTCACAGTTAGGGAAATGCTGCAAGGTGACCTCTGAACCTAAGTAGCAATCATTTATTCCTCCAGTATCTTTCTCTGACTTTTTTGAAACCCAGCTGTATCATAAGAGCAGTGACGGTGCACACTGTCACAGCTGAGAGCAAGGCACAGGCACTAGGGCCACTACTACTCTCTATGCATGGAATTTAGTAGAACCATAGGACCATTAGGTACCAGAAGGGACCTCGAAAGATCATCCATTCCTGTCCCCCTGCCACAGCAGGATCATCTAGTCCAAGTCACACAGGAACACATCCAGGCAGGTCTGGAATGTCTCCAGAGAAGAAGACTCCACAACCCCCCTGGGCAGCCTGTTCCAATGCTCCATTACCCTCACTGGGAAGAAGAAAACTGCTCTCTCTGGGGGGAAAAATAAGAGAAAATAATCTCACAGTGTCACAGCATTTTATTGGCAACTCAGCCACGTTTTGTTTTGTGATGTTTTGTGCTAACTATCAAAGTCAAATACAGCAAAGTTAGCAGGTAAACACCTAAACACTAGATTTGACCCTTACTCCTTAGTTGTGTGACTGAGTCAGTCTTCAGTAGTTAATTTCACAGCATGTTTTTAAGATACCTTCTCTAAATGCTTCTGGCTTCTTCTATGTAATTTAAGTTTTCTCTTTATTGTGGAAAACTAATTTTTCTTAGGCAATATGATCCTCCACCTTGCTTCAATCTGTAAAGCTTTCTCCTCTCCCAAGTCACATAGAACTAGCAAGTGTCCAGATCTGATTTCAGCAAAATTGTGGGCTGGATATTTTCTGAATAGGGATTTTAACAGGTTGAATACAGCTGAGGAAAGGAAGTTCTATAGACTAATATTTCAGCTAATACCTTCTTCATAAGGCATTCAGCCAAAACATTCATCTGCAGAATTTCCTTCCTAGCTATAATTTTACCCTTGAGTGTTTGTAGTGATTGATACAGCTTTCAAGAGACCAGTTCTCACTAACAGCCTCAAAGGTAGGCAACAGGAACTATACAGAATACATAACACACACCGTGAACATTTGCACCAGTGTCTGCCCAAGGTTTCATCAATTTTTGTGACTGTTTATCTTTCCAAATAATTTTTCATGCACCAGCCATTTTCCACCAGGGAATTCCCCAGCTTCTGCTCTTTGTGAAGGCTCCGCTGCAGGCGACAGTGACAACATTCCGGCTCACCTGGGATTTTGACAGTGAGTGTTCACTGTTTTATCAAGCATGGGGGAAACCTATTTCAAGCCATACATCATCATCTTTTGGTGTTTATTTTGGGAATAATTACCCCTAAAAATTATGTTTAAGCTCTGCCAAAGTTCACGACACAGAGCAGTTTCCACTTGAAGAAGAGAAGGTGCTTGAGCCTCATCTTACAACGCGTGATTAAAATAAATGGCTTCTAAAAAGTATCCTCTGTGTTTGCATGAAACATCTGAATTTTAACAGTTAGAGTCCAGTTTGAGTCTTGCATCGTGTTTATACTGAGGAGTTTACTGAGTCGGCTGGAATTATTCTACCCTTTAGTGTATACGAGATCAGGACATGGAGAAAAGCCCTCTTCGTCAGGAATGTGGGTAGATATGTGGATGGTTTTTCTTTTATTCATATAATTAAAATCCATGATAATAAACTAATCCCTTAGTCTCACAGTCACTCTGCCTGTATTAGACCATAGATGGTGTTTCTGTCTTAAACAGAGCGCGAGCTTTTTGTAAGCAAAACATCTAATACTGTGGGTAAGGCAGAATTATGGTGGAGACACTGTTAATTTAAGTGTCGAATGCTTTTAAGAGTTGAAAGTGTTCGCTTATAACTGTTAAGAATCCAGCATGTGTTATAAATTATGTGCATATCATGTAATAAACAGATGAATTTTGTGGAAGGTCTTTTTCCAATTAAGAGATTCATTTGGCCAACACATTAAAAAAGTCAAGATTAGGATAGGTGAGGCTGCTCTTTTGCCAGAAATATAAAATCATTTAAAGGAATAAAAGTAAGAATTCCCTGGTAAAATCAGGAACTACTTTGGGAGGAGGATGTGTCTCTTGTTCAATGCTCCAAAGTACTTTACGCTTGGAATGGTGGTTTTGGTGTGATTTTACAAGCACAAACGTTGGCATTCATAGAATCATAAAATCTTTAGGGATTGGAAGGGACCTCAAAAGATCATTCAGTCCAATCCCCCTGCCACAGCAGGATCACCTAGACCAAATCACACAGGAACACAGCCAGGTGGGTCTGGAACATCTCCAGAGAAGGAGACTCCACAACCCCCTGGGCAGCCTGTTCCAATGCTCTGGTAGTCTCCCTGGGACAAAGTTCCTGCTGATATTGTTATGGAACCTCCTCTCTTCCTCTGTTCCAGCTTGCATCCCTTGTCCTATCACTAGATGACCTTGAGAAAAGCCTGGCTCCATCTTCCAGAGACCTACCCCTCACATATTTGTAGACATGAATAAGGTCATTCTCAGTAGTCAATAGTTCAAAATATCATGTTCAGAAGGAAAGCCATACTATTTCCTTTAGGGGAAAGGCAGACAGCAACTGGATATTTTGTCTTAATACTTTTTATTGTCCTGACATCTTAACACTGTCTAGTATCCTACGTGGACTGTAAAGCATTCAAAGCCCACATGGAAGGGCAATGAATTTATAAAGTCTCCATTCTGCCCCTATTTCTTACAGAAAAAAAAAACCCAACTAGTTAAGATTGTTTTCGGTAGAGATTTCAAATCATTTTTGTTCCCAGGCAAACCAAACCAAACCAAACCAAACCAAACCAAACCAAACCAAACCAAACCAAACAAACAATAATCCACGCATACAAAAAAACCTCAAGCTCATACCCTACCTTCAACTGACCCAAGCAGCTTCTCTGCAGCTACTGGAGTTTGGCAAAGACTGTTGAGCAAAGACATTTCTTGGCAAAAGAAAACCAATGAAAGAAGAGCAGAACACTGTTGAGTAGTACTCTGTGATTTAGACTAAGATAAATCGAACTACAAGACTGGAACACTAAATAACAAGGAGCTGTAAATAAAGGTCATAAATGTTTCACATCAAGGTATACACAAAGGAGCTGTAAAGCATTGCCATGTATGTGCTGTGTTCAAATATCCATCAAAATAGCATTAAGTCTGGTCCCAGCGCTTCCCAAGGTGCTAAAAATAATAAACAAATAAAGAATTATAGACCCTTCAGCCAAAACAAGCAAGTAGGCTAAAGACTTCATCTAACAACCAAAGGAAACCCAAGACATCTCTCTCTCTTCGTTCCTCAACCTGTCCAAACACCAAATTAGCTTGTTTGTGGATTAATGGTCTCCCCCCAAGTATAAATAAATCACAATATGATTATCCCTTGTATTATTGTTGACTGTATGGGAACAATTAACTGCTGAACTGCTCACACTATGGCTCTGTCTCTCAAGATTTGGAGCTCTGTACGCACCTAAAGCTATGATCTTCTGTTTGCTTCTTCTCATGAAGAAGGGAGTCCTGGTGGACAGCAAGATGACTCTGAGCCAGCAATGTGCTCTTGTGGCTGACAGGGCCAACAGCATCCTGGAGTAGATCAGAAGGGGGGTGGTTAGCAGATCGAGGGAGGTTCTTCTACCCCTCTACTCTGCACTACTGAGGCCACATCTGGAGTATTGTGTCCAGTTCTGGGCCCCTCAGTTCAAGAAGGACACAGAGCTGCTGTCCAGTGTAGAGCAACAAAGATGATGAAGGAAGTAGAACATCTTATGAGGAAAGACTGAGGGAGCTGGGTCACTTGACCTCATTCATGTCTCTAAATATGTGATGAGTGGGTGCCAGGAGGATGGAGCCAGGCTCCTCTCAAGTTCATCTGGTGATAGGACAAGGGGCAATGGGTGCAAGCTGGAACAGAGGAGGTTCCATATAAATATCAGTAGGAACTTCTTCACAGTGAGGGTAATGGAGCACTGGCACAAGCTGCCCAAGGAGGTTGTAGAGTCTTCTTCCTGGAAGGTATTACAGACCCACCTGGATATCTTCCTGTGTGACTTGGTCTAGGTGATCCTGCTGTGGCAGGAAGATTGGACTGGATGATCTTTTGAGGTGCCTTCCAGTCCCTAAGGATTCTATGATTCTATGAAATGCAATCACAATAACAGCGCACTAAGTGCCCAAAATTTACAGAAGAGAAAACAGAGAGAAGTTAAGAAGTTAAGAAAAGTTAACTTCTCTAAGGGTTGAAAAGAAGCAGCAAAATCATTCCAATTCTCATTTCCCTGCCCTACACCAGGTCTCACATGCTTTAATTAGAGGCCTCAAGGAAAGATGAAAGTACCGACTGCTTTCCAATCAAATAGCCCCTAGACAAGAGCTGAAGCAAATGTCAGCTTTAGCACAAACAGCATTACCAACTGATGGACAAAGTGAGGGGTTTTTTCAGCCTGCATTTAACTGAGCAGACAAAACCTCTCTTTTAAAGGCTATGAATAAAATCTTTAGGGAGAAATTCTGGTTCTGCTAGAGCGAGTAGGATCTTTGAATTCCTTAAGCAATGAAGTCAACGGTTAAGCAATGAAGCAAACTGTCCAGAGTTTACCGCAAAAGATATTCGAGTCTTCTCACCTCCAAGTTCAGCTTTCACATTTAAATTCTACTGAGGATAACCACAGCAGTCTGCCAACTTCAGTCTGCAAGAAGGCCAGCAGAGCTAGCCAGACTCCTTCTGTGCTATCTACTGGAGACAGCATCACAAACTTTGTGTCTTCCTTCACATAGTCTGAAGTGGCAGACCACCACATCTGAGTCACAGGCACAGAACAGGAATCACTCCAGTCACACTGATGGAGATGCTCAGACAGCCACCGTAAGGACCAAAACGAAACGTCAAAAAAACTGAGAAGAAAAAACCCTCCACACTTCACATAAGAGAAGACAGCCTCCTGCTCCCAGGGAAGCCAATGATAAAAGGCTCATTGACGTCAATGGGAGCACATTCAAGCCTCAGTTTAAGTTAAATTTGAGGAGAAGTGTTCAAGCAATAGGTTTTTTTTCTTTCCCTTTACCCTCTCTACAAAAGTGAACAACTCCATCCTCACTAAATCATTCTCATGTTTGTCAGCTTCCTGCCTCTCCCTGCGTGGTGGGTTCCAAGCAGCCAGGCTGTTTATAGATACACAGACTAGTACATGATTTTAATTTTATTTGACTCTAGAAAAGAGTACGACTTGCCTGGGGTGGTTTCTGACACTACGGGGTTCACTCGCTTTCTTCATTCCCCTCATATTTGCAAAAGCAGTGGTAACACATTGGGACTGTGAGCATCCCGTGGGTGTGGCGGGAGACACAGTTCATAAATATCACTGAGAGCTCCTATAAGAACTCCTTACATTTTTACTTGAACTTGATTCAAGGACTTTCAAAGACACTAAGATTCCCACAGGAAAGGATCTTGTTAGATCCTCAAAAAGCACTAAATGCCACGGATACATAATCCCTCACTGACTTCAGGAGTAGTCAGGTACGTAACCTTCTTGGCCACAGGTAGAGAACTCTAAATCCTACTTGCATGTAGTTGCATCATTATCTATTAATCAAAGTGAAATAGGGGATTGAAGAACTTTACTCCCACTGACCCTTGCTGCAGCACATGTGGGCTCTTTAAAGTTTGTATCGGTGGTGCCTAACGGCCCAAAAGGGTTGATTTGGGATGGATCAGTGCTACTCAACGCTGACATCAGAATTCATTGCTAGTGCTCACCGTCAACGTTCCGTTTCACTTCAACAGCCACAACTGCAAAGCTGTTTCCCAAATGCCTCGGTCACACAAGCATTCACCTAAAGATTCCCAATGTCTCAGCAGGTTTCCACTGGGAATTTTAGTTCCTTTGATTTATGAGTCACTCCAATAGGCAAGAGTGAAGGCAAGGGCTGAATAGCTTGGAGAAGGTCAGAGGGATGCCATTGGTACGCTCCCATTGTTTCAGCGCAGGGCATTTTCTCCTTGTTGAATGGAAGTCTCAAGGACTTCTGTAACTAGAAAATGAACAAAAGGCAGGCAGCTGTGAGCACAGTGACCAAATATCCCTTCTTCATCATCCATATGCTCATTTGTGAGCAATCGAAACAATAGAATCATAGAATTATTAAGGATCAGAAAGGACTTTGAAAGATCATCCAGACCAATCCCCCTGCCACAGCAGGATCACCTAGACCAAGTTGCACAGGAACACAGCCAAGCAGGTCTGGAATGCCTCTGGAGAAGGAGACTCCACAACCCCACTGGGCAGCCTGTTCCAATGCTCCATTACCCTCCCTGAGAAGAGGTTCCTGCTGATACTGATATGGAATCTCCTCTGTTCCAACTTGCACCCATTGCCCCTTGTCCTAGTACCAGATGACCTTGAGAAGAGCCTGGCTCCATCCTCCTGACACCCACCCCCCACATATTTATAGGCAGCAATGAGGTCACCACTCAGCCCCCTCTTCTCCAAGCTCAAGAGACCCAGCTCCCTCAGCCTTTCCTCACAAGGGAGGTGCCCTACTTCCTTCAGCATCTCTGTTGCTCTATGCTGGACACCCTCCAGCAGCTCTGTGTCCTTCTTGAACTGAGGGGCCCAGAACTGGACACAGTACTCCAGATGCAGTCTCACCAGTGCAGAGTAGAGGGAGAGAAGAACCTCTCTCGATCTACTAACCACCCCCATTCTGATCCCCCTCCAGGATGCTGTTGGCCCTCTTTGCCTCAAGAGCACATTGCTGGCTCACAGTCATCCTGCTGGCCACCAGGACCCCCAGGTCCCTTTCTCCTGCACTGCTGTCCAACAGGGCAGTGAAGATTTTAGGCACTAAAGGGAATTGAGTGTCCGTACCTAGTTGTGGTGTGGTCATTTGCTGCTCAGGGGGACATGGCTCTTGCAGGAGTGGCTTATTGAAAATTTCTGTCTCGTTTGAGCTCAATACTGCAACCAAGTTGCCTGAAATATATGACTTCCTGAATAGCTGCCCATAGTTCTCTGGCAGCATTTTTGCCTCACAGAGATGTTACAGGGGTGGGCTCTTCCCCTTCCCCCAGCCCAAATGTTTCCTTTATTGTGATCTGAACTTCAGAGAAAGATCCAGGAGAGTAGCTGTGCATCAGTCAGACCCCATGCTGGCTCTCCTCAGGGGTGGGAAGCAGGCACTCCAAAGCTATGCTGCATGGCAAGTGGGGTCTGCCCTAATTACTAACAGGCTGACAGAGCAGTTACCAAGCTATGTGGGATCTGAAGATGATTAAGTCTCCCCTGACAACACTCCCAAAAACAGTTACTCACCCTCTTCCAGCTTTCCCCTTCTTTTATAGGTGAAGAAAGGCCACAGCTAACATCACTGCTTCTGTCATAAGACCAAGAACTAGAGGAGAAAGTGATGGGTAACCACACAAGCTTCATGGTATAAACTCTGTTTGTGAATATAAAGCATTCCTCAAGCACAATTAACAGCTGCTGCTCCTGAAACTGCCAACGTCTGATGATTTATCAGTTACTCTATTTACCACCATTTCAAAGCCTTATCTTTAGGAAAAGAGAGCAGATGAGCACGTGGGCTGTTGTCTTGCTTTAGTACTCCACTTTGGATGCTTTTTAAATATTTATTAAAAGAAAACGTGCCTCGTAAAATAACACGGAATTCAGATGATGCTTCGAGCAAGCTGGTTCTCCTGTGCACAGAACTCTACTACAGAAAGAGAGCAAACTGGAAGCCTCCAATCTTTTGCAGGCTTCTCAGATCCATTAGTACAGCTAATGATGGATATGGACAGACCATCAGCGAGATTTCTAGCAGACACCCACTCAGCAGAGGACACCAGCAGAAGCTGAGCACGGAAAAGGCTTTGGCACATCGAATCAGTTCTGGACAGTCCCATCAAAGACTATTGACAGGCAACCAAAGGGAGGCAGCAGAAACTTCAGCATCTTAAAGAGACTGAGACCACAATGTAGGCTGTTGGCATTTACGGAAATTACAAACATAAATCAAACACAGAAAACAGCTCTTTTTAAAAGAATTTTATTTATTTATTAATAAACCTTTCTTCCATAATCTAGACCATACACTGGCACAGACAGAAACCTATCAGCTTTTGCCTTCTCATTCAGGGCAATTTATGGTGTCAATATAAAAGAACATGGAGTTAAGATGTCTAGTAAGGGCAGTGTTTTCTTCAAACAAATAAATACCCATGGGTAAGGCTTAATAAAAATAGTTCATCAGAAGGTAATAGAGAGGTTTGTGAGAGGTCCATAATACCGTGCGTGAATTGCTGCTTCTCCAACTTTACTGAACGTTTTCCAGCAATGTACTTAGCATGTGACCTTTCTGTGGCTCCACAGTTTCCCCAACTGTTTTCATAGCTCATAAAACATTTAGGAAGTGTTTATAAAAACTGCTTGAGGAAACCGTGCCACAAAGAACTTGAGCTTCACGTCTCAGCAGTCCAGCTTTGATTTAGTTCTCTTCGATGGGATTTCATTTTGCAAATGCCCTGCTAACATCTGCATGCAGGCCCTCTTGGGATAGCGCTGAGACATAGTCCAGTTTTATGTATATTACTTGGCCAAGTTCCTCCACCATGTGATGGTTGACTTGCCTCCCTCATGAAATCACACATGCAAGCGTTCCCCACACATACACTTACTGATGGCCACTTCCAGTGATCTGACTGTATCGGGAAGAAATATTATGTCATAAACACCGTCGCAACATCTGCGACAAGCCTTTTGGAACCTGACACGTGAACCACCAAACTCAGAGAGCGCGCTCCCATCGGAAGCCCACGACTGACCGTGCTTGACCTACTGCCCAGCTTTTGTTTGTAAGCTCCAAGCAGCCTGTTTGCAAACACACCGTGAGAGAAGTGTCAAAGACCAGCTCTCAGTTCATAGCTCTCCAGTGATCATTTGGAAGATGCAACAGCGTAACATGGTAATGCAAGAACAATTAGGTTTAAAACCAAGACTTTATTATGCTTAATTAACCAAAACCAATACTCACAGCGTTCTGGTGGAACTCTAATCTTCAGACAGGGACTGATGACTTCCTGAGTCTTGGATAGTCAATAGCAATTATCAGTAGCTTGTGAATAGGCTAGGGATAAAAAGCCTCACCTCCCAACACAAAGACCTCCCCACTGACTTTCTGTACCATAGCTTTCAGGTTAAACTTCACCGGAACATTCTTCTCTGGAGATATTCGAGACTCGCCTAGATGTGTTCCTGTGCACCTTGGTCTAGGTGGTCCTGCTGTGGCAAGGGGATTGGACTGGATGGTCTTTTGAGGTTCCTTCCGACCTCTAATGATTCTATTATTCTACCACATAGAATTAGTTTCTTGGTCATGATGTATTTTGTGTATACGTTAAGAGAATCCTGCTGGTAAAACGAATGCTCTAATACACACATTTTAAATACAGCTGTCTTTAACCTCCTGTGATTACAAAGGGAACATCCCTTCACAAGGTATTGGCCCTGTCCCCTTGGCTAAACCAACATACGCTTCACTTAAAAGAGGGTACTTAAAACCTCTTAATTTACCTACCTCTATGCACCTAGGCTAGTTACTGAGATGGCTTGTGAAGAACACCAACACTATGCAGTGCAGTGACACCAGTAACTACAAGGATTTTACTCTAATTTACTGGTAGGTATTCAATATCCTTCTCAGCAGAAGAAGAGAAGCACGATTTGTAATAAATTATACAGCACAGACATAAAACTTTTAGCACATCCTTTTGACAATAGAACTTTTCCAGCTTGAGGATAGTTTATGACAGTAGAAAAAACACCAAAGTGTTATTTAAACCCAGGAATCACTTATGTGATCTCGGAGTGTCTAGTCAGGCATACACATTCTCACCCCTGTTAATTAATTATCCACTCCTAAGCGGTAAATAAGCAGCAGTCATTACCCTTGAGGGAAATGCAGGACATGCATATCGGGTGTTAGACATAAAACACAGCCTTGACTGGTTACTTGGTTTCCAGGCTTAGCTAGGGAATTCAGATGAAGCAGTCAGTGGAGAACATTCCTGGCTCTGAGGACATCAGGACTCTTAAAGAGTTGCCAGACACTATCATCATGTAGACTTTAGACTTCAATTTACTGTTAAGCTCGAGTCATTTGAGTTTTGATTCAATCTAGACAGCTGCAGGAGGACCAGGAGGAAAGCAAGAGCCCCTTTTCACAGTCCTGATTGTATTTGGCAGGGGGATTGGACTAGATGATCTTTCGGGGTCCCTTCTGATCCCTAATGATTCTATGATTCCAGAGTACTGAACAAACTGTGCTTACGCTATTTCAAAGTCACACAATTAGACCACAGCTGACAACACCACAGTATCAGCATTAAAGAGGGCACAAGAAGTCACGTAGTCTAATTTTTCATGTTAATTAAGAAAACATCTATTGATATCACTAGTTTTCCCCATCTACTATCTACCTCTGTGCAAATGTAAACTGAACATTACCAATTCTACANCATTACCAGTTCTACAAGACCATCACATCACTGGTTTCTTTTTCTTCCACAGAATAATAGGATCATTAAGGTTGGAAGAAACCTCCACGTTCATTGAATCCAAGCATCAACACAACCCCACCCTGCCTACTAAACCATGTTTCTCATGCCATATCTACAAGGTTTTTAAACACTCCAAGGAAGGTGGCTCTACCACTTGTNACTGAACAAACACTGCTTACACTATTTCAAAGTCACCACGGCTGACAACACCACAGTATCAGCATTAAAGAGGGCACAAGAAGTCACGTAGTCTAATTTTTCATGTTAATTAAGAAAACATCTATTGATATCACTAGTTTTCCCCATCTACTATCTACCTCTGTGCAAATGTAAACTGAACATTACCAGTTCTACAAGACCATCACATCACTGGTTTCTTTTTCTTCCACAGAATAATAGGATCATTAAGGATGGAAGAAACCTCCACGTTCATTGAATCCAAGCATCAACACAACCCCACCCTGCCTACTAAACCATGTTTCTCATGCCATATCTACAAGGTTTTTAAACACTCCAAGGAAGGTGGCTCTACCACTTGTTTGGACAGTCTGTTCCAATACTTGACCCCTCTTTCTTTGAAGTCATTTTTCCTAACATCCAGTCTAACCTTCCCCTGGCATAACCATTTCCTCTTGTCCTATCGCTAGTAGCTTGGGAGGAGACCAAATTCCATCTCTCTACAACATCCTCTCAGGTGGCTGTACAGTGTCATAAGGTCTCCCTTCAGCCTCCTTTTCTCCAGACTAAACCAACACCAGCTTCCTTAGCTGCTCCTCATAAAGCCCATCCTCCAGGCCTTGTGGCCCTTTGGATATACTCCAACACTTTAACATCCCTCTTGCACTGAGGTGCCCAAAACTGAATGCAATATTCAAGGTGAGGCCTCACTAGTGCTAAGTAGAGAAGGAAGATGTCACTTCTCCAGTCCTGCTGGCCACCATGCAATTCAGGATGCTGTTGGCCCTCTTGGCCACCTGGGCATACACCTGTTTAGTTTGGTAAGGACCACAAAGCTACAGCAATGTAGAAATCAGTATCATATTNTTGTCCTATCGCTAGTGGCTTGGGAGAAGAGACCAAGTCCCACCTCTCTACAACATCCTCTCAGGTGGCTGTACAGTGTCATATGGTCTCCCTTCAGCCTCCTTTTCTCCAGACTAAACCAACACCAGCTTCCTTAGCTGCTCCTCATAAAGCCCATCCTCCAGGCCTTGTGGCCCTTTGGATATACTCCAACACTTTAACATCCCTCTTGCACTGAGGTGCCCAAAACTGAATGCAATATTCAAGGTGAGGCCTCACTAGTGCTAAGTAGAGAAGGAAGATGTCACTTCTCCAGTCCTGCTGGCCACCATGCAATTCAGGATGCTGTTGGCCCTCTTGGCCACCTGGGCATACACCTGTTTAGTTTGGTAAGGACCACAAAGCTACAGCAATGTAGAAATCAGTATCATATTGAGCTCCTTCCATATAAAGTTGGGCTTGGTTGCAGCTGTTTCTCTAGATACCTGAAATTTATCTTCATGCTACCTCACATGGCTTCAAAACATACCCCAACCTACAGCTGCTGGGAGAAGGAAGATGCATGTGATTTTAATTTGTTGTGCTCAAGCAGGGTAATTCTCTCTCTGCTGAGTCAAGCTGCAGTGCTTCAATCGTCATTGTCAAGCAGGAATAGGAGACAGTCAGCAAGAAACACTAGCTATATCTGGAGAGCAATTCACAAGAGGAAGTGCACTGGGAAGGCTCTTTGATACCAGACATGACCCTTGATGGTCACCGGGACATCTTTCTTCACACTGCTCAGAAAGTTCCTTACCACACTAGGACAGATTGCTGAGTTTTAGTTTTGTTTTCTTCTCTTATTGTAGTTCGAATGTAGTGGAGATTTTTAGCCTGAGGGACTGGGAGTTGCTATGGTAACTTGTGATAAGCAGCTTGACATTCCAAGCTCTTCCCAGCTTTACTTCTGGACAATCGTGCCTCTGCAAGCAAGCGTATTTGGGTGATGTGAGATGGGTGCAAGGAGTTTCCCCTTTCCTGTGCACAGTGCCTCTTTGTTTGGTGATGAAGCATGTGGCACTGGAGCTGGGCACACGAGTAGCACATATCTTGCACTTGGAGCATGGTGTTGGAGGAGAGAGTAGGAGTTTGGAACCTCAGATCAGCAGGAGACATTGCCTGCAAGTCTATGGTGTGGTGAAATGGAGATGGAAGTCCTATCTGAAGCTCATGGAAGACCGGAGCAGGGGACTGGCTTTGAGAAAATGAGTAAGGGACATATCCTTAAAGAAAGCTCTGGCACCGAGCAGAGGGTGCATGGACTGAGTTATAGACACCATATTTCCAAAAGGAGAACTGCTAGAGGTCTCTTTTGCCTGAGGGAAGGGAGGTAACAGAGCCCAGCCCACTTAGTAAGAGCATGTGATTACTCTCTGTGGGTGCTTTTGGTGTTGGGGTTTTTATGTTGTGCGAATTAAACGTGTTTTGTTGGTTTTCCCCAAATTAAGCCAGTCGTTGTTTTTACCTGCGACTTTATAATTGGCTTTGACCCCTCCTTGGTTTTGTTTTGTTTCTACCCATTAGCACGAGCTAAATTAATTAGTTAATCTCATGTCAGACCTGATCAGCCACGGACACTGGTATGAGAAAATTCAGGTCTATTTAAGATTCCTTCATTTTATTACTTCATAATGCATTTGCTTTCTTACAGTTAGGGCTGTCAGCGTATACTTACACATCTAGAAAATTAACTCACTGCTATGGCTACACTAATGAGCTGTAGCTGAATAGTGTTCTCTTAGAGATAAAACAGATGGAAGAATGGTTCTGTACAGTAAATCAAGTGTGTGGATTATTAAGTAAAGTCTCTCAATGGATTTCTTTACAGACGGTTAAAAAAGCATGGCTTAAGAAAGATGGAAGAGTGAATACCTGGGCAAAGCCAAGGCTGTCTCAGGTTCCACTCACCAGGCAACATTTCTAGAGAGCTAGCAGGGTGATCATGAACTCTACTCACAGGAGCCCATTGAGATCTTCAGTGCTTCCACTCGACCTTAGTAGAGGACCTGCAGTGTCCCTTAAGAACTTCTTTAGAGTCATAGAATCACAGAATAATTAGGGATCGAAAGAATCTTGAAAGAGATTCTAGTCCAATCCCTCCACCACAGCAGGATCACAAGTCACACAGGAACATATCCAGGCGGGTCTGAAACCTCTCCAGAGAAGACTCCACAAGCCCCCTGAGCAACCTGTTCCAATGTTCTGTTACCCTCACTGGGAAGAAAATCCTTCTGACATTGATATGGAACCTCCTCTGTTCCAGCTGGCACCATTTGCCCCTTGTCCTATTACCAGATGACCCTGAGAAGAGCCTGGCTCCATCCTCCTGACACCCACCCCTCACATATTTAGAG
>VZRI01006342.1:24527-117425 GCA_013397515.1 Upupa epops | reverse complement strand
GCTCTCCAACAGGTCAGTCCCCAACATCTCCTGGTCCCTGGGGTTGTTCTTGCCCAGATGCCAGACTCTCCCTTGACACTTGTTGTCCCTCATTCCATTTCTCTCTGCCCAGCTCTCCAGCCTGTCCAGGTTTCACTGAATGGCAGCACAGTCTGCTGGGGTGTCGGCGACACCACCCAGCTTTGTGTCATCAGCAAACTTGCTGACAGTGCCCCCTAATCCCTCATCCCAGTCATTAATGAATAGATTGAAGAGGACTGGTCCCAGTACCGATCTTTGGGGGACCCCACTAGATACAGGCCTCCAACTAGACTCTATCCTATTAACCACTACTCTCTGGCTTCTATCCTGCAGCCAGTTCATCATCCACCTCACTTTCCCAATCATCCAGCCCATGCTGCCTCAGTTTGGCTGCGAGGATGCTATGTGATACTCTGTCAAATGCCCTACTGAAGTCAAGATAGACCATATCCACTTCTCTGCCATCATCTATCCACCCTGTTTTCCTGTCAACAACTAAAACACCTCATCATTTGATTGCACTGTTGTATTACAAACAAAACTTCACACAAGCCACTTCACTGTTGTCAGCCCAGATTAAGTTATATGGTATTTCCTTTCTGAGTACAAGCCAAGGTTACACTCTGCTTACACTTACCTGTATCCCTGTCACTGTATACGGCAACTCTAAAAGCAAAAGTTCATGGGATTTTAAGATCCAACTATACGGAACGAAAAGAAAACTGAAGTCACCTTTTATGAGCCCTCTGCCTCTAGAGGAGAAATGCTGAGCGAGCCTGGCTTACCATGGTTGGCGTTAGTAACACTAACTCAGAGCCAGAAACAGCTAGGAGAAGTTACCGGAGCTCTGAGAGAGGAGCCACAGTACAAAGAAGAGTTTTCTGATTAAATCCTTTTTTGTCTTGAAAAAGAGAACAGTGCTACACCCACAGCGATTTACAGCAGCAGCCTCGCCGTGAATACGGACGACTCCCAGTACTGCAGTTACTAGGAAGCCTTCAAAAACGTGATCCCACAGAGCAAGCTTATTCAGGTACAGCCAGAAATGTGAGGTCTACACAACAACCGATGCTTTGAACACCTGATCTCAGCGTATTTGTGCATTCCAATCGTAGCAAGTTATTGCTTCCTGGCTGATTGCTAATACATCTGTTGGTTTGAGTTTCGCCTGGGGGCAGCTATAGGTCTCCAGCAGAATTTTAATAGAATTCAGCAAATATGTTTTAAAATATCTTAAACGGACGAGCATGCAAGAATCATAGAATCATTGAATCATCAGGGATCAGAAGGGACCTCAAAAAATCATCTAGTCCAATCCCCCTGCCACAGCAGGATCACCTAGACCAAGTCGCACAGGAACACATCCAGGCGGGTCTTGAACGTCTCCAGAGAAGAAGACTCCACAACCCCCCTGGGCAGCCTGTTCAAAACAAGACCAAACAAATCATAACCAAAAATCTCATAGGTGCAACCCACCTCCTACTGTTGAATCAGCATTAAGGTTACACTAGATTAGATTGCAGCCAGGAGGTCTGAGATCTGCACCCAGGATAAAGCTGCGCTCCGATGACGATGAAATCCCTTTTAAGAGTAGAAGCCATGGCAAGCTAGACATTGAAGCAGTCTCCTTTATTTCCGTAACTAGAGTTTGTGAGGACTCTATCATCCAGCCCATTATTTTCTAAGGATCAGAGGTACGGAATGGCATCGCTAGTGTTCGATGACTA
The DNA here is from genome assembly GCA_013397515.1 of Upupa epops. Lineage (NCBI taxonomy): Eukaryota > Metazoa > Chordata > Aves > Bucerotiformes > Upupidae > Upupa > Upupa epops. The sequence continues at coordinate 115,677 of VZRI01006342.1, read as the reverse complement.
CTGAACATTAGACTGACCCAAATGTACCTGTAGGTTACAGTTAGGAGATACTAATTTTCCATGTGGAATTGTTCCTTGGTACTAACATGTAATTATGAAATTATTCTGCTCACACTGCCTATGCTGACTGAGGTACATAACATGCCTCATAAAAAGAAGAGGGCAAATAATTACCCAGGATTTATGTATTACAGAATCACAGAACTACTGAGGCTAGAAAAGACCTCTCAGATCATCCAGCCCAGCCTATGACTAACATCACTGCATCAGCTAGACCAGGACACCAAGTGCCACAGCCAATCTGTCCTTAAACACCTCCAGGGATGGGGACTCCACCACCTCCCTGGGCAGTCCATTCCAATGTCTAACCATTGTCTTTCCATGAGGAAGGGCTTCTTAACATCTAACCTAACCTTCCCCTGGCTGATTAGATTATTATTTTATTTAAAATAACCGTAAAAAAGACCTTACTCCAAGAGATTGAAAACCCATTTATTTCCAGGAATGACAGTCCATCAAACAGATACAGGAAGGGACATCAGATCGGCAGCATTGACATTCATGAACCAGGGCACAAATGTCTGTGAAGTTAAATATTGCCCAAATTCCATGGGAGCCAGTAGCAGGAGGAAAACGCAAGCCAGACATTTCCAGGCTATTCTGGAAGACCATCTTCACTTCTCTACTTTGAGCTCTGTTGCAACATACTGAACACACACCACAGCTGATACTCACACAGTCACGCCTGGGCACCACTGCAGCCCTAGCTGTGAAGCAGCAGGTGAGCACTAACTGGGTGCCCACAAACAGCACATAGCCTTCTCACCTAAAGACATCCTCCATTCCACCTGATGGAAGACTTGTCAGGAAAGCGGAAAAGGTGACTGAGAACTGACGAGTGGCATTTGTTGTTCTGTGTTCTTCTCTCCAACAGAAAATTGGTGGCTGAAGTGAGGAGTTAGTTATCCTCCTGCTGAATCCCCTAACTATCTTTTTTATCAATCAAAGCACTATGAAAAACAAATTGAGAGGAGATCCTACAGCACAGTTCCAAGTTATTGAAAAGGAAGGCGTGAACATGAAGAAAAAGGAGAAAAATCACAGATTCCTAAGTGGTTTGGGTTGGCAGGGACCTTAAAGATCATCATTCCAGGAATGCAACAATTCATCTGAGAAAGCTGCAATTATTTTGAATGTTTACTGATTCCAGGGACTAATGATATTTGTATTTTATACTATATATGTTTCATATTTTATATGTATTTTTAGACTTGCCGTGGTTTAAACCCAGCAGGATGCAGCCATTCACTCAGAGCCATGTTCCCCAGGGCAAGGGGAGAGGATAGGACAAGGGAAAGAGGAAAACCATGTAAGTTTAAGGTAAGGAGAGTTAACTTAAATCATAAAGAGTAGAAAGGATGGAAGAACAACAGCAATAAGATCACCAGGATGGGTGACGCACAGGCAGTGATTACCCCCACGCTGCACACCGTGACCCCACACCCCCCACCAGTGCTTACACACTCTGACTGAATCCAGCACAGAGCTTTAAGTGGTAATGAAATTATCAGAATTTCCCTAAGGAATTTCAGCTAACTGATTTCTGTCAGGATCATGTGAAGCATGAGGAACATTTCTGCACAACTTCCAGTTATTGAATAGCAGCCTATAGAGCAAGCAACGTTCAGACCTCTCTTTTCCACAGGAACTACAAAACAGAAACCCCAACCTGTGACACCCGTTCCTTTTCCACCCTGCTCACCTTCTGTCCAGTCCTCACCATTCCTGAGGTCTCTTGTTAGGTTATTTTAGGTTTGACTTGGATTTTTTCATGAATGAGTAGTTAACTGCACAGTTTACTGGGTAAGATCATTTGCTTTAGGTCACACGGTCTGTTTTCACGCACACCCAAGGGTCTGAAGGAAAGGAAGCCCGGTGGTCTGACCTAAGTCACATAGCAGAGATGCTGCACTGACAAAGCAAAATACATGATCCCACAGAACCTGAAACATATCTGCCGTCTCTCTGCAGAGAAATGAAAGTTGACATGAATGGAAATTAAATTATCTCGCTCCCCCAGCAGCGCTTCTCTTCCCAGGTCAGGGGAATGCAAACAAAACACGAGTTCTAGTCCATGGCTTACACCACGGCTGTGACTGGACAGACAATATCCTACTTGTTCTCTCCTTGCTTTCACCTTCCCAGCACAGATTGTTGAAATCCTCCTCGCGATACAACTGTTAGAATGCGCTAGTCGTGGAAACGTGCTGAAATTGGCAACCGCGGGGGGTTGTGTCAAGGAGGGGAACGTCGTCGCAGAGCCTAACTGGAAACATACGGTTTGCAATGGCTCTCGAAGAGCGTAAATAAACACTAGAAAAATCATTAGGAAGTCTTGAAGAAATCGGTCCTGGGAATTGGAAAAAGAAGAGACCTGGCAAGGGAAATCAGACTGACACATCTGCAATCGCAAGCTGGCTAACAATAGATAGGGTTTTTTTAAAATGCAAGAATACAGCTTAGTTTCATTATTAAGGCCACGAATATTTCTGGATTTCAAGGAATTAGCAAGCCCTGCATAGGCCCCTGTCAGACCTGACGTTTGGGATTAACACAGATGAACCCTACCACGTGTGCAGTCCGTACACATCCGCGTAAGCCAACAGAAGTAACACCGAAACACTTTAATGCTTGGGCATTTCAAGAAGTCGAGTAATTTTGTTTTCCATTTCTGTGAGCAAACCATCTCCCAGATGGACAGTAGTTTCTCTTGTAAATTTACTCTGTTTCCTAAGCACTCAGAACCTCACAGAGGAGGTACACAGACAATGAGAAAAACCTGCTGAACAGCAGTAACTTACAAAGGGACAGTAACTGCATCACTTTAGATGCCTGTACATACCTTTCCATCCTCAACCACCTTGCACTGTCAACAGGTCCTTTATCCATAAATACGTGAACAGGTTCATTAAATCGTGTTTGCTCACCTGACTTGACCAAGGCAGAAAGATCTGGACAGGCTGGGTCAATGGGCAGAGGCCAACAGGATGAGGTTTAACAGGGGCAAGGGCAGGGTCCTACATCTTGGCCACAATAACCCCCAGCAGAGCTACAGACTGGGGGATGAGTGGCTGGAGAGCAGCCTGGCAGAGAGGAAACTGGCAGTACTGGTTGACAACTGGCTGAACAGGAGCCAGCAGGGTGCCCAAGTGGCAAGAAAGGCCAATGATATCCTGGCTTGTACCAGCAATAGTGTGGCCGGCAGGACTAGGGATGTAATTCTCTCCCTGAACTGGGCAATGAAGAGGCCTCCCCTTGAGTACTGGGGGTAGTTTTGGGCCCCTCACTTCAAGAAAGGGATTGAGGTGCTGGAGCAGCTCCAGAGGAGAGCAATGAGACTGGGGAAGGGACTGGAGGGAAAGAAAGTCTGATGAGGAGAGGCTGAGGGAGCTGGGGGTGTTTAGCCTTTAGATTTTTTAGGGAAAATCTACTTTGTGGATTCTGAAGAGAAGACTCAGGAGGGACCTTATCACTCTCTATAACTGCCTAGAGGGAAGTTACAGACAGGTAGGGGTCAAGCTCTTCTTCCAGGCAACTAGTGACACGATGAGAGGGCAGGGCCTGAAGCTGTGCCAGGGGAGGGTTAGGTTGGATGTTAGGAAGCCCTTCCTCACAGAAAGGGTGATCAGAGACTGGAATGGACTGCCCAGGGCAGTCCCCATCCTTGGACATGTTTAAGACTGGGCATGGCACTTAGTTGCATGATGCAGGTTATAGGCTGGGCTTGGTGATCCTAGAGGTCTTGTCTAGCCTCAATAATTCTGTTATTCTGTAAGGCAGCAGAAGAACCAAACAAGTGACTGTGGTAGAAGAAGTGCTTCCCAGGGAAAAAAATAATCTTTAAAACAGTTTTTAAAACCTTGCTTCCCTGAATCCTTTAGGAAGTGTTCTTGACAGAAGCAAATGCAATTTGAGGGTAGTTTTCCTAAGGAGTGTTGGGGTGAAGAGACAGACATGCTGCCCAGAACACTGAGCTTTGCTGTGTGACAAGCTATAGTGGGTTTGAGACCATACATGCAAAACAGAGCACATCTTACCCCATCTGCCTTGTCTTCGAGGTCTTCTGTGGGGGAAAGCTGATGACAGCTCAGACAAATACATGCGTTTTTGTTGTGGACACATCTCTTTGAGGCACACACTTCTGCTGTTATAAAACTAGCAACAACAATAATACTCAATCATAGAGAAAATAAATAAATAAACCAAGGCCTCCCTCCTCAAACAGCCCAAATAACATGGCCAGAGGTACCCAGATCCTCCACCACTGAAGCAGCATGGCTCTTGGTCATCATGGTAGGTAGAGCACATCTAATATGTGAGGGGTGGGTGTCAGGAGGATGGAGCCAGGCTCTTCTCAAGATCATCTGGCAGTAGGACAAGGGGCAGTGGGTGCAAGCTGGAACAGAGGAGGTTCTTTCTGATCCCTAGCGATTCTATCTTATCCCAAATTTAGGCTGTGGCATGGGATTGCTGATCCCGTGAGGCGGGTTTTATGTTCAAAGCATTCTCAAAGCTTTGTTTCCTTAGTGGCGCATTCTGTATCCATCAACATCAAGCCACAAGCTCCGTTTTTTCCTTCTTAATTATGCCTGCGCTGCTCTGCTCTGGCTTTGTTCACTGCACAGCTCTGATAAATGAGCTTTCTGTTCTCTTCATTCCGATGACACAGAGAGAAGTCCTGTCAAGTTCTAAATCTATTGATGAAAGTAAGAAAATGGTTTGGTTTTCATATTAGAAACTGGGAGGAGAGTTGTAAAAATGATAAAATACAAACCAGAATCAACTAGACTGGACCAGCAGTTCCCATGTCCTGGAACTACTGGGTCATCCAGCTCTGAACAGATTTCCAGTACAGCTTCCCAGTTTAAAAAATAGTAGAGCTCTTCCTATTGGGGTAAATTAAAAGCTTTAAGCACCTTATCTCCTCTCTTTAGTAACTGCACAAGAGCTGCCTTAGGCTGCACGAACACTAGAGATGTCCTGGGTTTGTGACCCAGTGATGCTCTTATTTCAAGTCAATTTTCTGCTTGGTATTGTAGTCAATATCAGTTCCATTCTGCTTCCATGGAGCTCAGCAGAACAATTACTCATTATGAGGGTGCTGAGGCACTGGAACAGGTTGCCCAGAGAGGTTGTGGCTGCCTCATCACTGAGAGTTCAAGGCTAGGTTGGATGGGGATCTAGGCAACTAAGTCTGGTGAGAGGTGTCCCTGCTCAAGGCAGTGGGGCTGGAACCAGATGATCTCTGGGGTCCCTTCAAAATGATTCTGTGATGAAAGCAGCTTATAGTTTAGCTTTGCATGAACAGTACAGTGCTCTCCCTCCAAATCCTGTGCAGAAGCAATACAGAAAGTAGAGGAGTAAAAAATACAACCCCCAGCCCCCCAAACCATCACTGAAAGCACAAGCCCATGGCTGCTCGATTATAGAGTAACAAGATCATGGCAAGAGTGTCAGTCCCTGCTTCTGTGCCATATTAACTAGTAAAACTACTGACCTAAACAGACAGGGTAAGTAAGAATACTACAAAAGAGATGAGATTACAAACTACTTTACATAACCAGCTAAAATTCCTGGATTAAGGAGATATATGATGATGAAACTTTTTCAAACACCAGTAGTCACCTGGCCAACCCCAACCCTGTGTCACAGAGGTGGAAGTTCCCACCAAAGCTCCAGGCTCAGAGGTCAGTTGTAGAGCAGCTCTCTACGTGGCAGTACAAAATGCCTTTTCCAGCCCTCTGCTCTGCAGAAACAGCATCTGTAAAGCAGTGGTTGTCTCTGCTCAGGGAATGCTCAGAGCAGGGAACACCATGGACTGCAGCAGTCACATCCAGAGTGCAGCAGCCCAATCGCAGGACTAAGAGGGAGCATATTTGTTAATTCCCTCTTTTCCTCTGTTTTCCATGAAACAAAACGTCATTGCACTGGGTGAAACACATGCAACTTTCCTCTATAGTCTAGATTGCCAAGCAGTCTCACCCGCTGGCCTCACTCTTGTATACTCATTGCAAACAAGTCAGAAATATCTTAGAAGTTAAGTTTGAAATAGACATCCTAGAAATAAACCTCATCGGGCAAGTTCTGCAACAGCCATCGGCATGCACACACATAAAGATGACCTTACTCTCTTGCTGGTAGGAAGGACAAAAGGAACCAAAGCTGGATAGTCCTACCAAGTCATCACCTCTGACTAAGTGAAGATCTTTAAGCAGTCTATTTTTTTCTCCAGAGGTAGCAGACAACCTTGATTGGTCTTACATTTATTTTTGAAGGGAAGTAAATATGCTAACTTTTGAAGTACTTGTTTGGACCCATGACATGTCACTTGACTTCTGAGAGAGAACTGAACAGCTGAGTAGTCTCTTACAGAAGTCACATTCATAAACATCCAGGGTCTAAATCCTTCTATCCAGTCACCTGGAAGAAGATTCTCAAGAATCACAGAATCACTAGGGATCGGAAAGGACCTTGAAAGATCACCTAGTTCAAGCACCCTGCCACAGCAGGATCACCCAGACCAAGTCACACAGGAACACATCCAGGTGGGTCTGGAATGTCTCCAGAGAAGGAGACTCCACAATCTTCCTGGGCAGCCTGTTCCAGTGCTCCAGTCCCCTCCCTGGGAAGAAGTTCCTGCTGATACTGATATGGAACCTCCTCTGTTCCAGCTGGCACCCATTGCCCCTTGTCCTATCACCAGATGACCTTGGGAAGAGCCTGGCTCCATCCTCCTGACACCCACCCCTCACATAAGAACATGGGAAGCAGCATGAAAAGTCGTGGTATTCAGATGTCTTTCCTGTTGCCTATGTCTTCTTTTCATAGAATTACCTCAGGAATAGCCCTGGGTTCACACTGTGTCTTAGAAAAGAGACTGGAAAAAGGGAGGGTTGTTCCAAAGTAAGACCAGAGTTTCCAAAGTGTGGTGACTTGTGCAACTTGCCTTCTATTCCACTGACATGCAAGCCAGGCACATCTGACATTCAGCTGGGGTTCTTTTCACACAAGATAGTGGGATTACACTAAACACTGTGTGGCTTGCCACAGCAAAAATAATGGCGTGCAGCGTGACTTTTATTTGACCAACACGGATAACAAAGTCACTGAAAGCTTTCTTAGAAAAGAGTGTTGTTGAAAATAAGAAATGTATTTAGAAAGAGAGCCCACAAGCCTTGAAACCCTTGGTCTTTACATAACATGGATATTTTCTGAGATACTATCACAGAACAACTGTGCTCAAGACTACCTGGCTGTTGGTCTTCAAGGAGAAACCAGGGTGGGTTTCAGGTAGTCCACATTCAGCAGCTGAAATAAGGGACCTTGAAATATCAAGGACACAGAAGTCCAGATACAGTGACAAGCTGTTAGGTTTTGTAATGAGGTCAGTGTGTTGACTCACATAAGCAGAGTGCACAGGACTTTGTACAGAGTGTGCAGATGTGGAAACTACCACCAGAGACAAACTACGAGATTCACAAGGCAAGGAAGGGTTTGAAATTGTTCCTGATGACCTATGCATGCACTAAGAGCCAACCGGACAATCACAACTCTGTAACAAGAGTGTGTTGTTAGCATATTATTTATGGATTCAATAACCTCTATCTCAAGAACACACCGGTTCAACCAGGACCCGCTGACATTTTTCTCAGCCCCTACCGCAATCTAGATCCAACTGTTAGGCTTTGAGTAAAGGATGTAATTGAAGATTCACAGTTCCCACAGGAGCACCTCGAGATATTAGCATTCCCCCACACCCAGCACACACGAAACCAATTTTCCCAAGATATGACCTGGAATCTCTGACAGTTTTGTTACTCAAGACTAAATTTCCAGTGCTACTCCTGGTATATTCCCACAAACAATAACTTAGAGCTTAAGATGGGTGTTTTATAGTTTATTTATTGTAAGAATCATAGACTCATTAGGGATCGGAAAGGATCTCGAAAGACCATCCAGTCCAACCCCCCTGCCACAGCAGGATCACCTAGACCAAGTCACACAGGAACACATCCAGGCAGGTCTGGAATGTCTCCAGAGAAGGAGACTCCACAACCCCTCTGGGCAGCCTGTTGCAATGCTTCGTTACCCTCCCTGGGAAGAAGTTCCTGTTGATATTGACATGGAACCTCCTCTGTTCCAGCTTGCACGCATTGCTCCCTTGTCCTATCACCAGATGACTTTGAGGAGAGCCTGGCTCCATCCTCCTGACACCCATCTAAATACTGGAAGCATGGAGTTGCCGTATTAGGCTCCAGTACGCTTTTGACAAATTCAAGCGTCTGCTGACTTTGAGAAGATAATCTCAGACAGCTCAGCTTTATCTGTACTAGGAAGGACCTGGAATAATCATTGTGGAAGAAATCTGAATAACTGCAATCTTGTGAATTTGCATTCCATTTGGAATGAGTCACAGGCAGCGGGTTGGAACCACTACCAGCTTTGATTTGTGGAGTGTTCCTGTGATTTTGCTCTTTCCAAGGGCATATGTGACTCTCCCCAGAGAGACCAGGAGTTCTGTCCTGGTTCAGATTGCTCACGAGATACAAAGGTTAAATACGTGAGGCTGCATCTGGAGTATTGTGTCCAGTTCTGGGCCCCTCAGTTCAAGAAGGACACAGAGCTGCTGGAGGGTGTCCAGTGTAGAGCAATGAAGATGATGAAGGAAGTAGAGCACCTCCCTGATGAGGAAAGGCTGAGGGAGCTGGGTCTCCTGAGCTTGGAGAAGAGGAGGCCAAGGAGTGACCTCATTCATGTCTCTAATATGTGAGGGGTGGGTGTCAGGAGGATGGAGCCAGGCTCTTCTCAAGGTCATCTGGTGATAGGACAAGGGGCAATGGGTGCAAGCTGGGACAGAGGAGGTTCCATATAAATATCAGAAGGAACTTCTTCCCAATGAGAATAACAGAACATTGGAACAGGCTGCCCAGGGGGGTTGTGTAGTCTCCTTCTCTGGAGAGGTTCCAGACCCTCCTGGATTGTTCCTGTGCAACTTGATCTAGGTGATCCTGCTGTGGCAGGGGGATTGGACTAGATGATGTTTTGAGGTCCCTTCCTATCCCTAATGATTCTATGATAGCTTGCTACATCCAACATCCTCACTCTGAGCAATCTGAGCAATCTCTGAGCAATCACTCTGCTTAAGCACTCTTTACAGGTCATTTCTTCACTATGGATTTTTAAGAGCATCCCTTCAAGGGGAACTTCCAAGCCACAGAGAGGGAGAACACTGCAAGTAACCACTGACTGAGGGTGGCACTGTCAGTCCGAGAGAGACAATGAAAGAGAGACAAAGTAGAGAAAACAGAAAGAGTGAGGAATTTGGAAGAGGCCAGTTTTCAATTTCCAGTTCCTCCAAACTCTGGATACAAAATGCATGAGAAATGCATGAAAATAGATCTGGGCAGACTGAAGAGGACATTTTTTTGTACAAGAGGAATGCCTGTTACATAAACAAGACGACAAATGAATTGTAAATTAGACCAACCACATCTCATCTCCATATTCTAACCACAGAAGTTACAGTTTATATGACTTGAGTTTGCTGTTAAAATTCATCTGTAACTCTATAACGTTGTCCCTGCTTTAGCAGAGGTGCTATCGGTGTTATTATATTAGCAGTGACAAGAGACAGTAAAAGGATTTGTGTAAATGTGTTAGAATTTCCTTAAAACCAGTCCCACTTAGTACAAGTTCTAGGTTTTCCTCACAGTACTGAAGTCCTAGATCTCTCTGGAGGTGTTTAAGGCCAGGCTGGATGAGGCTCTGTCCAGCCTGATCTAGGGTGGGGTGTCCCTGCCCACAGCAGGGGGCTTGGAACTGGATGATTCTGTGGTCCCTTCCTGTCTGGGGGTTTTGTGGGGGTCTCCTTCTCTGGAGACGTTTGAAACCCACCGGGTCTCAGTCTGGGTGATCCTGCTGCGGCAGAGGGATTGGACTGGATGATCTTTTGAGATCCCTTCCTATCCCTTATGATTCTATGATTGCTTGCATTGCTGACTTTGCACATTCACTCTTCAGTATGGCCGTTAGTTGTTTGCAGTTATAGAGGCAACACTAGCTGGCTCACAGCATTACACACACCAGAGGGAGGGGTTTGGTATCTGAGGCATTTGCACTTCAAACCACTAAACACCACTTCAGCTAAGTAGCAGCAATGAAGTTCTCAGTGATGCAAGATAAAAGCACTAATTCGTACTGTGTGTGAGTGTCTCCATTCTTCTTTCCTCCTGCACTATTTCTGCTTCCAGCTCTCCCTCAATGGCTGCTTTCTTCCCAGCTTCAGCAGGAACAAAACTAGATTGCCAACCCTCCTGTCTGACTCTTCAAACAGGGTATTTCTCAGAGCATCCACAACCGGCTCACACACACCTCTTGCACATGTACAGGTACACGCATAGCATCATCTTCCTCTCCTACTCTTTTGTCTCAGAAATTAGTGGCACAACAAACAGAGACAAAGCTCTCTGGTTGTATGCCTAGTGTGCCAAACCCACTTCATCCTGCCCAGGGTGGCAGCGGACAGTTTGTCCCTGGAGAAAAGCAGTTTGTCAGTTCAAGTGACATGGCCCAGGGTTTCCCATTAGCTGCAAGCAGTACTGGTAATTCTTTCATGCCCCATTGTACAACAGTGCAGCCTTTCTGTCCCCAGCCCATGGGGCTGCACACACATAGGTGGCACAGGCCACCTACTTCACCATACAGCAAGGGGCTCCTCAATGTGCTAACTGAAGTTACAAGGAGACAGGAGTTCATGCATTACACATGGCTTGAAGCATTTCTAGTTACAGACTTCCCACCTTACCTCAGCTTAATAACAAGTCAAGGTCTATAAAATCAGAGGGGAAAAAGCTTACAGGGAGTTCCTGACAAAAAGGACAAGGAAGAAAAGACTCTGTGGCCACCAAAGAAATATCTGCACATGCACACTGGTTTTAAATAGATATGAATCTGAACTAAGCTTAAATAGTTCTTTCAAAAAACACACTACAGCCTCTTCCTTGCCCACACATGGCAAAAACACAGCATCCTAAGTAAGAAATGCCTGGTAGAAACGATGTGAATTTGGCCGAGTTACAAGTATCTGAGAAAATTCCTCGTGTCTTTGCAGGGCTATCAAGATTATAGCTCAGTCTTTTCCCATTGATTTCTATTGCTTGGTATGGAAGCTGACTACTGCAAACTATTTGCAGAGTACATTGACATTACCTGGATAACTCCATGCAAACCTAACAGACCCACTAACTCTTCACTTTAAAAGGTCTTCTCAGGTCCACATTGAGTGAGTTTTGCACATGGGGAGATATTTACAGCTTTGGAGCAGTGGGTGTAGGCTGATTACAGGGTCACAGAACAAAACACTGGTGTCAAGCATCTTGCTTATTTGATGGTTCAGCTCTTTTCTCGCAGCTGTGAAGTAACTAAAGCTCATCATACGAGATTTGTTACAGGCATCCCACTTGCCATCTGAAGTCTGAGGAAGAGCCTTGAGCTAATCCCAACGAGCACTCTCATAACATAGCCCTAAGCTAAACTCACACTGATCCTTCATGCTGCAATCAATCCTTGTTTAGTTTTGTAGTTTAAGCACAACAGTGTCTGCCTTATGTCAGCCACAGAAAGCCATATGTGACACCGGACACTGGAGAGCAGACAAGTGTTTGTGTTTTCTCAAAGAGTTACACCGAGTGCTTCAGGACATCACAACTAAGGAGACCGGTTTGCTTAATCTTAAAGAGGGGCAACCGTGCATTCAGTTACACCAGAATTGTAAAGATTTGATTCAAAGCAGTCACTACAACGCTGTTCATCACTGAGCCACCCAACGCCTTCAGCAACAGTGCTGCTATTCAGCTCAGCAACAGCACCGCTGTTCGACTGCTAGTGACAAGGAAGAAAATTTTGAATAGAGGCAAGGATCTACCCAGAGTGACTTGTAGGCTTCTCCGTGAAGCCTGGCTTTCCTAAATCTTTCCCATTGTGCAGCTCAGAAAGAAGGCAGCAGCAAAGTCTCCTGTACAATGATGACACTGATAGTCATTCTATCACATCTGCAGAGCTTGCAAAGAGTTCATGAAGAAAAAAGGCTGCAGGACCAACGTCGTGCCAGTGACCATACCAGCTTTCAACATCTTGAGTGCACTCAGGCAACACTGTGTAGTACAGCTGCTGCCACTGTTCCTCTAGGAAAGGGCTGTTTGGGGGAGGCACCTTGTTAGCTAGTGCGAGCTAACAGTCTTTTCCAGCAACGTTCAGCATGACCAGACCAACTCTGCTTCTTGACATAATTCCCTCACACAGACAACTCTCTCATTGCAATGTGGCTTTAGCTATGTAGTTTCCATACCTGGGCATGGACAGAGAGGCAAGGTGCCCCCTTAAATTACACTGCCCTCTCTAGCAGACTCACTTGTCAGCGTTCTTTTCTTGATCCAAAATGTGACTGTGCTGGCTATTTTTTATTCGCATGTAAAAGGCATCATTGCTCCGTCCACTAAGCGCTCTAGCAGCTTGGAAAGTTGGTTGGTTGGTCGGTTTGTTTTTCCCAAGGCATCTCTATTCTCTAAACCAATTTACAAGAACAAACCCTTGTAAATACTGCCTTTCATATTTATTTTGCTGTCCTAATTATTGCAAACATTCTTCCAAGTCTTTTGGACGACCTGTATACCTTGCCCAACGGCTACGTGCTGTTGCTGACAGCAGCATAAAGCAAAGCCTGTCTTGGTGGGAAAGGATGCTATTTAGAAATAGAAGGCAACAATAATAAATTCAAGTTTTAATAGGAAAAAAAAAGAGAGAGAGAGGCAAAAATCGTGCATGACCTTCCTGTCAAAGCGCTGTAATGGGCTGAAAACTGCAGATGTTTTTCCACTAAGGTTTTTACAATGTTTATTTTTAAATTATTATATTATTTTTTTAATCATGTTGTTTTCCCATTGTAATTTCTGTAAAGCAGATGTGACATCTTGGGCTGAAGGGCTTTTTTGATGGCTTAGTCTTGACGCTCACGCGGCACCAAAAGGCCTCTTGCAGTGGAAAAGGGTCTGCTGTGTAAAGAACAAAGAATCACCTGGGAGGAAACAGGTTGTCCTCACTATGTCAGCGATAGGACTTGGCCCTTGGATTTAGGAAAGATGTCCATCTATTGCTGAATCCCACATGGCTAATCCTCCGCAGTAGGAAGAACACAACGTGCCATATCAGCTGGCCTCAGACATCTCTATTTTGAACGGCCTCGGGTCACTTATCCACATGCACTAACGTTACAGCAAAATTGGGTCCAAGAATCACAGAAACATGGATTCAATCCTTGAAAGGATTTAAGAGCTATTTCTCTTTCTCCAAAAGCTAAAAAATTTGCAGAAGGTCTACAAGCTGGTCCAGATAGATTAACCTCTTACCTCGCCAAATTATAGTCAGTTGAGAACAAAAGCTTCTCCCTATCGTAGGACCTCAGAACAATAGGATGAGAAAAAGCTGTGGTCCGGTCATCCAGCTGGTGAGTGTTCTACAGCCTTAAACGCCTTGTTGGCTGCCAGTTAAGATGCAAATGCTTTCAGTGAGATGCTGAACTCACTCTCATGTTGTTTTCCATTCTGCAGTCCCAGGTTTAGAATCATAGAATCAATTAGGTTAGAAAAGACCTCTAAGATGTTTACAACATCTACAAAACAGGTATGTCTCACAAAACCAGGTGGATCTTATGCAGCGCTATGAGAATAATAAAGTAGCTGAGTTTTCTCCCCTCCTCATGGCCCTGCTCCCCAAGACCTTCTGACAGATCCATGACCTTCAGAGTAACTCTCTCTGCACAGGGAATTGTATACCTGGCTGCTGTTCAAAACTCTTTCCCGATGCGGACAGGTTTTACTCTGGAGTTAGCCATAGAGGTTCTAGCCAGTACCTAAAAAGAACATTAAAGTCTACCTGAATCTTCCTGCCATCTCTCTCACCTCATTTGTGACCCTTCAGCTTGTACAACATCCCCAGTGAGACCCTTACTCATTTCAAGGGTGTTCAGTACTCTTTATTTGCTCAGGTGCTGGGAAATTCCTCATGTACCTGCAATCAAGTCAAGAAACCTTTGTTTTCCCAAGAACCTGGATCCCTGGACAAATAACAATCAAATATTTTTCTCCCGATCCTCAAGAATGTCAGACCTCTTTGGAAAGTCACTGTCCATACTTAATGATTGCCTGTAAATCTACACATCCACAGAAAGTTTGTGTTGAGAAGTCCCAAGGGGAAAACAATGCTGTGATGAGACATTTACATATTCAAGTTACTATGCTGCTAGAAGATATACTGAGAAAGCAAAGTTACTGCTTCCGAGCTCAGGAATACACTGCGATCTTTGAGGCAAAAGGCAACAGCTATTTAGTGCCAGTCAGATACTCATAAAGGGAAATATATTTAATAACACTCATTAATCATTCCCAGCATGCTGGGAGTCTTGAAACAGATGTTCATTGCAAGGCAGATCATACGGTTCAGATGTCCCTAGAACAGTCATCTGCTTTGGCTTCTTGAGGGACAGCGTGGTGTTTTATAGCATTACCTCAGAGGACTTGGGAAGATGGAGTCAATATTCCTCTGTACTAAACACAGCTCCAGAAACAAAAGCAACATACCTTATAGGGGCAGAGTGAAACACAAATAACAATGGATATTTGGCCGAGACACTCAGACACTCATCTCTGCAGCATCTTAGCACAACTAGCGTGGATGAATAGTACAGAGACATTAAGAAATGAAATTTCAGGGTGGCCTGGATGATTTAGTTACCCGTTCATTTTTAAATACATTTGACAGGTCAGAAACTGCCCATAAGTTCCAGGATCAAGAGTCTTCTTATACCTAAGATGGACATACTGTTGTCATAAGTAGACAGTAGGAACTGAAACGGTAAGCTAAGCTAGAGTGGCACACGGTACAACCACTTGGTGTTGCAGTATAAACCTAGCATTCAGTCTTTCACTCCTTTTCCTCCACATGCTCAGAAGGAAGCTGCGCGATGTTGAACAGTGAGATCATGCCTTCTGCTGTAGACCCGGCCAAACACTAATCATCAAACCCATTGTTCAACAAAACAATCTTATTTGTGCTTGGCTACTCCAGTTCGAATCTTTATGTCAGTATTTCATTTCTTTTGCACCTCCAATCAAAGCCAAGCCAGCAAACACTGTAATTCCATAACACATGATAAGGCAGCTCTACAATCAAATGGAACCCTCGGTCTCTCTGAAAGTTGTCCTTTCCAAGCTGTTCAAATGGTGAATAACACCAGAATATAATTACCTCTTGTATTCAAATATATACCAAAGTTAAACTAACCGATCATGTAACACAGTAGAGTTCCTTGAACCAGCTACACTCTCACATTGTTTACTTCTGCTCTACGTAAAAGGACCACAGTACCAATCCTTGGGGGACTCCACTAGATACAGGCCTCCAACTAGACTGTCCCATTGACCACTAGACAGCTGTAAGAAGAGCAGTCACGTAACTTGTTTGGCCATGACAGTACTTTCTGGAGGCAACCTTGCTGAAACATACCTGTTGTCTAAAGATTATCCAGGATGGAAAAATACCCCAAACCAACTCTTCGTTACAATAATTCTAGGTTTTCCTTTCGGAAAGCGGATTTTGGTTTGTCGGTGCTGAGCTGGACAGAACACCCAGCTTCCAAACAACAACAGAAAGTTCAGAATGTCCAACATGTAACATCACAGTTCATGTTTAAAGTTTGAAAAGGAAAGCATTCCCTTCCTAAACTTGATGCTTGTAAAAATCCTTCTATTCCGCATCACTGAATAAAGTTTCCAATCAAGAGATGTTATCTCAACCTAGGACCAGCAACTGCTGGTGAAGGGTTTTGTTCCTTTCCAGATAAACATCCAGCTTTCAAACATGTAAAAGTAAGAAAACATGAAATAATCTGTGCAAACACGAAAAAACCCCGAAGCCCATTCACAGATACCTTTGTGGAAAGTGTTTTAAGACCATGTGGGGAACATCTGATGAATTCAACAGGATATTTTTTTAATATGGGTCATATTAAAGAATAAGGCTCTCTTTAAAATCAAATAAATTGTCGGTGTCCACTAAGCTCGGAATATGGTATTTCCTGACTGCTTCAGCACTGATTAGTATCCGAGTCCAATTTTCCTGCCTTTTTCACTCTCAAGTCTTTCCACAGCCATTGTCTGGAATACAAGGTAAGACAAAGCATGAAATGGGTTTCTCATATGGATTGAAAAAGACATCACCACCACTCCATTTAGGCGAGAGGAGAGATGTTGTCATTTGCTGTTGATAGACAAGGGTGAACCAGAATTTCCTGACTTCTGATTGTGGTGCCAAAGCAGCACCATGTTCAGACAGGTCAATCCCATTGTGACCCTCAAAAAGTGTCCAGGTGATAAAACCTTGCTGCTAAGAGTTCTCATCGCAATCCAGAGAAGCACTTCACAGTATTATGTGGTTTACTGGATGAGGATATTAACTTACTGGCTTTACTTTGACTGTGAAACTTGGACAGAACCACGCAACAAAAGAGCAAAAGAAACTCCCAATGAGATTGGAAATCAGTCTTTTAGGTGTCTTAAGTGAGATTCCTAAATACTTCCTATGCAGCTCTAACCTTTGTTTCACTTCAAGCTAATGGATACAGAGCTGCAAAGTCTGGCTCTGCTCTGGTCATTTGCACTAGAGCACTGAAATGCTTTATAAAAATCACAGAGGCATTGTAAAAAATCATGGAATCATTCAGGTTTGAAAAGATGCTCCAGATCACTGAGTACAAGGACTAACTCAACTGTACCAAGCTCACAACTAAACCAGGTCCCTAAGCTCCATATCTATACAACTTGTAAACATGTCCAGGTGTGGTGACTACCACCTACCTGGGCAGACTGTTGCAATGCTTGAATATTAGGAGCAGGGCAGAGAGACAGATGGCAAACCAAAATGATATGGACAAGCAGCAAAAATCATCTGTAGCTGATGGAGTTGGTAGAGTTTCTGCTCTTGCCTCACTTGGTACTTCTGTGCTGTACAGCCAGCAGGGAATTCATAGACAGGTGGGTACTCTCAAACGCCTTTACCACATTGGTACTCCAAGGTAAGACTCAAAGATCTTAAAACTTGTTATTATTTCAACCTCCTAGAGGGAGGAGTAAGATGAAAAAGAAGATACTCTTGTCAGAACAAGCTTCAGCCTATCCACAAGCCTGACTACAATAAGAGGGGAAGAGATATTACTACACGAGGAGCCATTCTACTAGGACAGCTGACGGCAGGGGGGATACTGGACTGTGTTAAAGACAGGGAGGGATTATCCTACACTTTGTAGGCTTTTAAGTTGCTAAAAGCACTTTATAAATTCTTCTGGCACCAGGAGCTACATAAGGAAAACATAAGTTGCACTATATGAACAGAAGGGGTTTTTAAAGCTTTCAAGGAAAGCCCCGGCTCAGTGCTTATAGTACGTTTTCAATCAAGGAGGAGATAAAGAGAGGAAAAGATATTTTTGTATGCAACAGCCCATACAACAATCCTCTCTAAAAATTCATTTCAAGTCATCTGTACCCTCTAAAAGGATTTGCTATCCTTATGAGTCATGTGGAAGAAAAGCCCATATAACCAAGTTACAAGCAATGGGATTGTCAATTGGTGCAATTTTGCATTAAAAACCCTTCAACCCCCCTAAGTAACTAAAAGATAAAGACCCATGCTTCCTTTTGTCCACTTTCTTTGTGGTGACTTGAGTGTATATGAGAAAGAACCTCAGGTTTTTCAGTCTACTTTCTATACAGTCCCCTCAGTTGACTGGACACCCTTGAACAGAGAGCTGACATCAGCATTTCCGAAGAGAAGAGTTTGTAAAAAAAATATACTACAAATAAAAAAACCCCAACTTACTTCTTCAGGTTTCTGCAGGGCAGTTCTAATCTGACATTTATTCTGCTTTTTGTCACACAACAAAAACCCAAACCACCAATGCAACTGCCACCACAGACCAGCTATAACAAAGAGGCTGCGTTTTGCTTTGTTTAAACACAGTTACACCAAACTGCTTTAAGCCAGTAGAACTGAATGGCATTTATTCTCCCAGTGACTCTTGGAAACACATTAATGCCATAATTAGGGTTGGCAAATCACTTGCTACACATGAACTAAATGAAACAGAAGCAAATATGAATAGCATTTGAATTGTAGTGTGTTGAAGGTGAGCCAGCTATTCTCACCAGTGGGAGAGAATCAAAGTCTACAGGCACAAATAAAAGAGCAAAGAGATGTTTATAAGCAAACACATGGACCTTGATACAAAGGTAGCTCAGACAATGCTGCTGATAGGCACTACAGATGCTTCCATACCTGAAAAGAATAACACACACAGTGGCCACGTCAGTTTTAATACTTAAACTCCATCTTCAGAGCTGACCTCAATTAACTACATCTATACATGCATGCAGTAAGTATAAAAGCTATGGAAGAAGAGAGAAAGCCCCAAAGATTCTTAAATTAAGATTGAAGATAACCTGGGACAACATGGCTTTTCAAAGTGCGTGTAAACAGCTAAACAGCAGTACTGGACACATCAGTCACAACTCTTCATATAAACATATTCTACTTAGAGAGTTATTTGATTCCTACTTGGAAAAGAGCTGTTTGTGATACAAAGAGCTTTTAGACAACGTGTGATTACATTAATCAACTACTAAACTGAAACATCTTCACTAAGAATGCAGAAGGAAGTTAAGATGCAAGTAGGTCATCCTTCACTTCTGCTACAGATTTCTCAAGCTGTCATCTCAACAGCACATAATCAGGAGAGCTCCACTGCACCAAATCAGAGTCCAAGAGGGAGGAAGTTCTAATAGTTAGGAAATAGGCCAAGACTTGCAAATATGGGTTTGATTTCTTGTTCTCACAAGAGTTTCCAGTGTATGTTGGATTACTTTACCAAAGGAATTCCAAAACCTAAAAATCAAACTTGGTAACAAATTTAGCGTCAAATATTCATCAAAGGGTACCTGCTTAACTTGGAAGACTCTAAACTCATTAACGGGTACACTTTTACCTCCCTCTTTCAATGTACAGTGGTCTCCTCACCTTACCACTGATGAACAACTCTGTTGTAGTAAAGTCCTCAACAGCCACCCACAGGGAAGCTCACCCTGAGCAGCAGACTCAAGCCACAGATTTCCATTGCCCATTCCAAGTGGTGCTCCGTATGCTTCCATACGTTTGGGATAGGACCCACACAGCACATGCAACAAGAATGCTGTTACTTCTGCTTAGATTGCAGTTGTCAAACTAGCTCTACAGTGTCTGTCCTTCACATTCACTCTATTGCCTTTGAGAAAGCAGGAATGGTCCAGGTGAGATGCTGCTGCACTGCAGCCATAGGGCCACAAGACAGATGGAAAATACCCCCATTTGGGATTGTATAGAGGTACGGAAAGGAATGGAGTGGTGGGCTTTGCTCAGGAAGTGTTTAAAGACTTCTCTGGATCATGGTCCAAGGGGAAAACAAGCCCTAGGGACTGCAGCATTTTCTAGCAAAGGAAAATCCATCAGTTACATAAAAAAGTCCTGACAGCTTGGCACACCTGTGCTTCAGGTCTTCAGTGAATAACACCACCACAAAGTACAATGTGTTTTCTATTGTGTTACGCAAGGCTAATATTTAAGATTAATTTTACTTGACGTTTTCCATTTCATATCATTACTTTTTTCATCAAAATGGAAAAAGAGCAATAAGACAGATTCCCCCGAGGAAAGTTTTTCCAGCGTGAAGAATTTGTATCAGGGATTCTGGCCAATGTACAAATTTAGTATAAAACAATCAAGCGCAGTTCTACCTGTAGCTCTCTCTACCCTCCTCACTCTCAGCCTACTTAAGATAGCCCTGGTTTTCCAGCTTTTTCTCTCTTCTCTGTCCTACTTGGGGTGCTACGGTGTCCCACAGTACTCCTGCAGAATCACTGAATTATTGAGGCTGAAAGACCTCTAAGATCATCAAGTCCAGCCTCGCAAATAAGTTAGTTCCTAGTTGTTTATGTTTGCTTTACTCATCTTTCAACCTTATAGCAACCTTCCAATACCTGAAAGGGGTTGTCAGAAGGCTGGGCAAGAGCTGTTCACAAGGGCAGGGAATGATAGGATGAGGGATCATGGTTTTAAGTGGAAAAGGGTAGATTTAGGTTATACATCAGAAGAAAGTTCTTTAATATGAGGGTGGTGGAGGCCCCATCCCTGGAGACATTCAAGGTCAGGCTGGATGGGGCTCTGGGCAATCTGTTCTAGTTAGAGATGGCTCTGCTCATTGTGCAGGAGTTGGACTAGATGGCCTTTCAGAGTCCCTTCTAACCAAATACACTCCATGTTTTTATGATTATGAGGTCTTAATTCATTAACAGAGAACAGAAATTCCCATCACTACTGTATTCAAATTCTGTAGTTGAAGGACAAAATGAATAAGCAGAAAGCTGAAGAAACATAATAATTAAAAGATTCTTTTCTTTAATTCTTGGTCTTGGTTTAGGATGGACTGTTGGAGCCTCTGTAGGACAACCAGTACCCAACAGACTGTTCTCTAAATGGCTCTTTGTAATCTTCCCCTATTTATTACCTGATAACCCTGCAAAGCACTGTAGAAGGATCCTTTCATTAAGAAACCAAAGGCAGCTGTAATCAGATTCATTCAGGAAAGGCTATGAATGCCACAGGTACAGTTCTTTCTCAGCTATTCATCCATAGAAGTGAAAAATCATAGACAAAGGCCCGCATGGGTCTGTTCCTGTGCAAGTTGGTCTAGGTAATCCTGCTTAGGGGGATTGGACTAGATGTTCTTTCGAGGTCCCTTCCAGTCCCTAATGATTCTATAAAAGCTAATAAAACAATAAAGTTAGGCTATATGTTATGGGTTGAAATGTAGTTGCTTGACTTGGGAACTGCAAGCCAAAGCCAGAAGCTTAATTTATGTGTTTTCTGCAAACAGAGAGGGGTTGGACTGACAGTGGGGGTCTGGAGTTTTGGTTTCAGGCTCACTCCCACCCCCTTCTTCGTTTGGACTATATCTTCTTCATTTCTTGACCATGTTGCAGAGAGGATGCACACAGCACTGAGCTGGACACCCTCAAAATGTGGTGTGTCTCTAGACAGTATGGAACCTCAGAGATTAGTGGAAAGAAAGACTTAATCTGGATTTCTGTGATTTGCTGAAATGGAGATAATTCTTCCCTTGTTCATGGCTGTAGGAACTGACATCTTGGAAATGGGGCACTGGCATGGAAGCACATGGAAGAGAGAGATGGACTTTAAAACACCAGCAGACATGAAGGGACATGAGTTATAACTTCACACTTCCACAGAAACATCATTTCCCTTTCTGGAATTCAGACACTGAGGTGGTGTCTCGGTTATGTAAGAGCTCTGTGATGAATCTCTGTATATCTCTGAAAGAATGTCCCTTTATGTGGTTTTATTTTTTCATGGGAGATGAATTAAACATCTTGCTGCCTTTTTCCCCTCAATCATTAGGTTTGGTTTTTTATCTGTGATTTATAAGTGGTTTCTTTTCAAACCCTCCCTGCATTGTTTTTGTTTTGACCCTTTAGCACCTTAGCTAAAATGTTGGTTCATACTGTCATGTTGGTTTTTTTAATCCTTGACCTTTGTTCCTTAACACAAATTTTTTAAATTTCCCTCACAAAACAGTGACANAATATATAATATATATATATTAAAAAATATATATAAGTGTTTGAATTAAGGACTTTATTATAGGAATTTGAAATAGTCCCACTTTAACACAAAATAGAATTTAACATATTTCTCTCTCTGTCTGCTATTAGTCACAAATGATAACATAAAGCCAAATTACAGAGACTGAAGGTCTAGTTCCAGGTCATGTGTTCATTTCTAAGGGCTTCTGTGTGTCAACGTTTGACAGCTGGAAAAGCATTTGGCCATAGTTCTGTACGTACACAAATCATTATGACTTACACTTGATACATACTAATCAACCACAAGCTATCCTACACAAGCCACGATCAAGAACAGAATACTCACACTTAAACACCACCACCACCTCCTTTGAGCTACCAACAATTCAAGGTCATTCAAGGAAGTGGTTATTTAAAGAGTTTTCTGATCTTCACCAAGGAGTTTGCTGCTAAATAAAGAAGGATGTACAAGCACAAAAGCAGCAGTGCTTTCTGTTACAGTTGCTGAGGAAGAACAGACTTTCCCATCCCTTTCTTTTCAATGAAGGACTGTCTACACTATGCGCAGTCCAGGAACATCTCTGGCACTGACATTTTAATGATTCCTTTTTCGATTCCTTTACCCAATTAACCTTATTGTAACACTATTTATGCTAGGACATAGCCTAATTTCACTCGTAATTTGGGGGAATTTTTCTGCCTGCCAAAAGCACTCATGATTTTCCAGCACTAGTTGAATCTCAGTCCCAACAAAACAAAGGCATTTCCTAAAATAGTCCATGAGCTGTTGCAAGTTAATGCCAGAATGAAAACAGATATAGTGCTCTTTCAGCTACTCCATCCAATCTCTGCTAAGAACCAAGAAGCTGTATTTTTGTTTACTATACTTCATATCATGTCTGGCTGTAGAGAGACGTAGATGTATGCATCTACGCTAACCTTACCTCAGGATTCACAAAAGATGAGGTTTAAGAGCACTTGTTCATTTAAATGTTACTTTCATTAATTGCTAACCAAAAGAAATAATTGCTAATAATTGATAACAGGAAAGAAATTACAAGAGAAAGTAAATATTGCATGGAAGATGAATGAAATAAATTCCAATTATTTAAAGCACAGTATCCTCTGTTGCACAGGGAACATCTGGAAAGACCATTAGACAGAGATGCTGGCTCAGACTCTGGTGTTATGACTGTAGGCGTGTCAGCTGTTATGTCACCAGGTAGCTAGCACAGGAGAATCCCTCCAGTTGTGCAACCCCACAGGGAGCAGAATGAAGTTATTCCTTTTGTTCCTGAAAGATATTGGAAGGGCTTTTCGTGTTGTTGGCTTTTTAAACCGTAGAGACATTCTGCAGCAATGCACTTAGGAAGAAATTGGAATTAATTATGTGTTAATTCATTTTTTACTCAGTCTAAAGCCTATTCATGCAAACTTCTATGTAACATAAAGCTCTAGTAAGGAATATTTTCATGATGTTACTAAAATCTGGCCGTACTGAATGATAAATAAAACTGAGGGAAAAGAAATGCCTGACAAGGAAACTGTGATTTACGAGCAGCAGGCATGATGCTAATCACAACGTTTTAAGCAACTCATGCAACCACTAGATGGAGTAAGGAAGTGTGGATTTTTTGAAAGGTGCCCTATCTGGCACAGTTTTTAAAGCCCTTCCTAGCATCTAGAGTCACAGATAGAACAAACAGAGCAAGGAATATAAATTCTGAGGGAAATTTTTTTTAGAGAAATTAAAACCACATCAAGAGATTATTTCAGTTACTCAAAATCTTCACTATTAGATGATAAGTTCAGACCACTTTAATTTCATTAAATCAACATTTTCCAAATTCTTGTTAAAGACACATGCTGGTAAAATTGCAATACTCTGTCACCACCACCATTATGGTGCTGAAAGAAAAGGAACTGCTTGCTATCATGGTTCAGTTAACTGCTTTATCAAAAATTTGCTAAGCTACCTTTTAAAACTAGCAAGGAATGCCTTTCAAGTCTGAACTTGAACTCTTGCTGCTCTTTGGTTGCTCAAAAGGGTTAACAAACAGGGCTTGGGGGCAGAAGATGGAGGTAAAAGTAGTAGTGATGCAGAAATACATATTCTCCCAGCCTGGTGAACCTTTCAGCAATATGGGACTATTGGCAAAAGCCCTTCATAGAATCATTAGGGATCTGAAGGGACCCCAAAAGATCATGTAATCCAATCCCCCTGCCATAGCAGGATCACCTAGACCAAGTCACACCTGAATTACATCCTCTTTAACAGTGGGATCAAACCCTTTGTAAAGAACATTACCACTTTTCATTAGGGTTTGGATTGTTCGGTTGCTTCTTTACTTAACAACAAAGAAAAGACTATTTGTCTTGGTTTCTCAAGACCAAGACTGAGCTTTACAAGTTCTCCCAAAAGAGCAACTGGCTTGGTTTGTACTTTCAGTGTGTCGCAAGAATCCTACTAACCCATGAGTTTGATCCTGACATTTCTGTGGAGTGCAATTACTGTAGGGTAACAGCACAGATAATTTTCCAAGTACTAAGATGGGATTAGGAAGCCCAACCTTTACAGACAGAAATCTGCGGTGTTCAGAAAAACTCTTCTGAAAAAAGGGTCCTACCTGTAATCAATGCTCCCCCAGCCCAAGAATTTTGGAGATATTCTAAACCAAGTAAGTTAATCACAGTCTCACAGTAATGATGAGGCTGGAAAAGACCTTAAAGATCATCCAGTCCAACCTAAAACCAACCAAGTGAACCTAACATCTGACATCTAGCTCATGCCACTCAGCACTTCATCCAGGGAGAAAAGACCAACCCCTGCCTGACTACAACCACCTTTTAGGTAGTTATAGACAGCGATAAGGTCACAAATCACTACACTCTAGGTTTCTTCAGTGCTGATCCATTAACAATATCAGGGGGAAAGTGTTTTTTCACCTCTGCAGCTCCAACTGAAGAGCAATGCTTTTGGCTATGGTTATTTTTGAGTAGGCTTTGGGATGTCTATAACCATGGAAGACAGAAGTTTATTGCTCCTGCTCTGGTCTTAATGCTGGCTTTCACAGGACCTGTGGGAGATCTTCTAAGAGCAGAAGAGGTTTGAAAGCAGCTGCGATTACAGTCACTCTGAGCCTGCCAAATATCACATGTGGGGTGAGACAATGCCCCGTTTGTGTTTTCTGCCACTAGAGGTTTTACATTTTGGTAAAGGAGCACAGGATTAAGACATCAAACCATAGGAGTACACAGGGGAGCGGGGGGATGTCAGGAGGAAAAAAAACCAGCCCACAGTTGTTCCATCAGCAGTGCAGTATGTACTGAGGGAATACGTACAAAACAGCCGTACGGCACAACAAGGGACGTTTTAGGTACAGAAAGTGATCCGGTTATGGTGATGACTGAGGACCTAGCAGTAATACAGGGATCCAAATTCGCAGTGTATATTAACTGTGAGTTATACAACAAATTTTTCAGTGAGGTTCAAATAACTACTCTCTATAAACTGACTTTTCACATTACCACGTTCTCTGGTAGATAGGTCTCTGCACACCCACTCGGACTCTGCCTTCTCAAGGTCATTGCACATCCTCTCAGACAGCATGCCATTCACTGCTGCTAGCACTTGGAAAGATGTGCACCATCTAAGACTGTCCACTCAATAGTCTCTCAAGATCTCACATGCATCACTTACAACAGAGCTACTGGGAAGCCCTGAAATCAGTTCAGCCAAGTGTTCTTCAACAGAGACACTTGCAAATTATTCCTATCATGTAGCAACACAGCACAGAATCACAGAATTACTGAAGCTGGAAAAGACTTCTAGGATCATCCAGCCCAGGCTAAGATCTAACATCACCACAATCACCAAGACAATAGCACTAAGTGCCACATCCAGTCTTTTCTTAAACACCTCCAGGGATAAGGACTCCACCACTGTCCTGCACAGTCCATTCCAGTGTCTGATCACCCTTTCCATGAGGAAGGGCTTCCTAACATCCAACCTAACCCTGGCGCAGTTTCAGGCCCTGCCCTCTCATCCTTGTACTAGTTGCCTGGGGTAAGAGTCTGACCTCCACCTGACTAGAACTTCCCTTCAGGTAGTTATACAGACTGATAAGGCCCACCCTGAGTCTCATCTTCCCCAGGCTAAACAACCTCAGCTCCCTCAGCCTCTCCTCTGGCTTTTAGACAAATCAAGCAGCACCTCACTCTGCTGCTGCAACTCACATCACTGCCACACACAGCAACGATGCTGTTTCTACAGTTTGCAAATTTCCACATCGGTTTGATCCACTAAATGTTGGCTCCTTGGCCAGCACTGCTTCCACTCCATGCTGAGCCAGCAAATACCCCTGAAAGCCAACTCATTTGCAGTCCTATCAAACAACTACAACAAAAGTCCAATTCATTGCGCTCATTACAAACCCATCATCATCACTGGAGTTACCAAAACAAGTTCACCATTTCAATTTAAAACATAAAATGAGCTTTTACAATGATTTATGTTTAAAATTCAGAATGCAGTAGTAGCCAGACCCTCACTGACCTAATTCCTTAGCAAATTTAAGAGTGACAGTTCTCTTTTTCTTGCCATTGTATCCAGGGACTCAGCTTTCAGGAATTGGATGCATTTAAGTTGCTGTGGGTGGGTTTTTCCTGATGTAATGATTCCACAAATAAAACACAAAAAGAGTTTGTGTTTGGGGATGCCTTTTCCCCTCTAAATTACTGCTAAATACAATTTGCAGTCATTATAAAGAGATGAAGTTGATGGAACCATTACCCACACCCCCAGTCAGACAGGGTAACACTTCTGCTGATGCTTTTTTGTCTGACAAGACTTTCCAGGCAACCCTCAAGACATAATGTGAGTAGGGTTTATATTTCATTTTTCTCAATATCTTGTCTTCTTTTTCAGATCCCCCAAAGAACCAGATGGCCAGAAGTGTTTCCAAGTCTCTTCACACATCTCCAAGATGTCTTCATGCATTATAGCATGAAGTACCAAGCTCTCTTGGAGGTTCACTGTGGGTTTCGACAACCCACTTAATGGGAGGAGATTCTGTCACAGTCCTTACAGACAATATTATCTTAAACAAATCAAGGTACCATGTATTACAAACCTAAGTACACTGGAGCCAATCACAGTCCCCTTTCTATATCTCTTGTTCATGGAAGTATCAGCTTCTTAATGCTCTATCAGCTTCGTAATGCTCAATCTCACATGATGCTTGCCAGGCTGTCAGAGTCCTCTTCCACCTCCCATCCATGTGAACCCCTGCTATTTCATGAATCCAGAATTTACAACAATGCTAGCTCTCCCTTGTACAACAAATGACTCCATTCTCTGTAGCAAGAAACAGATCTATTGTTTGTTTTCCAAGAGTCACACCACCTCACCCATTCTTAGGGCATTTCTCAACATGTCCTAAAGCAATTTATCATATTGTGCATTGGTGGCTTTCAGAATTTCCTATAAAAAGCAAACATCCTGGTTCAGTTATGCAATAAAAAGGCAGTGGCATTTCAGAAGAGCATGGCAAGGGTGTGGGCTATTGGGTTACTTACTTTCTCCTTCTCCATTCCCACCAACTTTTTTTGTTCTCCATAAGATAATGAGACAGATTTATTAATTGTTCTCCTACATATAGAGAGAGATGAAAAAAGCCTAATCAAATTTGCTACTCTAAAAGAGAGAAGAGAATAAGGAAACAACCATTGTACAATGCACCCTAAGACAGAAGAGTCTTTGTGAAGTTGGGACAGTTGTTTAAACTCAAGTTTTTCTGAATACGAAAGTTGTGTCGACTTTTCCCAGTGCTGTTGCCCTCCCTGAACACCAACCTATTTGTCTGGATAGCTATACAACAGCTTCAAATAGTGAGAAACAATGTCAAAGGCAAAACAAAGACGATCCAGTTAGCATCAGATTTTGACATGTTTTTCCAGCATTGTTTTAGCCAATTTAGAGAGCTGCTTTGAACTACTCATGAAGCAAGGAACGACAGGAACCAAACAAATATGAATAAGTACTTGCATGAACCAAGCATTAGCAGTATCTCACAGACAACCATTCCTAGCTCGAATGCTTCTATTACTCTATACCTAAGCAAATAAGGGCAGCAACAATTGACAGCTACCCTGCTAAACAAAGCACTTTGCATCAAGAAGGTGGAAGACATTCTCTACCATCTTCAACAGGCTGTGAATCATGCTAAATCGCTAACTATAAAGACTGTATTGCAAGGGATGAAGGCAACCAATGCTATGATGTGGCAGCACATTTTCTGTGGAGATTCAGAAAGAATAAGTTTTCTAATGATAACTGCATCATAGAATCCTTAGGGACCAGAAGGGACCTCAAAAGATCATCTAGTCCAAGCCCTCTGCCACAGCAGGATCACCCAGACCAAGTCACACAGGAACACAGCCAGGCAGGTCTTGAACATCTCCAGAGAAGGAGACTCCACAACCCCCCTAGGCAGCCTGTTCCAGTGTTCTGTCACCCTCACTGGGAANTCCAGCTGCTCTGTGTCCTTCTGGAACTGAGTGGCCAGAACTGGACACAACACTCCAGATGCGGTCTCACTAGTACAGAGTAGAGGGGAAGAAGAGCCTCTCTCGATCTGCTAACCATCCCCCTTCTGATTCCCCCCCCAGGATGCTGATGGCCTTCTTGGCCACAAGAGCACATTGATCGCTCAGAGTCATCTTGCTGTCCACTAGGACCCTCAGGTTCCTTTCTCCTACACTGCTCTCCAACAGGTCAGTCCCTACCCTATCCTGGGGTTGTCCTTGCCTGGATGCCAGACTCTCCCCTGACCCTTGTTGTCCCTCATTCTATTTCTCTCTGCCCAGCTCTCCAGCCTGTCCAGGTCTCGCTGAGTGGTAGCACAGTCTGCTGGGGTGTCGGCGACACCACCCAGCTTTGTGTCATCAGCAAACCTGATGACAGTGCCCCCTAATCCCTCATCCAAATCATTAATGATTAGACTGAAGAGGACTGGTCCCAGTACTGATCCTTGGGAGACCCCACAAGATAGAGGTCTCCAACTAGATTCTGTCCCATTGACCACTACTCTCTGGCTTCTATCCTGCAGCCAGTTCACTATCCACCTCACTACCCAATCTTCCTGTCTATGCTGTCTCAGTTTGGCTGTGAGGATGCTATGTGAGTCTGGGTCAAGTGCCTGACTGAAGTCAAAATAGACCGCATCCACTGCTCTGCCATCACCTATCCACCCAGTTATGCCCTTATAAAAGGCTATCAGGTTGGTCAAGCATGCCATCCCCTTGGTGAAGCCATACTGACTGTCCCTTATGTCCCTCTTGTCCTTGATGTGCCTAGAGACAGCGTCCGGGACAAATTGTTCCATCACCTTTCCTGGGATGGAGGTGAGGCTCTAATAATTCTATGATTCATGACCATAACGATCCTCACATACAAAACCAAGTGGTGAGATAGGCTACTCGATCCTGAGAAACACTCCAAAGCAACAGTAAGCCCAACATAAATATTGCCGTGACTTCAGGAGGGGGGTGGGGGGATAGAATACGCACGGATCACTCATGGCTACACGTCCAAGAAATGGTTTGCTGCTAGCAGGCTTAAAAATCCCAGACTCATAGCACCAGTCCAGTCGGTGCCAGGCACGCACGAATAATGAACTCCATGGCAAAAACAGAGTGGAAAAAGCAGAGTTCATTAAAAAAGAAAAACAAACAAATGAACAAGACAAACAAAGAGGGGTTCTTCTTTGGCTTAAACTTTGAGTTTGGCTTCATTCTTTCAAAAGGCCTTTCCCTCCAGTTGTTCTTTATTTCTTGCAGAGTGACAGGAGACTTGTCATAATTAGGCTCCATTAATCCATGGCAATTGTGAACGGGGTCGCACTAAGCAAGGCAGTGCTGCTTTAACATTAGCTGAACCTTTCATCTTGACAGAAGGGTGAAGGGAAACAGTCACATTAATGCAAAGCAAGAACAAATATGCTTTCAAAAGACAGCTGTTTTCCTAACTAAACGCAAGCAGCCTGTCACTGCTGAGAAACAGAATAGTCTTTAGTCTGCTCTACCAGCCCCATACCCAAAGCCTTCACGCACAGGCTCTAACTGAAGGGTAGGAGCAGCAGCATGAGCCAAGGGTTCCAGCACAAGTGGAGAGCTGTCCTAGAAGCAAAGCGGGGCAAGGGGGAGGAAGGAAGCAGGACTATCACTGTATCTCAGACAGCAAGACTATCTGTACCTCTGTATTTCCATTTTTAAGGATTAAATTTGGATGGCATGTGGTAGACTAGGAGAATTCCAGACAAGGATCCAAGAGTCACAGTGATATCAATCCTAATAGGCAAATGAAGCAATTCACATGTTAAATATTACTATTGCTTAAAAAGAGCTTTATCGTGCTGCAAGCAGATGAACAAGGTCTTCAGAAAAGAACAACTGCCCAAGGACTCTGTTACTCAGTCTCTCTTTCTGAATCCATACCATAAGTGATCTATGGACTTGGGGAAATCTTTCTCTGCGGTCATGGACAAATAGTAAAAGCCAGGAAACTTCCTTGTTCTTGACATGGAATTTCCTACAACATGTATATGAATATTCATACTATTTTCTAGGAGACCGCTTCTGGCAGTGCAGTATCTCCCAAAATAAAAAGCATCTGCTTCTGCAAGCTATTATATTCCAGGAGGTTTCACATCCATGATCTAGCCTCAATTGGCCCTACCTTGCTTTGAGACCAGACAAGGTCTCTCTATTATCACTAGTTGTGTTTCTGAAGACCACCACCAATCACACTAACCGAGTCAGTTGGTCCTAAAATTCATGCTGGCATCTTTGAAGGATTACACGTGTGATTCATTCATTTATTGCAATTACTATGATGTTTTTATTGGAAAACTCTTGCATTCCTCAGATACTGCTATTTCTTCTAAAGTGATGTACAAGCATAAACCACTTTTTTCCTATTGTTTCACATCACCAAAATGAGTACAATCAACCCAGTGAGACTTCAAGGCATTTATCATCAAGAGTCAAGCCAGAACTACACTAGCTGTCTGGTAAAAAGCAACAGTCACTGTGTTTACCATACATTTGATGAAAGGAAAAAAAATAAAGAAAAAAAATAAGGAAAAGCAATATTAAGTTGTCCCCCTGAAGCATTTATTTCTCTAAAAAGCTACCAGCTGAACTGAGAAGAAAGCTGCTCACTCTGTTAGACCGTTGATGTACATTCTCCAAACATATACATTCCACTAAAATCTTCCATTCAACCACCATTCACCACAAATTCAGTTACACATGACACAAGTCTATGCCAGGGCTGCTCCAAGAAACAGCAATCTCTCCATCCCTCATGGAACAGAGGGCAGTGGAATGAGGAGGGGAAAATGACACTCAAATATGTAATAGCATCTCAAAAATTTGTTGAGTGTGATTAGTACATTCCAGGTAAGAGATTACACTGACCGCATACTTCAGGCATCTCAAAAGGTTTAAAGGCTTAGAAGAGGTAAGTAAGGAAGCACCACATGGAATCACTTATTATGAAGTTAGACCTCAAATAAAGCACATGGAAAAGAGAAATGCTTTGGTAATCTACTCTACACCTACCTCTAAAACTCCCCGTTTCATCTTCTGCACTGCCTGCTTGGTTCTGCATCAAATTGTCTCCTAACGGACTCACAAGTTCTGCCTGTCTCTTGTTACTGCACAGGCATGGGCCAGGCAGCAAGCCAGCTGGAGCCATACGTCTTGAAGGCTAACCAGGACCAGCTGATTCTCTGCCTTCTATAGTTAATGTGGTCCACTGAGGCAGCAGACCCACACTTCTCATCCCTACTCTAATCACAAGCACACCTGCCTTACACCAGTGTCACGCACTGGTCTTCAAGCTGGTGCAATCTCATCAGAAAGAACAATGTCTTCAGCACTTAGATGAACTCGTTCAAGCCTCATGTTGTCTATATAACTTCTTTAAACTTAGTGAGATTCATTCTTTCTTGTGAAGAGAAGCAATAAAAGAAGATAAATTCTGATGGGGCTGACATATTGGCATCAACCAACATTCATTGTCTGGAACAGCTGGCCCTAAACCCATCAGCAAGGTTTTCCAGTCCATAAACGTCACCTGTGGTATAAAGCTGAGGGCTCTCTTCTTCAGTGGCTGGCATCCAAGGAGGAATTTGTCCATTCTGCCTCCCAACCCAATCCACATACCTGAATCCAGTTCCCATCTGTTGCCAAGTCCAGTCTGGGACGCCCCAGCATCGTGGTGACAGCGATGTGTTCACCATCAGGGTGGTTACGTTCTATACCAGTTTCACATTAAACTTCATTATCATTTTAATTAAAGCTGGTTGTGTTTTCTTTCTTTCTTATTTTACAGGGAGTTTTACAGGGCACATCTCTCATTTCTCTAGTGGCCAGCCCAGCCTCAACCCAAGACAAGTTAGGACAAATCTGTAGAGACTGAGGATACCTTGGTAGCTATCAGAGAGTGAACAAATTTAAAGATACACAGAAGCAGTTCCCTTGAAAAGCTCCCAACATAGATGAGAGCTAGCTTTGCCAGTCAGATTTAGGACCTAAAACACTCCTGAGAAAAGTCAGTAAGTTCTCTAAATCTCACCTCATCCAATAGAGAAACAAAAGGGAAGAGACAACTTAAGATAAACAGGGAATGTGTCTTCTCCACAGGTAAAAATCACTACAGACTATGAAATGCCTGTGGGGGTGAGGATTTCATCCACATACCTTCTACCTAATCTATCAAGCACCACCACTTCTCAATTAGTACCAACTCATCTCCTCTTTTCTCCCAGACTACAGTTGGAAACCCCCTTCTTTCTTACCTTAGTAAGTAATTTTCCACTCCTTAAAAGTCACTTCAGCAGCCACTCACTCACCTCCAATATTCAGTGCAGGAAACCAGACTTCTGATCATTGCAGGTCAACTTCTCTTTCACAGTTGTAACATAACAGAATTAAAATCAACAACTACTGTGCTTCTTTAGAGAAAATGAAATCCATCCTACACAGAGCAGAACTAACACTTACCCACCTACGACTTTAAATAAGGGAGCAATGACTTCTTGTGGCTGCATCAGCAGGCCACAGGTCTCTCTCATTTGCCATCACTTGTGCATGTAGAAATCAAAGGATAAATTACCCTCAGCCTCGGTTCAAGAAGAGAACAGCATCATGGCAACAGAGTTCAAGCACTGAAGAAGTGCCCCTGTGCCTGTCTCAACAAAAACCTAGGGGTTTCTTTCTACTGTTTTATACGTAAGACTATTAACAGAGTGGTTATTTTAAAAGTGAAGGTAAGGGGGCTTTCCTCACAGAGTTTAAAACTTCCCAACCTGTACTTGAATCCTCTTGATCTAAAGAAAAAAGCCTGCAAAGTGGACATAGTTTTGCCTGTGGGAATCAGAATCCATTCTTAGTCAGATCTTCTTTTCTATTATCTCTCCGCAGTTTGGTCTTCGAAGTTGTCTGGTCTAAAGGGGACTCCTCAATAAGGTAAGAAGTGGCCATTTCTCTGAGATGCACACCGTGTTGGCGGCAATTCTTTTAGCTATGGGGCAAAGGCAGTAAATTAGCTGCAATAGTAATTGCTGCTCTGTGATAGCAAAGTGCAAACCATCCTGCCAAAGCAACAACAGCAGAGTGGGGTGAGCACTGTGAAGCACGGTGCGTCCAGTTCTCTGCAGTTATTCTCACCTTAGAGAGGTCGGACGCTTCTGCTTGAGCATCAGTTGTCTCCTGGAGTGACTGAGAAGGAGCACCTTTAAGATGATTGGGAACAGTCTGTTTTAGAGCTCTATTAACACAGTCTACCAGGAGTCAGCAGAGGTATTTCCATTGGCAATCAGGAACGCCATTAATAACCTTTTGAAAAGGATTTTTCATTACCTCAGTAATCCTGGAAGGAGAAGAAGCCAAGAAAACTGTATGTTTAAAATTTGTTATGTAATTTCCTTCATGTTTCACCAGCGACACTTCTTCTTGCCTTTTTTCATGCACTATGAGAGCCAAAGTTTCCCCATGTCTTTCATACCAAGCTTGCAGTCTGTTCTATACCTTCATTAGTGTATAACCTTCGTGGCTGTATGCGGTTGTACGCTATGGTCCATTGCACTCAACTATGTGTTCTCACTTGTAAAACTACCACATGAAAAAAAAAAGGTCATGGACTGGTTTCACAATAAATTGTGGAGTGAGCTGTGAGTACAGACACGCAATTCATAGTTTGTTCTTCAGCAGCAGTTCTGCTCCTTCAAGCAAAAAGATGAGGTTTTGAAGTTCTCTCTTATCTACTTCTCTTACTACCTATACTTTTACCTCTTTAATTTGTAGATTATAACTCTTTACTGGCAGAGTGGTCTGGTATTGCACCAGGATGCCCAGGGATGTGGTGGAGTTGTCATCCCTAGAGGTGTTCAAAAAAAACCTGTAGGTGACACTAGAGAACAGGGTTTAGTGGGCAGGATGGGGTTGGGCTGACGGTTGGGCTGGATGATCTTGGAGGTCTCTTCCAACCTTAATGATTCTGTGATTCTGCTCTACTTTTTTTTTCTTTCCCATGGTTTGTATCTGATGCAGTAGGAAACATGGTGGGAGATACCTGCAATTAGGCTGGGAAAAAGCAGTGTTTGGACTGCAGACCATTGTGGAAAGGCACTGGGGAAAGTGCCTCAGGAGCTGAACACTCTCAATTTCCCTCTTCTTCTCCATAGACTGAGCTCCTCCTATAGCATTACTCCTTAGAAAAAATGAATCACTCCATACCTGAAATATAAGCACCTACAGAAGACACAAGGGCAGTAGCTGCAAGACAGCACTGCCTGACAGGGAATACTCACTGGAATAAATCCTTCTGTATTAGTGGATTGTGCACCTTAAAGCTGAGCAAAATGGTAGAGTTCATCCATACATCTTAATTGTACTCGATGGATTGTTGCCCAGACCTCGACTGACATTCACAGTCACATTGACCTTCAGTTTCTTTGATACCGATTCAGACACAGTGCATTATGTTCTATTCTCTGCTGTTTCCTCATCACTCATCCAATACCTAATTTGCCCACAGGGGTCAGGACTGTTTGTTTCTCCTGTGTATCCGTTTGTCTCACAGGTCGAGGATTCCTATAATCCAGATCAGTGCCCTGCAACAACTAACCCATTGTTCACCATCTCGCTGGTTGAAATCCTGACGTTTCATCCTTTATTTCAGCAGAACTGAGATGTGAGGGATGGATGTTTTCCTGCCTGTACCACTCCTCATCTGGATTTGCCTCACTTTTGAGGAATCCTTGTATTCCAGGAAAAGAAACAGGAACTTGTTCAACGACAAAACATTTCTCTACCATCAAATTAAATATAAATCTCCTACCAACACCAAAGCACTCCCATCCTTTTAAAAATCACCACTTCATAATGAGGTATGTCCATCCCCTTAGCGCCTTCCAGTTGTTCTACCTAATAGACTCATTTGACCTTCTTGTATTCTTTAAAGCTCTGCACCAGAACAGGATGTCCTACACGAACTGGCAATGAGACCTGTGATCATTAAAAAATCCAGTACTACATTTTGCAATGTTTTTGATGAATCACTGGATAAATACTTGGCCTGAGCCTGATTTCTGCGAGCTTGAACTGACGTTTCTCACCCTATTTTCTTGTCCCTTGGTGCTTTGATCAAGGAAGAATGGCCCATAAAAACACTTAGATATTCTGTCCTCGCAGAACATGTTTTTCCCATTTTGACAGTTTTAATAAGGTTTCTGATTGCTTGAAGAACGGTAAAAAGAGAAACAATGATTTCCAACAAAAGCAAAAAAGAAAAGAAAAGAAAAAAAAGAAAAAGAAAAGAAAGATATCCAAAAGAGTTACAAAAGAGATTTGAGAATATTCCAGTTAAAGTTCACCAAAATAAGTATCTCAAGATGTACGGTATGAAATGGATATAGGCTCTATAAAAATAGCTACACTGAAAATGAAGCCTTTTTATAATGTCGTAAAATTACACTCGGTTAAAAATAAATCTACAATGACTGCAGGAAAACTTGCTCAGAGTGGGGGGGAGGGAAAATATGAACTAGATTAAACAGACATTAACGAAGATAAAGCCAGAAATTAAAGTTACAGAAACTGAAAGACATTTGAGGCTAATAGCGAAAGCACTGCGATGCCTATAAATCCCAGGACTATTGGTTGAGTTTTCTACTGATACCGGTTTTATTCTGAGTTTTTTCTGTAGGTGCCAGAACTGTCACGGGTTCTTATTGCTGACTAAGCTATCAAAGACGACACAGCCATAACACAACTGAACGATCCGCTGTGCAATAGGAGGGAAACAACCAAGATGGGAAAAAGAAATGTCCGAAACACACGTAAGAAACACACACATCCTTAACAGAAACCACCAAACCACAGCAAACTTCCCTAGGTAGTCCAAGTTTTCTGATTGCCAAGGTAATAGCTTTGATGAGGACCCGCAAGGCATGGAAATAAATGTAATGTTGAGGTTCTTTGCTGTTATATCTTTTCTTACTGAGATGCATTTAAAGGCACGTTTCCAAACCAACACCCTGTACGCTGCTCGCACGTTTGAACGCTTTCCTGATGTAACTGCAGAGACAAATGATCATGGTTTTCCCAGAAAAGGTTCATACCCGACACCCCGACACTTGGACACTTGTAGTTTGCAGCAGTTTACCTTTGTCAAGAAGTTTTTAATTTCTTGATGAAATAGTTTGATCTCCAAGTTATGTCTCAGGATCCTGTTTGTAATGCATTCCTCGACAAAAGAATCAGGCATGCACTGTGATCCGTGGGTTTCACAGAAGCAGCTAGGTACAACTAAACCATCATAGAATGGTTTGGGTCGGAAGGGTCATTAAAGATCACCTAGTTCCAACCCCTCTGCCATGGGCAGGAACACTTCTCACTAGACCAGGTTGCTTAAAGCCCTATCTGACCTGAACCTGAACACATACAGCAACGGAGCATCCCCAACTTCCTTTCTCAACCTGTTTCAGCGTCTCACTACTTTTGCAGTGAAGAATTTTCTCCTTACATCTAATCTGAATCTACTTGCTTGCAGAAGAGAAGTTTTTCATCAACCAACGCCCCTAATTTATTTTCCACAGAGCTGCTCTCAAGCCATACTCTGCCCAGCCTGTATTTCGGCTTGGGATTGCCCCAACCCAGCTGCAGGACCTTGCACTCGGCTTTGTTTAATTTCATGATGTTGGCCCAGGCCCACCTCTCAAGCTTACAAGGTCCCTCTGGATGGCCTCCCTTCCTTCTAGTGCGTTGACCACAGCACTCATGAAGTGAACCATTTCCTCGGGGCCCCAAGTTACAACATCTAAAGTTGTTCCAACAAAGACTCTGAATGGTCATTTGTAGCAAGGAGAAACTCAGCCTCATAAATTGCATTCAGCTTAATGAGACATGAGGTAGAAATTGGAGAGGTCAGGAGAAGACAGAACAATTTAAATCAGCAGTGAGGGAAACACCAGTATCCAGCAACATACAGAGGTCTCACAATGTGAAGAGCAGTGCTTGATTTTGTTTAATGTCGACGGCAATGCTCAGATGAATAAAGTAGGAACACAGATGAATTCCTTTCCTTGGTACCACTACGCAAGATTAAATTCCTGACTGGGAGTGATGGAATCAGAATTGAAAAAGAAAGGAGCTTAAAAAAGCTGTGAAATTCATTCCTCCTGCTTCTCTCAGTTACAGAATACCAATAGTCATAGAGTCATATAACCATTAGGGATCAGAAGGGACCATCTAGTCCAATCCCCCTGTCACAGCAGGACCACCCAGATGATGTCGCACAGGAACACATCCAGGTGGGTCTTGAACTTCTCCAGAGAAGGAGACTCTACACTCCCCTGGACACCCTGTTCCAAAGCTCTGTTACCCTCCCCAAGAAGAAGTTCCTCTGTTCCAGCTGGCACCCATTGCCTCTTGTCCTATCACCAGATGACCTTGAGAAGAGCCTGGCTCCATCCTCCTGACACCCACTCCTCACATATTTAGAGACATGAATGAGGTCACCCCTCAGCCTCCTCTTCTCCAACCTCGAGACCCAGCTCCCTCAGCCTTTCCTCATCAGGGAGACCCTCCACCCCTTTCATCATCTTCCTTGCTCTATGCTGGACACCCTCCAGCAGCTCTGTGTCCTTGCTCTATTACAGACAGAATATATGACCTAAGAGAAACAAGTACCAGGACGGGGGAGAAAGCACTTAGTGCCTTTTTATCAGTGACAAAGTATTTTTCTAAGCTTCTCAAGAAGAGGGAGACAAGTGCTGCTTTTTATCCTTTCAATAAATATTTCTCTCTCCCTCAATTCAGACTATTAAAAATAATAAGAGGAATACAATACAACATTAAATGAGAGTTTATATATCACATGCTTCATGACAGCTGCTTTTATTTCACTTCAGATTAACGAAGCCTTTATGTTGAGGCTTTGGAGCTGACCTTACAAAGCAGCAGTACCATTAGTCCTGAAGCACATGTTTCCCATTTAATAGCTCTGGGGTAACGGTCTTCGTGAAAGTGAAAGAAAATAAGAACACAAACTCGCAGGAAAAACAACGGTCTGAGTGTCCTTTAGAACAGAATTAAAGTCAGTTCGGACACTTGAAAATATGAAGTGAGAGGCTGTGGCCTTACAAAGATTTTCTCAGGGAGATCCCGAGTTACAATGCTCAGCTTTCCTTTACTATGCCATAGCTCATTGTCATTTCCTCTCCAGAGGCTGAACATATTTTGCCATCTCGATTTGAAGTGAAAGCTCTCGCTTACATCAATGTTATTTCGGTTTTAACCAGCATTACTCAAATGATTTATACACATAGCCAACGAAAAGCGCTCTATTGTACTTATGGTGAAGGGACTTCACGGAGTTACTTTGGGGTGCAGGGGGAATGAATTTAATCTGCCCTATTTGCAGGAGTCAGGAGTTACTCTTATGCATGGGAGTTGAACTACTCTTAATGACACTTTACCATTCCTGTACTGTGCTGGCTCAATGCACGAGTGCTGTACCAACTCTTTTCTGCATAATGCTGCCTACACTCTGTCCCCCTCACTCATTAGCCTGGTCAGTATTCATCAGCTACTGATGAAGCTACTACTGATGAAGCTTCTAAGCTTTTTTCTATGCTCTTTTCAATTGTTGAATCTGAAAAGCTGCACACTACAGTCTGCAAGGTTCAAGGTGAATTCAAAAGGGACTGACAAACGCAGGAGAGAGCTGAATAGGGACTCAGTTTGGTAGCCAGTGGATGCTCTTTAAATTTTGGGCCTTAGGAAAGAAAAAAAAAAACAAGTCCAGCATAGAATAACAAAGATGATGAAAAAAGTAGAACAGCTCCCTTATGAGGAAAGGCTGAGGGAGCTGGGTTTCTTGAGCTTGAAGAAGAGCAGGCTGAGGGGTGACCTTATTCGTATCTATAAATATGTGAGGGGCGGGTATCAGGAGGATGGAGCCAGGCTCTTCTCAAGGTCATGCGGTGCTAGGACAAGGGGCAATGGGTGCAAGCCGGAACAGAGGAGGTTCCATATCAGTATCAGCAGGAACCTCTTCTCAGGGAGGGTGCTTACAGCTCTTACAACCTGTCTTTATTACTGTGCATCATCCTCCGGTGAACTCACTTTCACCATAGGGAAGTGAGATATCCAGAAAGCCTAAGTGATGGTATCAAAGATGTACTGAACCACTACACACACAAGTAAAAGGAGGATGTTTTCTTGTACCTCTGTTTCATGCTGTCTCTCTGTAGGAACTTATTTAACATACATTTCATAGGGTTTGACTCTTCAGAGCCACCACCCAACCCAACTCAACTAAGTGTTGAATGTTTTGTCATGCACTTTGACTTCTCTAAGGAAACAAATTTAGCCACAGAATCCCACTTGTACACTTGCTGAGGAGAGAATACTTCCCTGAATCAGCAAGCATTTATCCAGGGAGGCAGCTGAGGCCCCATCCCTGGAGAAATTCAAGGGGAGGCTGGACAAGACTCTAGGAACCTGATCTAGTTGAGGATGTCCCTGCTCACTGCAGGGTGTTGGAGTAGATGACCTTTGAGATCCCTTCCAGCTCAGGCTGTTCTATGATTCTATCCTTTTGCTAGAACAAGAATTCTCAAAAAAACCCAAAACCCATTAGGAGTCCCAAACATCTTGGAAAAGAGCACCCCAAAGATGAGGATGAGAAGGAGTGTAAGATGTAGCTCAAACCAGCACATCTTCTGCACAAGCGCAGCAGATTTCTATACAACCATCGAGATATTCTAATCTGAAGCAGGAAAACCACACTGCACCTTTTCTCTTTACACCAAGATTATAAATTAAGACATGAAAATTGGGTCTTGGGAGGTTTTGGAAATGCTGACAGCCAAGACGTTTTGTTCCCACAGGACAGTTTCCATGTTTTTGGTTTGGTTGGGTTTTTTTCGTTTGTGTTTTTCTTTTGGAAGACAAATCTGTTCTTTCGTTTGAGACAAATAGCATTTCTAAAGAGAGAGTCATGCGTGTAGACTGAAAAAATGACCTTCTTGTTTGTTCCAACGATGCTTTTCTGCTGAGTCTAAAAAACCGTTTGGTAAAAACTGTTTGAGCTAGGGTGAAGCTGATGTAAAAACATAAACTCGCTGTATAAGTTTATTTTTTCTAATTCAAAACTAAACTTCACTTAAAGCTCTGAGTTATTCCTGCTGGTTCACTTAACTTTAACTTACTGGCAGTCACC
This sequence comes from Upupa epops, assembly GCA_013397515.1. NCBI lineage: Eukaryota > Metazoa > Chordata > Aves > Bucerotiformes > Upupidae > Upupa > Upupa epops. Next base: position 75,084 of record VZRI01006342.1, on the reverse strand, counting down.
ATTTGGTCTTCCTACATAGCCGTTCGCCGTACTCCTCTGTTCTGAGGAAAGCCCTACTGAGCTTGGCGTGACAACGATCTAGCACTGAATTTCCACCAGCAGTGCTGTACTTGCACTGTGCTATGGATGCAATACTCCCATTTCTCTGACAGAACTCATTCACTGCATGATGTCACAATCTAAACTCATCTCATGGCATAGTATTGTAAAATACAACAGGCACTGAACTGTTTGGATTACAAACGCAGGTGACTACACAAAGGGGAGACAATGCTTTAGCAGAATCCATAACTTGATAATGGGTTAGTGAGGTCACGTAGTCATCAGGCTCCCCTTCTGACCCGTTATCCCCCTCCGTGCAGGGAGCCCAGGCTTGCCTCAGAAATGGAAGCACTGGCAAGGCACAGGTTTTTACGGGATGACAGATGCCTGATAGAGGGCTCTGTTCTCAGTGAGCCGAGACACAGAGTGCTTGAAGAGCATAATTTCTGCCTGCTGAAGAGACAGAACCCTCCCACAGCAGAGACTTAGCAGATCAGCATGTCAAGTCACCTGTTCCTAATTTACGTGTCTATTCTTTGCAGAGGCTGAATGGGAAGGCTATTCTGTGCATCTTGGTGACTCGGTGGAAGAATACACAAACAAATCTGGAGGTATTTTCACTGTGCTGATAGTTGTGGCCAATCTACTTCTAAATGCAAGGCGGGGCCTGGATCTTCCATTCTGTCAGGAGTAGTTGTCTTGAATCCATAATCCGCTGTAAGAAGTACAGGGGGAACCTGAGCAGCTGGTTCCAGCACAGTACACATAGACATTGTCCACAAGCTGCAGCAACTACAGTAATAGTTGGAAGATCCACTTCCCGTTCTTTCCCCTTAGCAGTGCCAAGGTAGCAGCTCATAACCTGCACAGCCACCTACAGTGCAAAGAGAACGCGACCCTATAGATTGCTGAAAATATTTTATCTGTGTTCAAAATCACTCAGGACACCAAGGATTGGAATAAGCACAGGGGGAAAATAATCTGCTTTAAGGAAATGTGAGTGTACCCTGATGTGTGGGTTCCTTTAGGAGCAGCAAAGAAGATTTAGCTGTGAAGACAGTCCAAAACATCGGACACTAGGTCTGTCCCATCACCCTCAACAGTGACAGCCCTGATGTTTTTCTTAGAAAATATAAATCTAGCCGTAGTGAAGCCACCCTGGCTACATGGACTGCATAGCTTCCGGATTTCTCATGTGGTTTGGGAAGGCTAAGAGCCTGCCTCCATGTGTGGCAATCCATAAACTGGCCTCATTGGGTTTTCTCTAAGTAAGAGAAATTCATCAAAGCACATCTTAAATTACTTATTATGGCATCATCCTGGGCTAAAATGAGAGCCCACATCAGGAAAGAAGCTCTAAGGGATGGAAAGGCGTGGGAACGGAAAGATGAGGCATGGTGAGAGATGCCATGTGCCTAAAGAGAAGCGATGCTATTTCGGTTTACAAGATCTAGCCTGCTCAGTACACCCTAACAAGCATCATCAAGAGCTTGTTTAGGGTGCGTGCAGACCAACTGAGTGAGCACAGGGACTACAACAGACCAGCAACTGACACAGTAATGTGAGTAACACGCATCACAACTCTGGTTAACTCTGTAGTTATATACAAATCCAACAGTTGCTCGTAAACTATTTTAGCCTTTGTTTATCGAAGGTAACTAAATAATCTGGATATCCAAAGGCCACTTGTTTACCATTAGATTAGGGTCATTTCAGACTCTCTGGTATCTTCCAGGGGAGCAGTACAAGGCCTCAAGTTACAGGAAGTCTTCCAGCTTTCCAATCTGTAATAAGCTCAGTTTGGGTTTTCTCTTTGCCATTTGATAAATAAGGTTGTACAGAACCGAAATAAAACAACAGCAAGAAAACCTGGACAGAACCCCACAGTTGCAATGCTAAAACATCAAGGGTGATTATGTTCCACTTGTTCCAGATTCATCCTCAGACAGTAGACTTTTAGATCCCCTATCTAAAGGCCAATGGTAAACACCACCCATGCAGCTTAAAAACCAGTGAAAACAAAGGTCTTGATTGGAAAAAATAACACTTTGTTTCTTAACCTTTCCATTACTGCTGATCAAATTCATTAAGGTGCCACTGTCTGCATTTCACATATACAGTAAAAATGTCTTTCCCGTGACAAAGGAGAGACAAAAGCTGTTTACATTTCTTATTTCAAGAGATGCTTGCAGATTTCAGTATTTATTGTATATTTTCTAATGGTTAAGCTCATTTGTGATCCAGTATTTTATTTCAGCAGAGGACTCCAGAGCACGGGGACCCCAGCTGTTCTACAGTACCTGTGGAGAAGGCTGATGCTGCCACCTTGGGGAGGACTCTTTCCATAAACTTTGAGGAGCCTGAACAAGTTTGATTTATTTTTTTTCCCCTATCACATCCTCCCAGGAAGGCAACTTCTTAAAATCGTCTGCCCATGCTGATGTAAGACCTTCCAGATGTGTCCCAGCTCAGGCTGTAATTGTAATACTGGAAAGAAATGCCTCTTTTTTGTGGGCAAGATCGCTTAGCCAAGTTCTAGGTATCATTCAAGCAGTGCCTCGTTTACCCTACTCTTCATTTTATAGCCATCTTGCCAGCATGTTTTGTTTTACCCAGCTGGGTAAGCTATGCTTTGCATACAACACTCCTCTGCTTCTGAGATTCTAGCTTTGTTGGCAGTCTAAAGCCTCGTCTGTGCATAGCCTGGCAGGCTACTGGCTCAACGATGGGACACCTAGTGCCTCGGATGTCATGAGAGGCATAGGAACGGGCCAATAAAAAGGACAGAACTACACTGTGACAATTTAACCAAACACTTCTAGGCAAACAAAAGGAAACATCTGGATTTTATCTTCACTAATACCCATAGTTTTATGAGACCAACTTACCCCTTTGCACTGCAAGGCAGTCACACCCCATCCAGTCGTCTTCAAGTCTGCACCCACTAGCAAAGGAAAGAACTTGGCCATATGCTTCATATACAAATAGATGCAAAGGCTGTGCACAGTGCTGAGCAGCAAGGCTTTTCACAGAGAAACTATCAGTCATTTCCTACACATACAGTAGAGGAAAATATTTAACATCTCACCAGAACAGGCAGCCTTGAGAACAGGGAGCAACTACATCGTCTCCGTGCTTGCAACAAGAAGTTATTACACAGCCACCTACAGCCAATGATGCAAACTCTGAACTCATTCAGATGTGAATCAGAATCATTAGGGATTGGGAGGGACCTCAAAAGATCATCCAATCCAATCCCCCTGCCACAGCAGGATCACCCAGACCAAGTTGCACAGGAATGCATCCAGGTGGGTCTTGAATGTCTCCAGAGAAGACTCCATAATGCCCCTGGCAGCCTATTCCAGTGCTCTGTTACCCTCACTGAGGAAAAGTTCCTTCTGATATTGATATGGAACCTCCTCTGTCCCAGCTTGCACCCATTGCCCCTTGTCCTATCACCAGATGACCTTGAGAAGAGCCTGGCTCCATCCTCCTGACACCCACCCCTCACATATTTAGAGACATGAATGAGGTCACCCCTCAGTCTCCTCTTCTCCAAGCTCAAGAGACCCAGCTCCCTCAGCTTTTCCTCATGAGGGAGGTGAATTTACATGAGGTGGTGTCTTGTCCTCTGCCAAAGCACTGGCTGTGCTTGTGGCACCACGGTGGGAGACAACAGGGCTCTAGAGGAACTGAATTCTCATTTTGCTGCTGTGGCAGGCAGGTACAGCCCTGGTACTTCGGCCAAGCAATACTTACAGGTTGCCACATGGCACTGCATTTTGAATGACAATGTCCCTAGCAGGATGTGGCTGTAGAGACCACCTTTCCTCCCACCCCAAGCCAGCTTATGCACCAGATTCTTGTTCTTACTGCATTGATGAGCATCTTGAATCCCCAGAGTAAACAAGTGCTTCACCCACCTGGGATTTACAGTCAGAGAAGTGCTTGTTTACACCTTTCCTTGAGAAGAGAGAAGGTCTTTCATTCTCCACTTTTTCATTCTATCACTAGTGTCTGGCAGTTAAACCACAGGTTTGTATTTATTTTCCACTAAGGCACAGAAGCTTCATGGAAAATTGTCCAAGAAGCGAGTGGAAAATCTTTTTATCCCTGTTTTCATCGCTACTGCAGATGCTCACAAGGGAAACATATCAGGATACTAAGCTAACAGCTAATGAACGTGACTGGCAGAGGTGCAAGCCTTCCGTTTTCTTCCTGATTAACAAATCATTTCTGTATTTTCATCTATTTTTGTTTTATTTTAATCTGTCTTTGTTAGGGAAACGGCTTTAAATCTGCATATGGTTTACGCTGTGCTTTGAAAAGATTACAATTAGTAATTCACTGCCATAAAGAGTGAATTACAAAGAGAAAAGTGCATCTGCTCTTCGCATGCATGTATGAACACACATTCAAGAGCATGCGACACAGTCATCACAGTACTTGCATTACCACGCTCACATTTCACTGCTGGTAGAAGTCCAGTAACTTCAAAAGTATTAACTTCATACAATCATGAGAGCGATTGCAAAAACTCTATCTGTAGCTAAACTGCAAAAATTCAACAGTGCCAATTACCAAGCGACCACACCAAACTGAATGTGGATCTATCAGTAATAGATTAACTAGATTATTGAGTAGGTAACAGCCTCGGCATGGTACGCTGTCGCTGTTGAGTTTCAAAGTCCACGTACGAACCTTTTACGGTGCACACATGGTTTATGGATGAAGTCCGAATGAAAAAGGAATTTAGGAGAAAATAAGGTAAGTGACATAATACAAAATTAAGCATTTGAGCATAGAGTGCTTACAGGGGGGAAACCAAAGGAACAAATCCTGATCGTGATTTTCAGAAGGACTTGACAAATGCGCGTCCTCCAGGTCACATTATTATGCTACAGAAAGAAAGAATACAGTTCACATCTAGACGGATGAGGAAGGGAGGACCACCACAAGGTGTCTTTTTCCAAACCCAAGCATTGATCACTGAAAAATTCACAAGGCCCTCACAGTGAATCCAGTGAGGAGGAACATGGTGTGCAGCGCGCAATGTCGCGTCTAACAAAATTAGTACGTTCACAGCTGCTGCGTGTTTGGCTTTGTACTTACTTCATAGAACAAGGTATTTCAAAAGACTGATTTGGGCATGGATGTCATGAGAAAGAAAGCTTGGACTATATATGCCAGAATGTAAATGAGTCAGGAAAGACCATTCTAAGATGATCGTGCTCTATCTGGGAGTAACTGAATATAGTATGTTTAAAATAAAAAAATAAATAAATGAAAAAAATAGTTCTGAGGTTTGGGTGGCACTGGTACCTTAAAATCACCTGCTTAATTGCCAGCTTGGTTTTCATCTGAAACACCTCTGAATTCATTTCATCAGCCAGCATTCCTGGGTTCTACAAATGTAATAACAATAATAAATAACAGCATGTATTTTTTGTCATTCTCATCTTCCTCCCCTAGTTTTTCCTCCTTCCATAACCTCCTTTCTCTGTATGCTGATACTGGTTTTCCACATTTTTTATCCCAACTCTTATCTTCCACTCTATCTCTGTTGCCTCTCTTGAGCTTATCCCTAAACCTCTTCCTACTCTTCCTTCTTTTGACTCTTTCCCAGCTTAGCATAGGAGCAGAGCCTGTTAGCTGCTCTTGGACCTGTTAGGCCTCCCATGGGTTCCTCTTATTTCCAAGTAGGGGGATTGGACTGAACGATCTTTCCAGGTCACTTCCAATCCATAATGTCCTGTTCTGTGATTTGGTCTAGGTGTCCTGCTGTGGCAGGGGGATTTCTGATCCCTAATGATTCTATGATTCCATGACTGGGAAGACCAAAAAACCCATCTCTTGATCAGAGAGAGGTGTATGTTCTCTGCTGAAGATGTCTTTCTACATCACACACTCCTCAAACTGTTTCAGGCATGGAAGAACACACAAAAGAGACTGAATTTTGTAGTTATTGCTTTGGGGACGTTTTCTTAAATTACCTGGGATGGCTCACGTTGTTTGTACTCCTCTTAGTGATATAGAAGAAAGCACACATGATGGCAGACAGCAGTGAGATGACCATCAACCTCGCTGTCTTTGGAAGAACTCAGGCTGGCAAAAGTGCTGCTGGGAATAGCCTGCTGGGCAGCTCAGACTTTGAGAGTCGTCTCTCCCCAAGCTCTGTGACTACATGCTGCCACCTCGGACGAAGCTGCCGCATTTTGGGGATTACACGAAGAAATGGCAGTGAGCTGGCTCTCCGTGTTCAAGTACTTGACACTCCAAGCTACCCTCACAGTGGTCTAAGCACTAAGCAGGTGAAGGACACAGTGAGATCAGCCCTGGCTCACCACTTTGGGAAGGAAGGTCTGCACCTAGCATTTCTGGTCCTGAGGGCTGACTTGCCTCTGTGTCCAGATGAAGGCAATCAAGCAGTTCAGTTCATCCAGGTAACAAATAGTCTCTGCCCTAACAGTACCTGCTTTGTCTTTAGGTGACAGTAGATATGGAAGAGTTGACTGCAAAAGTGAAAATGGAGAAGTGCAGCTGAACGCTGGAATTCTTCCCAGCCTGTGGCTAAAACTAGCCATTCACAACTGCAGAACCACATGCTACACTTAGCACACTACTACTGAGACTTACAGGAGGAAAGCCAAGAACTGCTCTCTTTTGCATGTGAGCTCAGCATAAAGGAAGTTAAGAATTGTATTTACCTATCAAAGTAAGCTTTTCTTTTCAGAAATTATAGTTAATGGTTTAGCATGACAGATCTAGCTTGAAGAGAAATACTATTTAAAGCAAGCAAAAATCAGGCTACCTGGCTCACCTGCAGAAAGGATGGGTACAGAATCACTTAAAAAGTCTGACTGACCTGGGGCAAGGATGCTCAGCTCTGTCCTGCTATTTCTATAAAAAAAAGGGCCAGCAAGCAGATAAAGATATTGCTCAGTTTACACATCAGATGGACCAGGGTTGTAAGATATCTGAAGAAATAAAAGATGTCAGGTACACCTAAAGTCCACACATTGCACTTTGCATGTCTCACCCCACTGAACCGAGTAAAAACCTTTACAACTGGAAGAGACTTCCACTGAGTCTTATCACCTGTTGTAACTGATGTTATCTAAATATTCAATATCTATAAAACCACACCAATATACACAGATATACAAACGGCAATATGTGTTTGTTTTGCTCACCCTTCTCATTACTCTCGATTGTTAGGCTACTCCTCACTTCTTTTATTACCCAAGTAGGCTTCTTGTCACACACAGAAGTTAGAAGCCTACTCCAACGCTGTAACTTCATTTATAGCTGTAGATGAAAGTCCAATCTCTTATTCATGTTACCACTTTCTGTACTTACCGATAAAAAAGCCCTCTTCTCCATCCCCTCAATCAGACGAACCACCGCAGTTACGTGGACAAACTCAAGCCCATCGCTCACGGTGATGCATTTGATATGGTTTTTTTTCCCCAAATTGTTTAGTTGTTTTATGAGACACAGCTGGAATTGCAGTTGGTGTAACAGAAATGATTCATTGCTTTTTTCAACACAAGGTGATCTGGTAATTTAGAAAAACATTTCAAAGAGCTGTAGAAAGTGTAGCAATAGAGACATGTGGTAGCTCCGGATGGAAAGCAGCGTGTGACACCGGTAAACTATCATTTTCCATTATTCACACTGACAGTTTTTAACTGGATAAATTCTAGTGGTGTCTGCAGTGAGACAACGGACAACTGGTAGTACTGCACCACCACGTATTTCCACTATAAGCGGATGTCAGTGTCTTGGGAAGGCGAACAACCTGAGACATCTCAGTAATTCAAATACCATGAACTGGATTACTGCCAGGAAAACAACATCTAACTGATCTTTCTGTGTATGTAAGGCAGGAATGGGAAAAAGGAATAAGAAAATAGCACTGCTTAAGATTTGTGTATGTGGTTTAGCTGGGATGAAGTTGATCTTCCCCATGACACCTCTCTCAGTGCTGTGTTGGTGGTGGTTGCTGGAGGGGTGTTGGTAACACCCCAGTGTTTGGGCTGCTGCTGAGCAGGGCTCACACAGCTCCAAAGCTGTGAGGTTCTTTATTTTCCTGGGGGAACTAGCCCAAACTGACCAAAGGGATTTTCATACTATATGATATCAGAAAAGATACAAAAGCAACAGAGAAGGAGGAAGGGAAGGCATTTGTTAATGATGTTTTTCCTCCAGAGCAGCCGCTGTGTGTATCAGGCCCGGCTTCCTAGAACAGCAGCTAAACATCTTCTGCTCGTGGGAAGTAGAAAATAATCTTTATTATTCTCCTTTGCTTTCACATGTGGCTGCTGCTTCTGCTTTATTAAACTGCTGTTGCCTTTACCCTCCAGCCTCTGTTTGCATCCTTCTCTCCCCTGTCCATCCAAGAAGGGGGAGTGACAGAGAGGCTCTGGTGGGTACTTGGCCCCCAGCCAAGGCCAAACCACCACTATTTGTTTTTCATTACAGGAACTTCTGGGGCCCACATGGAAGGATTTCACTGCAGTTCTACTTACTCATGCAGACAAGGCAGAAGACGCTGGATTCAGTGAGGAAGTCTATTTGCAAAGTGCCTCAAGTACCCTGTTGTCACTTTTGAGCTCAGTACAGAATAAATACATTTTTCTAGACAACCAGAAGACCACAACTAAAGAGGAAAGAGCTACTGTCTTAAGAAAAGTCTTATATTTTATAAGACAAAATAATTATCAAGCCCTTAAACACACCAAGGAATAACATTGGCTCATTTGTCTATTTTCTATAGTAGTTAATATTTAACAGAAGAGTAGAAGCCATCAACTGGAATATTGCAAATCTATAAAAAACAAAGGTTAAAAATGCAGGAGTTCTGACTGTAAAGGAACTATGCTCAGTTCTTCCAAACTTTCAGAAGTTCCTCTGAATTCCTAAGTTGGTAAAGATATTTCCAGTATTAAAAGCTAAGATTTCTCTACTGTACAACTATTTCCTTACCTTGATTCTGGATGACTTAGAAATGAGATTCTGAGCTTCAAGAATGTTGTTTAATAAGACAAGACATTGCTGGCTATGTACTTTACGAGACAGATAAACAGCTCCTACGGATGTTATGCAGCACATTTAAAAGAACTAATAACTAATGCTAGTAAGATAGTGAAGTGCTAAGGACGGAGGTTGACACATGGATGATACCTTTTTCCTGTGAGAGACTGCCGATGTCCAGATTCTGGCGGGGGATAGTGATGAAAGATACATCCCTGGCTTGCTTTCCCAGAGGCAGGCAACCTTAAGAGAGAATCAGGATTAAATGGCAACAGTTTTGCTTCAGGAGGAAATTGCTGAAGCAGCAGCACAGTGCTTGCAGAGGCTTCCTGCAGTGAGATAAAGAGTTATGCTGCCTCTCTTGATTGGAGTCTCTCTCTCTGCAGACAGTCTTCTGCGGCTCATGAGCCTTACCTGGAGGACTGAGTTTAATGGATGGTAAATTTGGATGGGTTTTCCTTTTATTATTTACCTTTGGGTTCTCTTCCAGGATATTTCTGCTCAGAGGTAGTCTCCTTTGCCTCTCTGGTGATAAATTCTGTAATGAATTATGTAAACTAATCCCTCTACTATGCAGAATCCAGTAATAACCTGTGCTTTCGTGCTCATGGCTGTGCTTCTTGGTCTGTGTTACACAGCTGCATGCAAAATTAACAGAATTTACAGGCACATAGAAAATTCATTTGAAAAAGAAATGTGTTTATCTCTTCTTTTGTGTCTGTTCCTTTTAGTTTTCTGATATTAAAATGCTATCATTTTGTTTTCTCTGACAGTTCACTGGATGAAGCTGAAAGCTTGCAAAATTCAGAGTGACTGTTATTTTATTTCACTGGTTAAAACCTTTTCAGTGGTTAGGCAGTAACTAGTTACCTAAATATTATATGCCAAAATATCTGCAGTATCTCTAATCACTTTAAAGGTTTATTGTAAATTGATTTAAAATAGTTATTCTCAGACTATTAAAAGGCAGGAATCATGAAAAAGTAGTAATGGGGAGACATTACCATAGCAATCACAATAATTCCATGTAGTTCCAGTAGTTATAACTCTACAGCATGAAGAAGTGGTTCATATGAAAACCATGATTGCATAAAAACACATTAAACAAAAAAAAACCCAATTACTTTGCTAGCTTATAGCAAATCAATACCTGTTGAGCACTGGAAATTGATTTTTTGGATAGTGATTTCATTAGTTCTAGAAATCTATTTGTTATTCATTTTTTCTTAGTACTACCTATGATTTGAAAGGAAATACCTAGGTGGATGAGATAAGGAACTATTTCGAAGTGACAGCTTTGATCTTGGTGACATTATAACAAGTTTAACTTTGGGATGTGAAAGTATGACTACTTAAACATCTTGGGACACAAAGGGCCATAGTTTCAGCTTCTAACCACAATTCTCTGCTGACTACTGAGACAACACAGCCAAGAACAAAATTGCAAAGGCTTATATGTGAAAACTGCTTGGAAGCAGGGGAGAAAACTATTAAAATGTGACTAAAAGAACGAAGAAAGCAGTGCTCTCCACTGGCCAGCTGCTAGTCCTGGCACCTCTTGAAGAGCAGTCAGCATAAACAGAATGTAGCAGAAATTCTTCCCTATTGAGATGCTCTTGCTCCAGGGAACTTCTACACCTTCTAGGCGTATGATAACCTAATTTTGTACCTCTGGAAGAGGAGTCAAAAAAGATATAAGGCATGCATTTCAGAGGGGTAGTATATTGATGTCCTTTATTATGCTTGCATTACTTTCTATTTCAGCATCAGAAAAAGCTTTTAATAACCATTTATTTGTTTATTTAATTCCACTGTTTGCCATGGTCTCTGCCCTGCAGACTCCTTTCCCTTTCACTTCAAACGGAACTCCTTTGTAGGTAGCAACACACTGGTCATTGGTATGAAGATCAGGCTGGATTTGCTCCCAAATCTTCTTCTTGGGATTAAGTTCCTTCTCAGGATCTCCTGTTTGAAAACAAAGAATAAACCTAATAGCACACAACACATGAGGCAGAGCGAGTGCTCCACCTATGCACACAGCTGAACACATACCTGACAGCCCACACAGCATCACCCTACAGCTGTTTAAGAAAAAAAAGAATTACCTATGATTCTCCAAATGCTAACTTTAAATTGGAATTACAGATTGCCTAGAAAATGCCTCCAGAGCCTCTCTCAAAATGCTGATCTTCAGGGGGAATAAAAGTATTAAGTAAATGAAATCAAACCATTGCTAGTTGTCTTACAAAGTTTGCTAGTAACTAGAAGGATTAATAAGAACTAAGTAGGTGTGAACCATAGCAATACGCTGCTCACCAAGATACAGGCTTATCAGCATTTTAAGTCTAGGAACAAACACATTTTTATAAAGAAGTAATATTAAGTGCATTTGTCAGGAGCCTTTATTGTTGATAAACAGTGAACTTGGACAAAAATGCTCCAGAATTAAGATACTGATACATAATTTTAGCCCCAAGTTTCAACATTGTTTTGCTACTTTTAGTAAATTTGATGCCAAGTTTTGATGCCCAAGAAGGCAGAAACACGAGAGGTCAGCTTGTATTTCAGCAATTAATGGCTTCGGTCCCTGTAAGTCTCAGTTCCCTGCTAAGCTATGTGTGACCCACAGGCATTGACATCAGCGATCTCACTATTTAAGTATTCCCAATGACCACAAAATGCTTCTACTAATGCTTCACATACTGTTAACAAATGACACAGGACAGTGAACTATTTCATAGATTCATAGAATAGTTCAGGTTGGAAGGACCTGCAAGATCATCTAGTTCCAACCCCTCTGCCATGAGCAGGGACACCCCCCACTAGACTAGCTTGCTCAAAGCCCCTCCAATCTAGCACTGAATACTTCCATGGAAGTGGGGCATTCAAAACCTTCCTGGAAAACCTGTCCCAGAGTAACACTTCTGTCATTTTTACAAAAGAACAAAATGCAACTAAATGAAAAAAACTTCCAACCTAAATAAGTTCTCTTGTAACACTGAATAAAGTGCTGCCTGTTGACACACTTTAGATAATGCGCAACAGCCAATTCACTGTACAATTATTTATGTTCAAAGGTCATGTAAGTTTAATTTCTTGATTCCAATACAAGGCAGGTTCTCTTAATGAAGTAGTATTTCATTTTAAAAATTAGCAATAATGCTGTAGGGTGGTCTTCACCTCTTTTGCGTAATACGGGAAGGACAAATAACACAAACTGTAAGACTTGTTTTAAACATAGAGACAATAGTGTTTCTAATAGTTGGTTTAAATTCATTGCTGCTTGGTGTCTACCTGGCTGGCTGACCAAGAGGTGGTTAAAGGAACTATTCTCAGTCCAGCTGCCTTATTGTTTTTCTCCTTCCAACTGTTCAATCTCCTCCTATTCCCAATGCTCACAAAAGCAAGCTTTCTGTCAGCAGACACATCTAGATTACATAATTTCTGTATCCACAACTGTGTGAGAGAAGCAGACCAGGACCGATTCCTCTGTGAGGTCGACTTTGCTTGTGTTCAATAATGCAGCTATTTCACAACCACAGCACACTCAGTATTGAAAAATCAGTAATACTAGAAAATTAAATTAAACATTTAGAGCCAACTGAAAAATCAGTAATACTAGGAAATTAAATTAAACATTTAGAGCCAATTGCACATTTTAAACAAAAAGAAAAATCCTGCTCAGTGCTCAAGTTCATGAACAAAGACAGACTTGGATCTAGACCAAAGTGAACACAAACGACCCAATAAAATCATTAAAGTGAATATTAAATGATTCATTGTGCATTTCCTTTCCCTTCATCAAATATAAAAAGTGAGTTTTTTCAGTAAGAAAAACCTCCCTGACTTTTACTATAAAAAACACATTCTGGTTATTAATAAGTTTCTTTGGAATTCTGTGTCAAGCTCCTTTGGGATCTGTGGTGAGTTCATATTAGATTAGCATAGGCATAGATTTTAAATACTACCAGAGCTTTAGGTTGTACTTTTTCTTATGACTTCTCCTCACTGCATTCCTTCTTCCCAGAAAATATTCGTTAGAAGGGTTTCCACAAATAAAATAAACTTAAACTTGTAATGGTTTAATGAGCTTCCAACTCTCTTCAAATAAAAAGGGGTCCCTAAAAGGTCCCAGATTTTGTTTAATATGTCATTCAGTCTAACAGTTTAAAGATATCAGAAGAAAATTTCTTGCAAAAGAAATCTCCTAACAAGCAAGAAACCTCTCCAGTTAGTAACAGGCAGTAACTCTCTTGGTGTAAGAAGGGATAAAAAGATGCTGTGACTTACGACCTAACGCAAAATGAATAGCGCTGTGGATTATAACTATACAGCTGAAGGAAAGCATCCACACTCCCAAGCTTTGATTAGAAATGCCTATTAAATACAGACTAACCACTGCACTCCAGTTTTAGGACTTTTTTTTCTTTTAAAGAGACAAGTTACTAACTAAATGGCCAGAGATTCTTAGACCTGACCAATTTAAGTTATATAATTAAACACCAAGGTACTTGGGATTCCGAGGGCATTGCAGAGTTTTGTCAAAGCATTAGTTATACTGATGTTAGAAAGAAGATTTCATAATTAGCCATGAAAACTCCAAGAATTATTACTATCTTAGAGCAAGTACTGTGTAGAAGGGTATAGTATTTACAGACATGCAAATCATTTTTCTATGGCTTACAAAGAGGAGCTTTTTCACTGAAGGTGGATAGGAATTCAGTGAAGTTCTCAATACAAAAAAAGCTCAAAAGATCTTGGAAGGTTCATGTACTGGAGTATAAAACAGTGTTAAAAGAAATACAAAGAAAGCACTCCAGATAGCAGCGTTCCTTACCAAATCATTTTCTAAGACACACACAGAAGGAGCTAGGAAAACTCTCAAGTTTCTGCAGGAAGAAGTTCAATTGGCTTGACTCAAGATGCAATTTGTTTCCTCTGACTAAGATGACCAAGGAAAATGAGCCTGTATCTCATTAATACTTTGTATGGTACAGAAAGCTTAAAAATAACTTGATTTCAAGTTGTTTAATAGACAGCTGTATGCATTTTGGAGTTGCTTTATTGTTGCTGCTGCTGCTTCTGCTGCTTCATAGGCATTCTACTTCAAACTAAAATAAGACCCAGCTGTCTTTTCTAAATTAATTTCAAGGACTCAAACGGGATCTTTATTCTTTAAAATTACTCTTTAAAGAAATAAAAAAAAAATCAGAATATAAATGGTTACAATTAGGCACTGAAATGACATCTGACACAGCAAGGATTCTGCCTTCCTTGTAACTGCAGCAGTGAATTGCCAGACTGTCTTTGAAGACACAGCAGCTAAGAAGCACATGACATTTTAACATGAAGAAGGCGAGTGACAGATACAAATGTGCAGTCCCATTAAAACTGAGAAACAGTTTTCCAGTCTCCCAGTGAGTTTGGCTCTCTTCAGGAATAAAAAAACCAAACGAACAAAAACACACCAAAACCAAACATAAAATCACCCACCAAACAAAAACAAACAGCTGTTTAAAAAAGCAGAAAAAAAAACTAACCACCAAACCCAAACCAGGAAAAGGCACTGGGCAGGAGGAAGGAGGGGGGACCAAAACCACCAGAAGTTGTTAATCACTTAGACAACAAGGTAAGTGGCAACAGTTTTATTCTCTAGCTAAAATAAAGAAGCCAAATAACCCCAAACAAAAACAAAAGCAACCACAAATCTACCGATAAGTAGTGCGAACACCTTGGTCTACGAAGGCAATGTGCAAAACACAATTACACACAAATTGAGATACAGAAAGATTTATCAGAATGATTTTGCAGGTCTCCATCCCTCCATGGTTTTTTTGCTTGCTTTTTCCTACTCACTTCAAGATAATAAAATCACAAGTCTTAAAATTCTTTAAATGAAGTTTTATATAACCAGGAGACACATTACTCTAGTCTGCAATAATTATGCATCATTATGTTTTCAAGGTCAGTGATTAGCTTTAATCTCACACCTACCAATTTTTCTGGGCAGATATTTATGAAATGTTAGGAAACATCTGCCATATTTCAAGCTATACAAGTATGCGTTCAGTCCTGAATACATAATCTTTTCAAAGAGGTGGTAATATCCTTCATCTGGGACTTACCAGGGCTCCACAGCTTTGGCTCCCTGTCAGAATAAAACTGATACAAAACCTTGTATCTCAGGCTGCAGGTTACAACTTTAAAACTAGTACTTTTATACCACCAAAATGTTAACAGAATATCTGTGAATTTTAACATCTGGGAATCATTTTTAAACAAATGTTTCTATAACTGATTTGCTCTAGGAAAACTTTTTGCAACTGTAAGAAACCTCAAATCAAACAGTTGAATTACTTTGATAAAACTTGAGAGGTAGGTTTGGAGTGAGAATCTGTCTGAAAACAAACAAAACAAAACAACACTCTCTGCCTCTCAAAAAATCCACTTGCCCAGGCTGAGGCAGATCATTTTGCAGGGATTGTGCACTAGATGGATTTACTCTACAGCTTGATGCACTCTTGTACTTCCATTTCTAAAAACAACAGAAATCAATGAGTGCATCCTTGCACATCACACATGCAACCACTCCTATCGCTCTTAGAAGTTATAAGTGATTATTCCTACAGCTTAGCCAATGTTACTTTGTCAATACAACTTAGTTTTAATGCAACCTAATTTCAATCCTTTGGTTACACAATCCTAGCACAGCAATAATAACATTGCCTTTAAGTAATTAATTCAGAAAATCTTAAGAGAAATGCAACAGGTGTAACATACTGTTTTATCTGCTTAAACATCGAGGTCACCTTGACATACCTGATTTTCTCCAATTCTCAAAATACACACTTACCAGGGAAACCTTCGAAAGTGATTCTATCCCCAGGTACTGCCCCGGGTGGGGGAGCCAAAATTTCCACTTTTTCTGGGGAGCTGGCACACATCACCATAGCCTGAGATACTACTCCTCTCATCTTTGCAGGCTTCAGGTTACAAAGAAGTACTGCCATTCGATTCTGCATCTTGGAGGAGGGAAACAAAAGGATGTGAGTATTTAACAGCCACATGCTTTTGGGGACTAATTATTTCATTATAATAAAAAAATTACAATGAAGAGACCTTAATATGGATAACAGAAGCACTTGTAAACAATTTCAATGTCTGCACATCAGTACTGTACAGCATAATAAATAAACCACTTAACAGTTGGCCAGTGAATAACTGAATAAACATTGAACTGCAACACACTCAATGGGGAAATACAATGTGCGTAATTCAGAAATCCACAATCCAAGCAATGTATTTCACCCACTGACATTTCAGAACATTCTCTAGTTGTTCCCATCAGCTGCTGCTGTTGAAAGGGCTCAGCACTGATTGTAATGGTCCACTTTACACTTCAGGTCCATATTCCTTTTAGTGTAACACAGATCTATCTAGACATGATACTTCAGAGCATAACTTCTGACTGCTGCACATACACAGAACCACCATTTGGCACATACAGTAGGCAAGCTAGAAGTTTTCACACCTGTGAATAACTTGCACTGCATACTGAAATGTTAATGAACATACACATTGGGCTGCCTAAACAAAACTAAAATCAGACTATACAAATACTACAGCTTCAAACACTGCTAACTTACCACATCAAACACTGCAATCATAATTCACTGCATTTTTGGTGAGTTATGTCTATAATCCTTGATCTAATGTAGACATCTGAATTTAAATACATGGTGGTATTCACATGCCAGGCCATCACATTTCTGAACACTTCAAAAACACAAGAAGATGGAAGCTGGCCATTAGTAATTTCCCAAAACCAGACACACAAACTAGCTGTTCCCAGAGAATGCGCATAAACACTCCCTAATTCTCTGATAATGAATACTCTGGATTATTATTTTCCAGACAGAAAACAGGTTCAAGAGAAAAGACTGTTACTGCCATTATAGTCCATACACTTGATGTTCATAAGTTTATTAAGAAAGGCTTTCAAGATTCTCTTTTCTATACGCTTTTTGCACACTGCAAATCCAGTAAGTGGACATTATCAGGTGATCAGTGCGGAATAACTATAGCATTCAGACATTTTTTTTTGCTGTTTAGAAACTTTGTGTCCTAAAATGAACGTTTGCAGTCTTACCATTGTGAAAGTATTTGAGAAAAACGTAGCTTTTCCACACTAAGATCAACGAATTCCTCCATGACCAGTTGCTCTATACAACACTGCTTTAAGTGCCAGGCTCACATCTGAATTTAGAAGCAGACTTCAGCCAATTCCCTCACTCAAACTTTTCCCAAGTCTTACACAAGCCAAGCATGTCAAACACAGAAGTGTAGAAATTTAAGAAGTGTAGAAATTTAAGAAGTGTAGAAATTTAAGAAGTGTAGAGACACAGTCTATTTAGGTTGAGGAAGTAGAAATACACCTCTCATCGTTCCACTTCTCTTTCAACCACTCACTGCCAGCTAAGTCAAATTTTCATGTTCTTGGCTGTACTCCTTGCTAAACAGCCTATAAAGAAAGTTGGAAGACAAAGGTCTCACAAGGTCAGATGTTACAAAGCAGTAACTAAGGGTTCTCTATGACATACTAGGAACCCTAAAGGGAGAATCACAGCTGTTTGGTTTAGGTGTCTATTGTCGACCAATAGCATCACAGAGGAGTTAGAACAGTATCCCAGTATACCAATACTGCAAGGATAAAGGAACTAGTTTGGGGTAAGGGTACTTCTCTAATTTCTGTCAAATGTTATTAAGCTTTATTTCCATTTGTATTTTGTTTCTGTTTTCATGAGTGTAAAAATCTCTTACCAGAATGAAAATGCATCCTATAAATAAACAAAGGTCTTAAGACACTTTAGGAAAGCAAAAAAAACGTAAGCATAGAATTTTGTCAATACCTGATCCAGAGGAACATGTTTCACTAAACCACTGACAACTGTCCTTGGACTTCCTTCACCAACATCCACTTGTTCCACATACAAGCTGTCTGCATCTGGATGCTTTTCAGCAGTAATAATGCAGCCAACACGAAGATCCAGACGAGAAACATCTACAGGTTTTGCATCACTACTTCCAGCAGCTGGCTGCTGTTTCTTCTCTTTCTTTTCACCTATCAAAGGAAGTTGAATTCATGAATTATTTTTTAAAAAGTGTAAGTAATGTACATGAATATCACAAGGGAACAGCAAGCTACAAATGTGATCTAATGTAAAACACAAACAAAGAGGTTAGCACCTCTATTACTAATTTCTAGGGGAGAATCATCATACACTCCATTTTAGATTGATACTCCAAATAATTAACAGCTTAGTACAAACGTAATTTCTTGTTTGTACAGTGGAGTCATTCTTAATATAAGTGTAGCTACCACGGATGTAAGTGACATACACTTTGCCAATAAACATGATAGCACCCTTTCACTGATTAGCAATTAGCAGTAAGTCTAAACAATCACAAGCCATCAGGTTACTAATGCTTAACAACAGCTCCTGGCTAAGTTACAGCAATTGCACTGTCACAGCTGCAAAGCAACCCTTGAAGATGACCTTAGCTAACATCCTTCACTTCCCAAGCATGTTTGAGATATTCTTAGTCTTGACATTTGATAAAGTTTTGGAAACAAATTCTACAGATTACTTTGATAGTTCAACACTAGACCTCCATAAAAATGCATGTTCAGGGCTACTACTTATTGTTCATGCTCTATTTCACCTTTAGCAGTCACTGGAAGGAAAAAGCAAAACAGATTGTTGTCTAAAAACTGAGGGAAACAACAATCGAAGAAAGTTTTTCTTTTCCTTGCTAACTGGCCACTGAATAATTGAATAGTTAATTGTTTTATATTTACAGCTCTGTGGAGTACTGGTTTATTAAAGGCTGCAGAACATCAGAAAATATGAAGTAGTTATAAGCCTGCCTACAGCTCCCCCAAAAAAATCAGAGATACAGTGTCCTATCAGCATAATATCCAAGCTCTGCAATGCTGTACAAGTCAATCCACTGCAAACTAAGAACAATTTGAAAAAGACAGTGATTGTAAAACATGAGTTGAAGTTACAAGACAGGTACCTGTAGTACAAGTACAGGTACCTGATCCAATAATTTCTGACATAACTTCTCAATTGCTTGCAACAATTTTCCACAAAGATAAAGCAGCACTCTCAGAGGATCAGCTGCTGAGCTCTAAGCAAACCTAAAACCAGAAAGCTACCCATTCAGACAAAAACTTCTGTAANGTCCATGTGTGTATTTTGGTTTTGCTTTTTTCTGTAGTGGAGTTTGGGGGTGCTTGGGGTCTTGGGTTTTTCCTTCTTTGTTTCAAATAAGGGAATTCATTATAGTAAAACAAATCTGGCATCATATTTAAATAATGACATGTAGCTTACATCATGGTCTTCATTAGCTTCAAGTACTTCCAAGATTTTAAGAGCTAGCATATGATTCTTCCTACTGTGGCTGTACGAACTGCCTTTTCTGTGTCCAAAATGATTCAAACGCGCTTGCATAAATGGATGCCTTAACTGTTTATCATAGCTAAGAAAACTGAAATACCCTGAAATACCTTTTTTTTCTACTTTTTCTTTCTTCTTCTTTTCTTCATCTTCACCTTTAATTTCATCTTTGGAACTAGGAGGTGATGCAACTGCAGTAGGCTGTGGAACACTGTCAGAAAACGCTGTAGAAGTGGTTGAACTAGGAGGAACTGCAATCTGTTTTACTAAAATCAAAATAATAGAAGTTAGGAAAAGTACCAGTACTTTGAAAACTATGAGATTTTAAAGAAACTAACAACAATTAAAAAGAACTTAAAATGTTGCTGTCAGGTAGTGAAGAACATTACAAAACATTCAAAAGGGAAAAAGCACTAAATACAAGAAAACATAACCAAACATCACCTGTTTCTGGAGTTTAATCCAACATCGCTAACTTTGCTACTACCTCCTTGTTTCTTATTTTTGTTTGTCTAGTTTCAGTTTCTAGCTCCTATGTCTTCTTGTATTGCAGATTACTTGACAATTGCCACGTATATAATAATTTTTACATTATAACCAGACCGTTCCTCAGCTCCTTTTTCTGATTAACTAGAGCCAGAGAGGCTTTTTTGGAAATACTTTTAAAAAAGGCATGCTGGATCCAAAACACTTGAGTTTTGTTTATTCTCCTTTTTTAATGTAAATTATGTAACTGTGGTGGTGATCTGAAGAGAGCTTCACAGAGGAGTGCAAAAAGATAAAAACAGGCTGGTCTTATTGAAACACAGAATCAAAAACCAGAAAACAATGGGTTTGAATTTCAAATTACCACAGTTTTTATAAGAAGTCACTGCCCAACTGTAGTTTGTGCTATGGTTCGGTGAGGATTTTTCAGTACCACTGGATTAAATACTCTGAGTACCAAGAAGTGTTAAACATCCAGCTATTATCAAAGTATTATAAGGCCTCACTGTCATTGGTCAAAATTCAGAACTTAAGGAAAGCATTAAAAAAAGCAAACAAAGAACCACTTCCATGTCTGATTAAGATCTGGCACATGTACCCAGGCTTGCAGTTCACTAATGTGTTAGAACTGAGGTATTTTGTCATAGGCATGGAAGCTAGGAAAACCCAGAATTTGTAAGAAATGTTCTAGAATCCTATATAGAAAAAAATTAAAAGAATTAAGGTAGCTTTGATTATGGTTTGTGCTAACTACATCTCTATTTTATAAGGATAGGACTTTTTCCCCCACCTCCATTTCGAATTTCTGCCTGAATCAGCTCCTGTTTTAGCCCTTCAATTTCTTTCTTCAGCTTAGCATTTTCCACTCGGAGCTTCTTCTCTTCTCTGAGAGATGCCTGCAAGACTAAAGTTGACATTACATTAAAAATGACAGGTTTCAATAATCAGCAGTGGAGTATATATTCAGAAATATCTGGGAATCTTTTGGAGTATATATTCAGAAATATCTGGGAATCTTTTGATTGAAAAAGGTGATTTTTATAATATTTGGGTAACTCCAGTTGCCTTCCAATACAAAACACTAGCTCCCACTCCCCTAAACAGACTAACAAGAAAAATTGTCAAGAAACCTATTAGAAAAAGCTTGAAATTTTTTGCAATATGAAGCACCTTCATTCGCTAACAGCAAAACATACAAAATCTTTTCCAAAACTGAAGATATGATACTTTTGAGAGAAACCTCTAGTGGTCAGAAAGCAGGAACACAGACAAATGCATGGGCTCATTCTTTGTGACTCCCTTTCCTCCTGTCAGATGGATTCGTGTCCTATCAAATTTCCATAGTCTCTATCTCTAATCCTTCCTCATTCTTCAGAATAAGCAGCTTCAAAAAAGCCCACAAACCACAAGACAGTGAAGCATTGCTGCTATTACAAGCTCTGTCTTGGAGAACTTGAAACATGCTTCATTTTGGCTGGCAGCACCAAGGAAGTTGTCCATGTTCACTGTTTCATGAGTATTTCATTATCATAAAACAGATGATTTCTTACTAGCTTTCTCCTTCAGTAGGGCAATTTGTTGCTTGAGGTATTCAATAACTTGATCAGCCTCTGCACCCTTCTGCTCCAGTCTGTTCAGCACTGCGTTGCTGGCTGCCATCTTTACCAAGAAACGGGCTAAGAACCTAGAAAAAAGACAGCCTGAAATTGATGTCTTTTTAATGGAATAACACTACCATTTCTGTCCACGTGAAGCAGTTCTAACAATCAGTTGCTGAAAAAGAAAATTTGCTGAACAAATTGGGCTATCACCCCTTGATGCAAAGATCAAACAAAAAAGCAGCATTAAATAGATGTTTGATGACTACATTCAAGTAGTTTGGAAAAAAAGCCACTTTTCTATCCAGCTGCACAGAAGATTTTACCTTCTCTGAAAGGAGAAAGGTTAGACAGGAGAACATCATGTCCTCATTTTAGCTGAAGAAGTCATCAAGTGTACACAGGATTTCACTGAGACTAAGAAAACAAACATTCCATAGACAAATTTTTTCTAATACATTTATTCACAATATGCCACAGACATCATACATTACTGTGATTTTGGTTTTAAGCAGAATTTATCAGTATTATTACTGCATTTATTGCAGGTTAACTCTGTCAGAGTTACTATAAGACCGATCTGGTGATAGGGCAAGGAGCAATGGGTGCAAACTGGAACACAGGAGCTTCCATATAAACATCAGAGGGAACTTGTTCACAGTGAGGGTAACAGAGCATTGGAACGGGCTGCCTCATGGCAGTTGTGGAGTCTCCTTCTCTGGAGATGTTCAAAACCCACCTGGACATCTTCCTGTATGACTTGGTCTAGGTGATCCTGCTGTGGCAGGGGGATTGGACTAGATGATCTTTTGAGGTCCCTCCCAATCCCTAATGATTCTATTTTGATGGTTTTACTTTATTTCCACTGAAATGGAAGGCCAGGCACACAGACAGCAGTAATGAAAAAAAGGTATTTCAGAGTATTTTTGTGTTCTGAGCTATGGTAAACAGTAGAAAACTCAGAAGACCAATAAAGGCATGAGCATGAGTAAAAGGTGTCTAGTCTTCTTTTCAGATATTCAACTCCTTTTACTGGGTTTTTCTAATGTTCCAGAAACTAGCTATGCCTTGTGTATGGCTCTTGTTTGTTGACAGCAACCAAATTTGGCCTCTTTCCTTCTCTGCCACAAATGCGTCTCATCCTAAAAGCTCACACAGTAGCAACAGGATGATGAAATACAGCTACAGTCACTGGTACCTGAAGCAGACAAAACTTTTAAGCTCCTGCTTCCAATTTAGATGAAAAAGGAATCTGTACTCATCTGTAAAAATCAAGAAATCTGATTGTGGTTGGGAAGCAAAGATTGCTTGACCATCAACTGCAACAATAAGAATTGCCAGGAACATGCCAATCCAGATGCATGCACTGGTTCCTCAACTCATGAGAGCCCCCAGAATTCTTTTGCTCATACTAAATTGGCACAAAGCCCCTGGTTTCACTCCAAGATTATTCTGACACTACGAACTAGAACTAGTTTGAATGTCCAGTGTTAAAGTCCTAATGCCTGTTTGAATTTGCTACAAGAGCCATGCTGAAGATGAAACAGATTTAGAAATAAGTGAAAGATAAACAGAGTTACACTCCTGTCAATGCCAATGTACCACCTTTGCAGCACATTTGGCATCAACTCATATTTGGTATCTGATCTTGTATTGCAAATAATGTCATCCTCCACAGCTATGTATCTTTAGCCTTTTGTTTATTACTAAAAGACAATGAATCAGAAATAGAGTAATTATAAGTTTTCAAAATTTACAAAGCTAGAGAATACGTTGGATGATGCATGGGGTGTATTGCTCCTGCAAAAGTGATGAACTGAACCAACATCTTGCATTCTCTGCAATTTAGTACCATTGAATTCTGTTTTATACACACTGTTTCACTTAAAGATGTGAGAGTATTACCACCATCACACCTTCCATTCATCGTAAACAGACTTTTCTTTTGAAAGAAACTCACTCTTCTAGAAGTAAGAGCAGTAAAGTCATCTCTCCAGGACAAGAAAAGTCACTTCAATGTTCAAAAGAATCTCTGCTAAATAAGAAAATAATTTCTTTTCATGTGCAGTCTGAAAACAGATTTGTAAAAAGAAAACAGTGATTCCAAAAAGTTATTGATTTGGATGTCAAACAGAAACAGACATAAAACTATTACTGCACAACACAGCATCATACAAAGCCTGGGGTGTTCCTGTCTGCATACCAGTTAGATTGCTTGCAAGCTACACATTTTCTCAGGAGAACACACTACTAACAGTGGAAACTTTGCCAACAACAACAGAAATGCAACTAAAACTTCAAAGTCAATAGAATTGGTACATTTTATAGGTTTTAGCAAAGTTGGCTAACAAACTGAAGATCTGGAAATGAAGTTACATGGTTCCAATGGGTAGACATTTTCCCACTTAAAAATACGAGATTTACAGACATTTATTTAACAACACCACAAAGGGAGAGGTGTTTTCCATACTAATATAAAGAATGAACTGGCTGAAATGAAAGGCTGCACAGACACAGGAGCCCATACAGCAGAATGATAAAATGCTATCTAAATAGGCACAACAAAAACCCAGTTAAGACCCACCCCTTACTATAAAACACAAAACACATCTAAACTGCTAACATTGCAACAGTCAAAGGTTCCAGTCAGTGATGTATTTTAAATTTTTTTAACCTTTCTCCCATTTCTTTGGCCCTCTATTATTACTCTGACAACCACTCCATCTGTTGGCAACACACAAACTCAATACAGGAAAGAACATCAGGACTAATGGAGCTTAAAAACAGTGCTATCTGCTTTGCAGAAAATGTTCTAGAGTAAATGAATGTAATTTCATACAATTGTGGCCAACAAGATGTTTTCACTTGAAATGAAACATAGTTCTGAAAAACAAGGGAGTAGCTACATTGGCACCTGAAAAGGGTAATCTTGGTTGCTCAGCTAAAGGAAACTGTTTAATCTCAGATCTCTGAGGACTTTTACCTGAAAGACATTCAGAACTGCTCAAGATCGCACCTGCTCTACTATAATGGAAACTCAATCTTTAAATGAAAGACAGCTCCTGTAGTTTATATATATACTGATGTTATATATATATAACACATCAGTGTTGTTTAATTGATCATCATTCTACTTTCTAATTAAGAGTTGCCTATCTTTTTTTAAACAGAAAGCACTGGCTACTGCACTCCCTTAAGTAGCTGCAGCACCTCGCAGGAGAAGAGAGGCAGTCTTCTGCTTTGTTTCTCAAGGACACTTAATGTGGAAGAGTCCCCGAATTGTCAAACTCTATAATAAAATCAAGATTTCTCATACAGTACAGATAACGCTTTGTATGTGTTTTACAAATGTTGTTTTATCAACAATGGCCTTGACCTTAGAAGGCATCCAGACCAAAAAGTGAAGACACCAAAAAGACGCTGAAAACATAAACCCTGGTATAGCTTACTATTCAATAGCAACATTTTCTGTTTTTAAAAGCAAGAAAAAGACAAAAGCCCCATAAAATTAATGACAAGATTTAAAGCCTGAACTCTAAAAATTGGCTTTGGATCCTATCCATAGCCCAAACATGGAACCAATTCTTTTCACTATTGAAAAAAAACAATCATTTTACCAAAAGAAACCCCCAAGGCATTTTATGTGAACTGATTCCTAAAACTCAACATAATTAGCTCTAAGCATTCTGTTTTCCAGCTGGAAGTTTAAAAAAAACCTCAATACTTCGAACTTCTCGGTTTCTTCTTGGGATGTTTTGTTGATGCTAACACACAATCCAAGATAACTAATGATACAAGATCTAACCTGCAGGCTGCCTACAGATCAGCACATCAGTGATGGAACTTTACTTCAGAATTTTCAATTCAGTCAAGTTTTCTGCTGCTTGCTTAACAGGAATCTTATTTCTTGTTCTCATTCCTTCCCACAGGCCTTAACGCAACACAGCCAAACACCAAGTGTGTTTCAGCCAGTCACTCAGAGCGTGCTGAAATAAAAAATTGCCAGATTTTGTCTCAAATGATGCAAAACAAAATCACACAACTGCCTCATCTCTTCTTCTCCCACATGTAACTCCTTCACAGTAAGAGGGTAAACTTACACAGCTCACCCCACCGAAGCAGGACTCGTTACCCATCATTGCTCTTTGTTTCATGCTGGCTATCGAGGAATCAAGGATTTCTACAGCAAAGCAAATCCTACTGATCTCTAGCAACAGGCTGCCAGCAATCACAAAATGGCAAAGAAGGCATGAAATACACCTTGCAGAACAATGATGTGTTTATGAAGAGCTGCCATGCAAGACCTAAGCTCAGGAAAGGAACCTCTAAAGGAGAAAATAAGTTTGCAAAAGCATGTTTGCTTTTCAATTCAGATGTGCTCATAATAAAAGTTTGTTGTTACAAAGCAGAACCCATGGGATCAGCCCTATTCTGAAAGTTTATCAAATGTACCTCCTACCATCCTAAATAAAGTTTCTTAAACTATAGAAAAATATTTAATAGCAATTCCTCCCCCTAAGCTTCTTGCCTTAAGTTTCAAGCAGTTTCCAGCTTTTTCTCTCCTTTGTCTCGAGACAATTTACAGTGGCCAACTTGTACAGCAAAGTATTCTATTTTCTGTAAAAGACTGAACATACCAACAATCACTTTATTCCTCAGAAAAGTATGTTCAAAGACCTCTATCTGAGCATCTTTTTGTAGTATGGTCATTTCTGGCAGATAATCTTACAAAACCCCATAAATAGAACAGAGCATGCCAGCTGTTTGCCAGATTCTGTTTTCCTATGCTTTGCACCTCTATAAACTGTCAGAACACAATGAATCAGATTGAAGAATCTTACACCTCACCTTTTATTCTGCAAGGTAAAGAATAGTACTGAGCAGATCCAAACAGAAGAAAAATCGTGGAAACACGTTATCTTTTGCTAAGCTATTGAGGGTGAATCAAGATTCACGCTTAATCAAAATAAAATAATTCTCTCTTACTAGTTTCTCCTAACATCTGATAAAGTGCTCTGCACCTGATGCCATAAATGTCTTTTGACAAAAAGATGCTCACCTACACACTTCTCTGCACACAGCACAGAGACCTACAAAATGTTTTCAGGCAGAACAATGGCAAACACAGAATGATCACAGAATAATCACCAAGTCCGACCATACTCATAACAGCAAAAAAACTAAATAACTGAGAGACTGAAAAACACAAAGTAATCCCCTCCATGCCTGCCACTGCAGCAAGTCACAAAGCACCATGGCTAGACATTTCTTAAATACCTCCAGGAATGGTAACTCAATCACCTCCCTGGGAAGGCCATTCCAGTGCCTTCAGACCACTGCTCCTGGTTCCATCACCAGCTACTAAGGAGAAGAGACCAACACTCATCCCTCCACAACCTCCTTTCAGGTTGTTGTATAGGGCAATAAGGTACCCCCTCAGCTTCATCTTCTCCAAACTAAACATGCCCAGCTTCCTCAGCCTCTCCTCATATGACTTGTTGTCTAACACACACACATCCCCCAAGCTTGTCAGCTCTCTTCTGGAGACATTACAGCATCTCACCAGAAAAGGCCTCGCTAGCAATGGTAGCACAGTAACAACAAAACAAAAACCCACTGAATTTTACAGTATTTTGAGTGACACAGATAAACTGCAGTGTAAAAACTCAAATTGGAGAACTTATTATCCAACAAATCACCATGGGACAGTGATTTTCAATACTAGATCAGTGATTGCCCAGCAGGTACTAGAGATGTGACTGTACAGAAGATCAAATGACATTTCAAAGATTATTCTTGTCTTTTTAATAAGTAAAATGGAGTACATCCTGAAATGTGAGAAGGTTGGCAATAATTTTGCAGACTTACAATTCTAAAAAGCTGTAGGAATTCTACCTTACTCCTTCTGTCCAAACTAGTGATTGCCATAACTAGGGCTTGAATCAGGGTTTTTTAAAGTGCATTCAAATACAATTTTTCAAGTATTCATAAACTATGTTTCCTTAGGTAGTCAGTATTGAAAGCTACTTGCCAAGCACAAGTTTTAGTCAAAGCTGTAGATTTCTGCCATATGTTATTTCAACTCACATCTTTTGCACCGAGATAGAACAATTGCTCTGCAGATTTCCAAACAACTAATGTAGCTACTACAGTCCATCCAATAGTGATGCCAATCCGAAGTAAGGACTTACTAGCTCCAGGGACTTACAGTCCAACCCTCTTGGCTGACAGACAAATCAGGCTCAATCCCACACAGTTCTAAGAGCCCATCCCTGTGCATTTTAAAGGGTTGTAAACAGTAAAAATACACACAACCAAACTTCTTGTGTTAAAAAATAGTGCAGCACAAAAAAGATACTTATTTTCCTTAAATGTGATGGAATATTCCTTGAAGGCGGCTCATCCACTGGAATAAATTTTGAGGTAAAACAAGTTACTCAGTAATGATTGTTTTTTTAAACAAGAACACAAGTCTGTCTTGACACGGAAGATGCACCAATGGCACTAACAAGACAGGCAAAAATCAAGTACATCATATGCAAAGAACTAAGACAGGGAGGTCTGAAAACAAATAAAGATATAAACACGTAAATGGCGGGTGTCAGGGGTCAGAAGCAAGGCTCTGCTCACTGTCATCCAATGATAGGACAAGGGGGCAACAGGCATAAGCTAGAGCATAGGAGGTTCCACATAAATATGAGAAGAAACTTCTTCCCAGTGAGGGTAACAGAGCCCTGGAACAGGCTGCCCAGGTGGGTTGTGAAGTCTCCTTCTCTGGAGACGTTTAAAACCTCCTGGACATGTTCCTGTGCAACTGGATCTAAGGAATCCTGCCTTGGCAGGGAATTGGACTAGATGATCTTCTAGGGTCCCCTCCAATCCCTAACGTTCTGTGATACTGTGATTCTTTTTTTTTTTCTAAATTTCAGACCATTATGACAGCCTTAACTGGAATTAAAAAGGATCTTTTGGATCTGTACAGTAGACAGCACTACAAACAGAAGTTGAAAATAAACTTCATTTTAGTATTTTGCTCAACTTTGCATTTCAAGACTTAGTAGATGCCACAACATTTAAAAACTGGATCATACATATCTTAACACACTACAGCATTCACAATGTTAAGACAAACTAAGCATCTACAATTTCATTCACATTGTGGCTGTAAGCTTGTACTATGCTGATATTCTGGGAGAAGTTTCTAGCAATCCTTGTCAGAGCCCAATTCTGAATTAATTTTAGACTCCTTCTCCTCTTTGAGCAGACACCCCAAGGACTAAACAAAGCAGAGACATGACTACAGGAAGCTCTGTCCAGGTTATAACACATGTCAAGCAGTTGTGGTTTGTAACAGAATTATTGCTTTCAGAGCTACCAAAAGTATTCAGTAACAAAGACTGTACACAAGTTATATGCAACTTAATTTATTAATTTGAGAAGACTGCCTCATAATTCAAAAGACATGAATGGCTCACAACATGGATCAAGAAAAGCAACTTCTTTGTACTGCTTGATTTAAGCCTCAACAGGTTATGCACCCACTGTATTTGCCAGGCCCCCTGGAAGTTCTGCAGAGATTCATCTGGTTGTGCTTTAAGTGCAGGCTGAAATTTAAGTAGCAGCTTATATGCCAAAACGGTTGGACAGCCTTATGTATTTTTTCAGCTGTGTGTATCTCTTGGATCCTGCTGCATTAATATTTTAATACTACTATCAGAATCTTGTGCTAAGTGACCACCATGTGCAGAAGGAATTCTCACACAAATCCCATAATGGAAAAGACATGACCACCACAACACACTACCTTGTTGCTTTGACCTTAAGCACTCATTTCCAAACCCAAAATACATTCAGTTCTTTGGAATAGAACATTTACGTAAAAATATGGCAGGTTTTCTGTTATTTATAAAAGGTTCATTTTCCAACAATGATGTATCCAGTGGCTAACCCTGAATGAATAAATTAAATAACTAAAGAGCTGCTAGCCTCAAAGTATCCTCATAAAATTCCCTCCACCAGTGATGGGCTTATAAATTCAGAAAAGAGGCAGACTCAGCTGCATCTGGACTAGTCTGTCAGGTCAGCATATGCCACAGGAACTCAAAGAATCTGCACTGCAGTTCACCCTCTAGGGTTTACCATGGAGTTAGAGCCATAGATTACTGTGGTAGCTTTAGAGTAAACTACTCAGCAGTCAGATAGCATAAGAATAACCAGAAATTGCACTGAAATCTACCTGTTGGTATCAAAGCAGAAAACAGTATCTTAGTTACTTCATTGATTTTTGTAATGAACAGGCACAACAGCTAATAATTTTATTCTCATTAATAGAAACCCCCCTACTCCAATTCTATTTGGTCTAATATTTTGAAAAACAAATCAGTCTGCCCCGACTGATAAATCAAACTTCTGACTAGTGTAGTTAATCTGTGTGACAGAGAGAAAAGACCTTCCCAAACCGAAACCAGCAGCCTTGAAAGGTTTATTTTGGGCCCAATTTCTTTTCTATGCTCTAGAGGGGAAACTTAAGAAGTTTTGTATTACCTTTTAGCATACCTTGAAAACTCAAGCTACTATAAGGCAGTGCTCCCACGTTTTTCCTTACTGTGTTCATTTAA
The DNA here is from genome assembly GCA_013397515.1 of Upupa epops. Taxonomy (NCBI): domain Eukaryota; kingdom Metazoa; phylum Chordata; class Aves; order Bucerotiformes; family Upupidae; genus Upupa; species Upupa epops. The sequence goes on along the minus strand of VZRI01006342.1, from coordinate 44,841 downwards.
CATTTCATGCCTTCACTCACAAAAACAATCACACACTGGTACTGAAAAGAACTTTAGTTATGAGCATCAGTGTTAGTAATTATCTGGTTTTATGAATACTCAATCACCTAATTTCAAAGTATATATACTCATTAGTCCTCTGGGCACAGTCCAGCATAGCTAACATCATGAGCAAGTTAACAGTAAATTAGTCTAGGCAAGCTTCTATGAATACTCCTGCTCTACTTGATGCGAAGGACAGCAATACTGCATCTTTCAAGGGTACCTAGAAAATACACAGTCCTGTAATTGCTTTTCAGAACCTTCTCTGAAGCTGTGTGTGGAAGCATTTGAGGTTCTCAGCTTTTAAAAATGTCTGGATGAAAATTATTTTCCCCTTTTGTAATACTAGAACTTCACAGAGAAAATAAACAAGCAAATCCCTCTTGCAATGCCATCTCGGGCAGAGAGAGGACTGATGTCATCTATTAAGACTGATGGCACCTGACATACATATCTACTCAAAGTAGCTTTTAGGGAACGGCCACATTTCATCCACAAATTCAAAACTTCTTTTATTTCCATAGTTTACGACAAGTTGAGCTATATTTTCATTTTGCTGTGTTCCACACTATTCTACTAAAAATCCCACCATTTAAACACAGTTGTTTGCAATTACAGTACTAGGTTTAGCATTTTCAGAAAGTGCAGGTAAGTTCTCAGTACAATTTAACTACAAGCTATAAGTAAAGGAAAAGAAATATGTGCCTAGTTTTCATCATTAGCATTATTTTATAGATGCTCTCATGAATGCAAAGTTCCTTACCCATTGTATTATAGCAAGGTAATTCAACCTCTAGCAAAAGATTCATTTCTTTGGTATACAATTCAGTGTCACAACCTAGTTGGTAACAGTGACTTTCCTCGTGTGTGACTGTTACCAATTACTAGAGCACTTCACATAGATTTCAAACCTTACAGTAGGATGAGCACAAACATGAACTTACAGACTTCATTCCAGAGCAGCTGCTACCAAGCCAAAATGTGCCTCTTGCAAGCCGTGCACAAACCCATGCACTCCTGTGGGAACAGCAATCCCCAACTAGATTGGCCAACAGTTTCTGAAAAGATCTGCTCACTTATCTTCAGTGTCTGAAACAAGATCCTACTACAAAGCTGTATATTAAATTGTAATTGAGAAACATTCTGGAAGAGGAACCAGATCCAATGGCTATGGATCTTTTCCGAGACAGAGTCCTGAAGTCAGAGCTAATCTTTAAGCTATTAATTCATACTCAGTTGAAGTTACGTTGGGAAAGCTCCTGATGAGAAGGAAATGGAAATACAAGTATTCTATAATGAGTAGTTTAATGCCAAAAGATTGTACCAAATGATCTCAAGAAGAGGTTTGCTAACTCAAGGCAATTTTTGGTAATGTTTTATGCATTGCCAGACACTTTCAAATTTAAAAAGCATGTGAAGCATGCTTCAGCTGCAGGCAAGCAGTTATTAGACGAATTTTTCTCTAATCCTGAATAGAATCTGTGTCAGGTTTTTTTTCCCAGCATTATGAGGAAAGAAGAATGGGTTCATTTACACGAATTTTGTTTAACAGATGATGGTTAAATACAGCACATATTGCTTTCTTACACAAGTGCTAGTTTGAGATTTGCTGTCTAAAGTTTTTGATGTCAAGGAACACTGTGTAGACTGTTCAACTATATTGAAGTGGCACGAGAACCTGAGTTTTATGCAAAGTTGTGCAGTGTTACAAAAATTGCAAAAGCTGGGTCAGCAGAAGCTCTCTGCTTTCTGAAATGTGTCTCTGAAAATTGTACAGAGCAAAGAAGAATGTATCCAATTCCCATTTCAGTAAGCTATCAAGACAATTTATTTTAGAAACGGCAAACATCAAGAGGTGAGGGCCACCGCTGTTACAGACTCCACTGCTATGTTTAATCATCAGTGGAGATCTATTTCATGACTCTAGGCTGTAAATGTTAACCTTCATATAGGCAGGCAGAGAAGACTTCCTTGCTTATCCCTATAAAAGAAACTCATATCTTTATTAAGAATATTCATGCTCTGCATGGTCAATAAAGTTATTTGGACAAACATCCCTTCCTCAGTTTCTATGGACAGAATGGGTGACCTACCCTTACCAGAAGGCCACCAACTAACTGATAATATTTTGAGAAAACACGATGAAGCAAAACAAATCATAAATGTGCAAGTGAACACCAGGAAGCTACTCTGCTCTGAGAATTCAAAGAAAACATTGTTTAGATGCCGATTTCTTATCTTAGTTATTGTTATCCCCTCCCCACCCCCCACCCCCTCACTCCCCATTCATATCCTATGGCAGGGGAAAAGATCTACTGAAGAACAGAAGAGGAATAGAGCTAAGGACATTCAAGAGCAAGACTATGCCTGATTTAACTGTTCCTCTTCTTTTTCTATTTGAACCACCCAGTTATTTTAATTATGACACTGAAAAATGAAACTACCAACTATTTTACAAACTAGCAATAAGAAAGTTAAGAAGATGCTACAATCTGAGCCAGCCACTATCTGCCAATTCTGAAACTCATGCCTTTCTTCAGACAGAAAAAAAACAAAATCAAAACAAGTATTTACAAAAAAGCCATATAATTTAAACTGATTTCTTTTTGTGTTGGCTGATCATGTGGCGTTGCCGTTATTATCAGGCCCAGGCCATGATATGCACCATAAGCAAATGTCCTGTAGAAAACTGAAGAGAGATCTTGCACACTGAATTTTGTTAGCAGAAACATCAGCAATGGTCCTGCCTAAAACCAGTTATAATCACTTACAAACTTGTAAGCACACTGAATTTACAAGCATTGGTCAAAAGTATACAGCATGTTCTGGCAACTTTTCTTATTTAAACATAACCACGGACTGTTTAAGAATGCTCAAATGAATGCAATGATGATCTCAAAACGCTTGGGATCTTTACAGTACCCAAGAAACTAGCATGGTATTATGCCCATAAAGTGCTTTCCCTTCTTCTGTTTACTCAACTGACTGGAACCAGGGAGGTAACCTTGCAAAATGTGTCATGCTGGACATTGACTTCACCTTTAGATGACTTAATAGCTCAGAAAGTATAAAGGAAACTAACTACTGAATGAACCAGTTAACACACCACATTCATTATAAAGAAAAACTTCTCAGCTGGGAAACTATTCCCTTGCCATGCCTCTTCACTCTATTTGACAGGAAAAAACAAACAGAAAAAGAGAATCAGCTCAAACTTGTGATTTCTCTAGAAAAGAAGTGTAAGGGAGAAAGTGAGACAGGAGAATGTAAAGGAGAGGCAAGTGGGAAAGACATAACTAGCCACATTTTATTCTAGGCAAACCATGTCACCCCTCAAAAGGCTGTGCAAGCAGTATCTACATTGGACTCCTGCATACAAAAGACCATCCACAATTGCCAGAGATCTGCTTTTGTTCAGATTCTCTTTTCCTGCCTCTCAGCTTCTAAAGACACTTCAAAGATGAAAATTCAAAGATCAAAAAGCTTGAAAGAACTGTTGTTTAGTCTATAAAAGAGAAGATAGATGGGAGACTTGTTCTCATTTTTAAATGCAAAGGAAGTTGGTATGAGAATGGGACTAAACTGTTCCCCAGGTCTAGTGCAGACAGAAAAAAGCAGGAAGATTATGTTAGATATCTGGAAAACATTCAAGTAAAAGTAAAGGAATGAACAGGCTGCCTACAGAGGTTGTGGAATAGTCATCACTGGAAGGTTTTAAAAACAGCTTAGGCAAACATCTGTCAGAAATGATTAAGGTGTAATAAATAGGATTGAACTTGAGAACTTTTGCTCCTCGTCCGCTAAGGTTTTTAATTACACTCAGCATTACAAAACTAGTATTCCCCCCTTTTTTATCCCCGCGTTTCATTTAACTTTAAAAATGTGAAACCTACACTAATAGTGGTATTTCCACAGTTTTAGGAGAATAAAACACTTCAAAGAGCAGAATAAATAAACAGCTCATGAAGTAAAGCCCCAATGTGTTAATCTGACATTCATTCTGAAGAAATTACCCGCTAACATCATAATGCAGGTAGTACTCTATTGTCTTCTTCTCCAAGAGAAAATTACGAAAATGTTAACTGACAGCTCACTGATCTGAGATCATCAAGCCTAGTCAGTAAACGACTGTGCAGTTTCTACTTAAAGGAATTTTTTTTAAAGGAAAAAGCAGAAAAGTAATTTTATTCTTTAAAAACATTAACATTTTTAAAATATCAAACAATGAAGGCAGATGCTGCTTTAAGTAGTATCCAGCAGGCAACTTTGTAAAAAACAAGAGCAGGAAATGGGTAGAATGCCACCAATACGCCTTGCATGATGTAGCATTACCCACAGGACATTTTATAGTTCTTTTTTCAGGAACGTATAATATTGTGAAACTCCCTGGTCAGCAGCAAGTCAAAGACTCTGGTAGATCAGAATGCTTTGATTTTAAAAAAAGTGTGATGGATTTAAAGCACTTTGCAATGCTTAGAAGTCCTTAGGGTTTGTTTGCTTCTCCTCATCACACCACACAATTAACTCAATTAGTAATCTTCTTGGATAACAAATATAATTGAAATAAGAACAATACATTAAACAGACTCCAGTCAAATGTATTTAGGAGAAAAAAACCCCAACATTATAGGTTACAAAGACCATCTCCTAAGTATGTATGGAGTAGCATCCATAGGATGTTTGACCTTCCTTCGATAAAGAAGCCCTTGCTTAGGCTGCTGTTGTTAAATTCATACTACATTGGAGCTATAATTTTGTCAAAGAAACCGCATCACACCTTTCTGCACTAAAGTTTTATTTTTCTGATTGTTTTCCTGCTCACATATGCTTCCCTATCAGAAGCATCAAGTTTTAAGGTCCTAGGCAACTCAGAAGTCCTATCATTTCCAATCTGATGGATTATTTTAAGATTTACTCAAATCACCTTTTTTTTTTAGCAAATATACATGTTCATTTGATGCCATTCTCTCCAGACTGCCCACTGCTTTAATTCTGGGGTAAAGGATTTTTTACAATTAAAAGTGTAAAAGAAACAAATAAACCTAGAAAATATTAATAAGCTTCATATTTACAACTCAAAAGACATTCCAGAACCCAAATCTACTTAACATAGCTTTAAGAGTATTTAATTAATTAAATCTCTATCTTCAACATCTTACACCTTCAGGATTCAGTGCTACTAAAAGATCAAAGCAACTCAACATTATACTTCTTAAAATTCACAGACACAGTTTATTAGGATTGGAAAGGGCCTTCTAAGGCCATCCGGTCCAACCCTTCTGCTCAAGCAGGACACAAATTACCAAAAAGCATAACCTCCTAAAAGCCTAAATCAACTACACAAAACCTCATCCAGACAGGTCTGAAACACCTCCAGAAAAGTGGACTCCCCATCTCCCTTGGAAACTCATTCCAATGTTTAATAACCCTTATTTTAAAGAAGTTTTTCCTCAGATTGAGATGAAACTTCCTGTATTCAAGCTTGCATCCACTGCCCCTTATCCTGTCTAAAGCAACTGAAAATATTCCTTTCTTCTTGACCCCCAGCCCTCATGTATTTATAGACAATGATTAAATCCCCTCCTAGCTTTCTTTTGTCCAAACTAGAAAGTCCTAATTTTCTCAACCTCTCTTCATAAGGCAGTAGTCACAGACCCCAAAACATCCTCATAGCTCTGCACTGAACTCTCTCCACTAATTCTCTATCCCTTTTGAATTGGGGAGACCAGAACTGGACACAGTATTCCAGATGCAGCCTCACCACAGCAGAATAAAGGGGTAGAATAACTTCCCTTGAGCTGCTAGACACATTACTCTTGATCCATCCCAACACCCTATAAGCCTTGACCACAAGGGCACACTGTTGAATTAGGTAGCAGAGGATGGTTCTTTAAAGTAAAAATAAGTATAGTCCCAAAATCCCACTAATATGTTGCCTTACCAACAATATGATAGTTTTTTCATGTTCTTTCTTTAAGAACCTTATTCCTCTTACTCTACATTCAGGAGCAAAATTCAATTTTAGGACTAGGGCTTTATTTTAGAATATTTTTTTTACAAATTCATTCTGTCAAGTACCGTATTATTATTTAAACCTAAGTGGGGCTAACATAGCAAAAGCATAGCAAAAAATGTGCTGCTATTTCTAATCACTACTGCCTCACCTTACTATAATAACTATATTTACTTTATATAAATATTTAATTTGTGAAAAAATACCCACAACCCCCCACCTCTGTCTCTACTGAGAATGGATGAAATACTTAGTTGTACACTAGTTTTTCGTTAACTAAAGGCTACGCAAAAGTATAAAGAACATATACACTATGCACAGAAAGCATCTGCCTTGCAGTAAATGACAGTAGCCATTTTCCAGGCTATCTTGAGTATTATATTCAACAGCTTATCAATACTCCACTTTCAAACTGTTATTTTAGTCCATGGGCTGACTAAAGAAACACAACTGCTTTCCGAATAATCACTTCCCGTCGCTGCTTCCTCCCCGCAAGGCATCGACACTCCGCAGCCACCGCACACACTAAAAGCCGTGATTAGATCTTTCACGTGTACTAAATAACAACGAACACAAATCTGTTTCCTTTAATTGGAGACGCTCAGTCTGCCCAATGCAGGGAAATCTTCTCAAGATGACGGCAGCGGCCTCCCTACGACCACCACTGCATCACTCCACAACCAACTCTTTGGCCGTCCCGGTGAGCGCGGCCCGGCCCGGTTCCACGGGAAAGGCCCAAGGCATCAGACTACGGCGATACAGCTGGCGGCAGGGAAAACACCTAGAGGGTACAGAGCCCACCCCGTCATCCCCCGCCAGACCCGGCCCGTCCCACAAACCCCAACCCCGCCGCACAGCGCGACGCTCACTCACATCAACCACCGCCACCGCCGCGCCCCGCACACGGCACCGAGAAAGGACCGCCGTGCACAGCCTGCCCAGCTCAGCGCCTGAAGGTTATGAAGCGACCCAGAAGAAAGTGTTCACTGCCGGCAGAAAACTTGGTTTCACAGTTAGTGCGCTCGATACGTTGTTCTCAGATGACAGACAAAGTACACACGCATATGAGGAGACAGAAGAAGTGAGTCAGCATAGGTTTGTTAAGGTGAAACAAAAAAAGAAAGCTCAGGCACCACGCAGGACACCTCTATGTCAGGGTCTTTCCGGCGGCCGACGAGGCGCAGTGACGTCATTGAGCTGCGAAAGTGCGAGCGGAGGTACGGGCGCCGGTGTCGGAGGCGGAGCCTGTGGCTGGAACGGCGGCCCCTCTTTACTCCCCGCCCCCAGCCCTTCCCCGCTTGGCTGTGTCCAGCGAGAACCCTTACTGGGGCCGTTAGGTAACGGAGGGGCTAAGGGAGTGACCGGAGTGAGGCGGAGGTGATGTGCGGGGAGCCGCACCTGCAGAGCAGCAGGGCTGTTGTGCCTGAGTCTCTGCGACCGTGTATGTGTGTGTTTGCTTGTGTGTATGTATAGGCCTTGGTGGTTGGCGGGTGGCCTGGGGTTGCAGCGTTTCTGGCAGTCATTTAGTAATTACGCGGCTGCTCAGCAGTTCAGTGTAGCGTAGTTTGTAAATCCCATGCTTATAAACCTGCCTCTGTGCAGCGGGGCACCAGTGCAGCAGACGGAGCGGTCTGTAGCCCACAGACACTTAAAAATGGGTAAAAGCAGTAACAGGTTTGTAAAACAGAAGTTAGTTGAGTTATAGAATAGTATCTTAATCTATCACAGTTAAGTTACATGTTTTCCCGTTATAGACTGGGCTTGATGACCTCAGAGGTCTTTTCCAGCCTCAGTGATTCTGTGATTCTATGATTCGTGCTGTCCAAGTGTGCTTATTTTTTTTCCACTAGCTGCAGACAAGGAATTTGAGATGTCCATAGTTCTCACTAACCCTTTGGTCTGACTATCTGGTAACGTTGTAAAGGCTCCAAGCAACACCAGTAACTTCAAATATTTGCATAGAATACAGAGGCTTTCATGTATCTATAACAAAATAATCCAAGTATTACTGTGATTTTTCAATCTCTGCACATGGTTTACATTGCACTTGAGTGAAAGAATGCTTTAATATCCCTACGGTAGTAGAAAAAGCAATTACTATATGTTAGCATTTTCATGAAACAGCTCTCTATCCTTTGACATGATTAAAATTCATATAGATGCGGAGCTTAAGGACACAGTTTGGTGATGGAATTGTTAGTTAGCTTAATGGTTGGACTCGACGATCCTAAAGGGTTTTTTTCAACCTAAACAATTCTGTGATTGCAGTATTTGTTAGTTACCTGTGCCAAAACCACTGGCATACCTGATGGATTCCCACCCTCATCCCCCTCACACATACACACACTCGAAATCTATGTATTAATTGAAGACAAAATAATGACTGGAGTCTTTCCAAAATCTACTTTGGGGATTCTGAAGAGGAGATTATCAGAGCACTGCTAGTTGGAATTTAGGAAATGTTTGCTGTTTTCTGTTTGTGGTGGGTTTTTTGGAGAATGCTGGATAGTGTTTCTGTGCACTCTAATGGTTTCTAAGGGAGATTTGGGTGGAGGTAGTGGGCTAAAACAAATCATTCAGAGGTGAGATGCAGAATAGGACATTTCTGGACTTGTAATCCTTGTGTTAGACCCGATTCACAGATATGAAATAAATGGTGTTTTGTAAACAACTCAGTGATTTCAGATGGCACTAATATGACAGCTCTTCAATTCCTCTTCTGTCCTTACTGTTTTGAATCATCAGAATTGAAGTCACAGAGCTCAATCCCAAAATTAAATTTCCCTTGACACCATTTCTGGTGTCAGTTTCAAATAACAGACCTTTCTTTTCCTTATTCTTTTTTATTTCCAAGTAATAAGGAAATTCTATAGGTTATAATTTAATCCTCCAAATCATAAATGAATGCAATGAATATTTCTTCTATAGAAAAGGTGAGTTTGAGACATGAAATTGTGTACCTTGAACATGAGGAGGATGTGTGAATCTCTGTGTGTTTATAGTTGTGCCAGACTTAGACCTGTATTTAAAAACAAACAACCAAACACCCCTCACTCCCAACCCTCCCCCGCTTCCTCCCTTGTTTGTCTCATTATACACAAACTGTAGAACTTAACCTGTACAGAAGCATGATACTGCCTAATTACAGCTTGTAGTGCCTTGAGTCTCCATCTGGCCAATGCAGGAATGAGCTGAGCAGAAGTTTTATTCAGTTTTTATATTTCAGTACTTGCCACGTCAGAGTAAATTCTTAGTTTGCTAGGAAAAGGAAGTCAGGCAATTTTATCTGAGGTCTTGCTTTAGTGTCGAAGTGGTGCAGATTATCATATTCATGAAAGGCGTAATTGTTGGTTATGGAAAAGTGTGGAGAAAATGTTTGACTCACACTGAATTGCAATGCAGGGTTCAGATGAGAGTTTGTTCCTGCTGGAGATTAAAAACAATCGTGAAACTCCTAGAATGAAATGGCAGGCTAATTTATTTTGCTTGGCTGTCTCACAGAAAGACGGAATGCAGATTGTTTCCTTAATTGCTGACCATGAGCCAGCAGTGTGCCCTTGTGTCTTGAGAAGGCCAATCAATGGTCAGGGGTGAATAGAAAGAGTATGGCCAGTATGTCAAAGGATGGTCTTTTACACCTGTACTCTGATCTGGTTAGGCCTCATCTGGAATACTGTGTCCAGTTCTAGGCTTCCCAGCACAAAAGAGACAGGGAGCTACTGGAGAGAGTCCAGCACAGAGCCACTAAATTTTTTTGTAGGGAGGGGTGTTTGTGGGAGCTGAAGCATCTACCTTGTGAGGAGAGGCTAAGAAAGCTGGACCCATTTACACTGGAGAGGAGGAGGCTGAAGGGAGATCTCATAAATGTTTTTAAGTATTTTCAGGCTGAGCATCAGGATGATGGGACTAGGCTCTTCTTGGTGGACAACAGGACAAGAGGCAAAGATGATGTCCAGAGGTCCCTTTCAACCCCTACCATTCTGTCATTCTATGAATTTTTTAATGAGCCAGTGTTTTGTTTATTAATGTGTCAGCAGATTACCTGTGGGTAGGGTAAGAAAGAAGACTGTTACTTCACAGCTTTCGACATTAGAAATGCTATAGTATGTAGGTGCTGGATTATCTCTAAAGCTGTGGTAACCTGGTCTGCTGATGCAAGGCAGTACTTCAGAAGAGGGTTTTTTTTGTTCTTGATGTCTTTGCTTGTTTTTTAATAAATAATAGCAATATCACAGTAGTCACCTGAAGATTACATGATCACAGCATTTACCTGCTCTTAAAAATTGTTTTATTAAATCTGTGTTTAAACCTATCACTATATTTTCATCTCTATTGTTTCTGTGTAGCAGCACTGAGTTATAGTTGTTACTGTGTTTGTTATATAAAAATGTCCCATTCCCCTATAACAGAGAAAAAAATTAATTGCATTATTTAGCAAACAACTTGAATCTGTATCTTTGACCAAGAGATATTTATTCTGTGTTCTCTTTTTAAGGAACACAGATTGCTCCACAGTGCTGAGGATTTTATCATAAAGATGTTTCCTTTAAAAGACACTGAGATGGGTGCCTCCACCTTCTTCGCCTCAGCCCTGCCACATGATGTTTGTGGAAGTAATGGCCTTCCTCTGACACCTAACTCCATCAAGATTTTGGGGAGGTTTCAAATTCTTAAAACAATCACTCACCCCAGGCTTTGCCAGTATGTTGATATTACCAGAGGTAAACACGGTGAGTATCTGTTTACTAAGGAAATTTGAGGTTTGGTTAAAGCAATATTTATGTGACGAGGTACGTAAAGGTGATGGAGGAGACATGGTTTACGTGACTGGAATATTGTCATGGACAGCTTTGCACTTTTTGGGAAAGACAGACCAACAAGGTGAGGTGATGGGAGTTCCTCTTTACGTGTGTGAGCAACTGGAATGCATTGAGCTTTACCCAGGGTGGTACAGCAGACATATTGAGAGCTTATGGGTAAGAATCAAGGAGCACGCAAATATGGATGATACTGTTGTGGGTGTCTACTAGAGACCACCAAAGCAGGAAGAAGTTGTTGACAAGGCTTTTTACAGGTAGGTGGAAGTGGCCTCAAGCTCACAAGCCCTGGTGTTCATGGGTGACTTCAGTCACTCTGATCTTTATCACAGCTAGACATACTCAGTCAATAAGGTTCCTGCAATGCAATCCTGACAACTTTCTGATATGAGTGGTTGAAGAACCAACAAGGAGCAATGTGCTGCTGGGCCTTGTAATAGCAAACAAATATATCCCCTGGTCAGGGAGGTGAAGGTTGGGGTCAGCCTTGGGTGTTGTAGTCACACAGAGTTCAGTATTGTAAGGAAAAAGAAGCTTGACAATACATAGGATTTTAAGCCTGGGTTTTACGAGGGCTAACTTTGTCCTCTTCAAAGACCTACTTGGGATTCCATTCCTCTTATACATGTGTTGGTTTTTTTTTTTTCAATTAGAGAGACTGGTTGTGGCGGCTGAACACTGTGAAAAGAGCCTGGAAGATTTGCTACGAGAAACAAAGCCAGTCAGGTAGAGTCTCAAGCTAAACTCACACCCACTCACCATAATTTCATAAATCATCTGTGGCAAAGTCCCAGACTTTCTTTTAATTTTTACTGCTTTCCATAAAATTTAAAAGTTTAACCTCGAGGACATTGTTTATCAGATGAAACACATGTCTGAAAGAGGGAGTACTTATTTTTCTACAAGTTTACATACTGGAAGAGTTATAGAGAACTTGCTTTACAACTGAAATACCTTGTAACTCGTATAACCTTGTCTTTTTTGTAATAGTAGCTTTGCATTCTCTCTAAGAATAAAACCAGAGTTATGGCAGGATAAGTATCTTCCTGAGAATTAATCTGAAGGTATGCCAGAAGATGAAATAACTTTCACTAGAAAGGATGGGATTTTTGTGTGTGTTTTTCATGTGCAGAGATTTGTCAATTTATTAACTCTGAAGTGGACAGGACGTCAATTAAGTATTCTGGGGTTCCAAGAACTTACTTGAATTTGAATTAATATCATAATTTCAGCAAGGCTTTGATCAAAGGCATCTCCAAAGGCTGGATATCAACAACATTTCCTTTCACACAAGTACATATACAACAGTTGAGCTTTAGTCTTGAATAAGCAAACAGAGAAACAAATCCCCATCAGACTGTTACTGAAAATGTTAACTGTAATTATAAAGTCATTCTCTGATATCTTTGATGCAAAAAAAGTAGTCTCTTGTCCTAAAAAACATGTAACAGAAAATGTGAAGGGCAGAAGAAGTTAAACATTTCTATTCAGGACAGGAAGGCATTGTAGGCTAACTGGCTATTTGTAGAACACACAAATATAAAATACATGTAGAGAATTCCAATGTTCTTTCATTGTTGTTTGTGAAAAGTTTATAGCAAGCTATGGATTTCATCTTTCTCAATACTTATGCAAGCGTAGAGGTGATATTATACGAAGTAAAATAATCCATACGTTCTTATGTGTCATCCCAGTTAACATTAGCTGTCTGATAAGGTACAGGCAGTCTTCCTTTGACTAAGCCAAAACTAGATTTATATAAAGGGAGTGATACTGGGTCTGTAGCGTTTTGGGCCTTGCAAGCCCTAAGCAAGATGCTAATGATGTTGTCTGGCAGAGATAAACCTGTATGCAAAATGCCCCATGCCTGTGTGTTAGCTTTATATGAAGTTGCTGTATGACATTGTTGCAGGGACTCTAGCTTGAGAAATGTTAGGCTTTTAGGCTTCCATTTGTTTATTAAGGTAGAGCGATACTTGGGTATAAAGGGCTTTTCCTGTGTGATGTTACAGCCCTTCACATGGTTTTGTATCAGGTTCCTATTGTGCAAAGTTGCAGAAATAGTTAAAGCATCAGAAGTCCTTTTGTTTCCATTTCCATTCAGATCTCATGCTGTTCCTTGAACCAGTCTATCATGGTGTCATATGAAAAGAAACCCAGAACATCTTCTGTCTCTTGATTGTTCATGCAGAAACATGTTGGTAGCTGTTTTAATTGGCTTTGCATTGCTTGAAGCAATCTACTGACATGGATTTTCTGGCAATTTCTTTTCCACTTTAGTCCTGCAGCCTTAGAATTGCAAGGGGCAAGGTGCCCTTTTCTGAGGCAGAGATGAAATTGTATCTCTACTGTAATGCTAGAAATAGAGCTTTATCAAATAACTGTTGTACTCTGTATGCACATCTGTGTACTCGCATGTGCTTTGTGGCATCTGGAGAGATTTTTGAGAGCTTTTGGTGTAGTTTGTACAGGTATTCAACTTGTTTTTGATATTTTGAGATAAGTTAGTTTGTGACAGTTACATCAACTATTTGGGCTGTGGCATCTGGAGAGATTTTTGAGAGCTTTTGGTGTAGTTTGTACAGGTATTCAACTTGTTTTTGATATTTTGAGATAAGTTAGTTTGTGACAGTTACATCAACTATTTGGGCTGTGGCATCTGGAGAGATTTTTGAGAGCTTTTGGTGTAGTTTGTACAGGTATTCAACTTGTTTTTGATATTTTGAGATAAGTTAGTTTGTGACAGTTACATCAACTATTTGGGCTGTGGTGTGGCTCTGTGGAAAGTAGATGCATAATAAATGCCTGGCTTTATTTTTTACTCTTGGGTTGAGAAAGTTTTTTACTGAAATAAGTTATTCTACTACCTGATCTTGCTTTTAAAGAGACGATTGGGATTTCTTCAGGAAGCTGTAAAGCTTGAGATATATAGGGCAAAAAATGCAGACATTCTGTATGTTTATAGCTTCAAGAGACTTCAGTAATGCAAAAGCTATAATTTACAGAATATGGAATAGTAGCTAAAAGATAAATTATACTCACTTCAATTGAAGTTTCATGCAAGACTGACATTTTCCCTCTACCTTTTGTTTTAATGAAAACACATTTTGTGGTCCTTATTTAAGACTCATAAATTTCAAGAAATAACTTGGATGGACCAATTCCCAGTTATTGGTGATATGATCTGTCTGTATTAATAACCTTTGGAAGGAAGTATTCGGCTTTTGCTGTGGATTCTGATTATTTTAGTCAATGATAGCATAGCAGGTTACACATCCAGAGTTGACGTGTATGCTATTGCAATTAGTTTAATAAATTGTTTATGGAATTTGAGACGCTGCACTTCTGGTTTATAGATCACTTTTCCTTACGCTTGCCAGTAAGCTAAGTCCTTTTGCACCTGTAGCACAAGCTGTAGTAAAATCAGCAGGAAATCTTCTATTACGTTAGTGCTGAAATTCAAGATGTTTCATTATGGACTGTCTATCTTTCACTATGTATTGGAAAACAGTCTGTACAGCTGTTTGGTAGTTATTTGCAGTTAATCTTTCCTGAAGTCATGCATCAAGTGTAGGATACATTTCTCAATACCTGATGGGTATATGTTGTTTAAAACCACAAAAAAACCTAGCACTAGATCTCTTTGTTCAATTACCTTCTGAGTTTTACCAAGTTTTTTTAATTGTAATGAAGGAGTTGAGTATTGGCAATCCAGAGCTATAACCATTTACCTTATCTGCTCTGTGCCAGTGCAATAATGTACTTTTATTGGGCACACCATAACCAGGTTTCTAGAATTTGGATCTGTGACAGATTCAAGAACTCCTTCATTACCTAACAATACTGGAACAGTGTTTTCCAGGAATTACACAGATAGTTTGTCATAAATTAACATGTTCAACTTCAGTTTAAAAAGGTTTATGCAAACAAGTGTTTGGGGCTTTGTGGCCGGAGTTTTTTTTCATTTGAGTGATGCTTATTTTGGGTCCTTGAAGGAGCTACATGTTCCTGTTAGAACTCCATCAGGTACATTTCTGGAACTCTCAAATGAATAAAAAGAGTCATCTCTTTGCAGTTCTTAACACAGGTGACCAGATGCAGAAAAGGAATTCAATACAGCTCTGTAGTGTTGTCAGTGTTTTATTAAGGGAAAAGCCATGTGGACATCATAAGTACAATTAATGCTTCCTAAAGTGACATTAATTCTGGTTTGTTTTATTGTGCTTCCACATGGCATCACACTTGTAGTATGGGAGCCCTTGGAGTTTTGTGCTGCAGAGAACTGGCTGAAACTATAAATATGAGTATTAGGATAGGATAAGAAGTTTATTCACTTAAGTATCATTTTTAACTTGACCAGTCTTCATCCTCTGTGTGAGCAACTGTAGTCTTGATCATTGTTTCCTGTTTGTTTATTCCAATTTTTTTGTCCTATTCCTTATTCCTCTGATTCAGAGAAAGCATGCATTTTCAGTTTATAACAGTCACATCAGTGCAAAAACAGCTCTCTGCAGTTTGTTCAGGAGTCAGTTAAATGTTTTAAATGGCTAGTAATTTATGTACATCGTCAAACAAAACCAGTAAATACCCAGTTTAAGCTTGTAACAGTTTACTGCTGTTCAGAGGTTTGAAAAGGTGTCTTAGTCAGGCCAGCTTCCTGAGTGTCTTGTGTGAATTAGTTGAAACTAAGTCACAAAAGATTACAGTAGGTTAAAGTTTTATATGTCAGCAATTTCACTACAGGCAGTTGTCATGAATATGGCTCAAAATGTTACTAGATTTACAAAGTTGGCAGTTATTCTAGCATTGCTGATAACCACAGACCAGAATGCAAGATATGCATTTATTTTTAAGATTATCTATCTTTTAAACAGGTTAACAACTGCTCCTCTGAGATACTTTTTCCAGAGATTGTTAAAGGAGCCGTTTTCTCTGCTCCCTTGCTGTTGCAATAGGAGTTGTGAGGTTTCCTTTTACTGTCACACCTGAAGTGTGTTTCTTCTTTGAAGAAGTTGGTCTGCCCTTGTATTCATAATAATAAAAATGCCAGCAAATACTGACATTCACCAGACTTTTGGCTCATTCAGTGGAGTTTCTGGATTGGTCTTCACTTTGTGGTTTGGGCAATCTAAGCCTATTCCTTGCTTCAATAAAATATAGCTGTCGTGTTTTGAAAGCAGTGCCTTTGAAAAATTACTAGTGAACTATCAGAGATACAAGGTAAAGTTTGTTGTACATAGAACACTTGATGGGAAGCAGACTGTGTCTGCAACTGTTTACTAGTTTGAGGAAAACATAATCTGACTGATGTGGATGGGTACATGTTATTTGGCCATGTGAAACAGTTGTCTGCTCATTGATCGCATTAGATCTCTTGATGCTGTCCTTGCTGTTAAAGTGCTTTTGGAAAACTTGAAGCAAAACTACTTTACAAAAGAGATTGTCAGATGAGGAGGAAAAAGCAATTTCTGAGTAGCCAGGAATTGTTCAAAACTACTGTAAGGCAGGTGCAAGTCATCAAAAGGCTGAAGGTTTTACAGGATTTGACTTGAAGAGCTGTGTTGGAGCAGAACTTCAAGGGCTGAGTGTATTCTGCTTTGAATCAAGTCTGCGTCGGAATTTCACATGAGAAATCCATATGACACAATGAGGCTGCATTTAACAAGGGTACATGATGAGGTAAAAAGTGGTAGTATTAATAAACCATCTTAAAATGATTTTTTTCCTAAGCATGTGTGTGAGAATCTGTAGTCAGGGCATTTTGTGTCAGTAGAGTTTTCCTTTAGTTTCTTGCCAAAGTTTTACTTGCAAAGCTATGATGACAGATTAGTCATTAGTCCAGACTTGTTTGTGTGTTGTCAAATGATGTTTATCTTCATAGGAGTATTTTTGTATTTCTTTAAGTAATTTTCAGTCTGACTGCAAATCTTCGTGTAACATTCCTTTAGCACCATTTGTTTCCTGTGACTGCCTTTCCCCTCACAAAAAGAATGTGATTAAAATGAAAAAGCCTTTCTTGAAGTAGTTGAAGTGAACCTGAATGCTCTTGAGAGTGCACACTTATTTATCTTCATCTCCTCTAAGAAAAAACCCCAGAAATCCTACTCTTTGAGATTGTGATAGTCTGCTTCTTGCTATTAAAAAGCAGATTTGAGTCTGTGTATAACACAAAATCTGTAGATGTGAAGCAAGCGTGTAGTTATATTTCAATCTTTTGCTCTACTGTGCTTCTCTTGTAGACTCTTCATATAAATTTCTGTGCTAAAAGCAATATTAAAGATCTTGAGCTGAAGATGAGTTATGCTGAGTTAATTAAGAACAAAAGTAGTTGAGAGTTTTGAATCTTCAGTGTAGAGCAAAAGAGGATGTAGAGTTTCTCTCAAACAGATCTAATGCTGACTTCAGCAGAAGGGTGACTTCATCCTGCTTCAGCCTTCATTACTGCAAGGAATTGTGTTAAATGCAGATTATGACCTACTCCCCATCAAAATGAAAACATTAAAGTGTTGCTATCACAGTGTTTGTTTCTCACAAAATCAAATTGAATCCTGCTGTAGTAAAATCATCATTGGCCTTATAAAGTGGATGTAAGAATGCAGCTTCCATGTCATGAGATATGAGTTCTGTGTTAAAGACAACAGTGACAGGAGAAGAATCTTGTCATCCTGTTGCCTAGGTCTGAATGGTGTCACAGTTCTGGATGAAAGCAGGCTACTTTAGGATCTGAAAGTAATATACCTTGAGCATATGAACATTTGTTTTATTAAGATAGTCCTTTAAATGTACAGACTGAGACAGCCAGCTGATACTGTTCTTTCATATGTGCATGGCTGGGTCTTTTATTAAGAGAATGTTTTCCAGGGCCTTGGCGTATAGAAGGACACTGCGCTCAGTTAACTGTATCACAGTTAAGGCAGTTCTAGAAATAGCCCCCCACACCACTTCCTTTTTTTCCTGGCAAAGGCAATATTGCTTCCCCTTAATGAGAGGAGGCAGAAAAGCAGTGATGAAACTAGTCAGCAGTATCCTGTCAGCAAACCTTTGAGAAGTAACTTGGAGTGACTAATGCAAATAGTACTAAGGCTTGCTGACTTTACGGAATTGCTGCCACACAGGCACGTGGCGGTGTCTATTCAAGTGTAGTACTGAAAGCATTGAGTAACTTTTGGACATTCATTGGGTGGATGGGCAGTTTTGATTAATTACTGTAATTTCTGATGACTCTTGTGGTTCAATTAGAAATTGATGCCTGGGCATTAAACACTACTTTTGTTTCTCAGTGTGGATTCAACAATCATGAAAATATCATCACACTATAAACAGGGAGACTGGGATCGTGTTTTTCTTAAACCTTTGTAGTTGCAGTGACTATAAAAAATATACTATGTTCTTCCCCATGAAAGAGTGCTTTAAACATGTTTCAGGTCGCCATAGTGTTGCCTTAAGACACTTTAAAATTATACTCTCTTGAACTAACATTAACCTATGCAAAACGTAACTTAAGCTTTTTAAAAATATAGTTATTTCTTCTAAAAATTAGTTATTTCTTAAATCTTCAATAGATTTTTTTTGAGGGGAAAAATGTGGAAGAATGGCATTCTGTAAATTTAATCTATTTGAAGTAGTCATTTTGTGTTAGTAATAGTCTCAAAACATCTGTAGTAATAGAAAATAGTAGTTGAAATTACATTATGTGAACGCTGGGTAGTGATCTTCATCTCAAAGCTGTGCATCCGTAAAATTTCTCAGCAGTATGGTGCTATGATGAGCTGGGTAAAGGGTAGGATGATCTGGCTGAGGGGTAATGAAAATGTTCTGTGGAACACCTCGCTGTGGTGCTTGATACCCACTGTCTCAAGTATGTAGCTACCTTTTATATTGCCATATGTGCACAAAGGATGCAACTAGTATGTTACAGGAATCATATGGACTTTGAAATGAGTGTTGTTCTGTTTCTGTGCACTGTAGAACCAGTGTTGCCTACTTTTGCCTTTGTATTGTAAATATGATTGTGTGTTCTTTTTAAATGTCAGGTTAGTGGACTTACATTGCTTTAATGTGATTACTTCAGAACGTTTTGAGAGAACAGTCTTACTTCTATAGCTGTAATCATGAGTTTCTGTAATTCTTCCCGCTTGCTCCCTGTAGCAGTAGATCTGGTTTTGTTGATGTCAGCCTCATGAATGTGTGTGGCTCTGGTGACTTCTTTTTTATTATTTGTCATTTTGAATTACACATCTACCTTTTCTAATGATTCCCATGGCATGCTGTTTTGTTTTCATAACAAAAGTTATGGTAAAAATTCAAAACCTTGATTTTGTTCTAACTTCAGCTCTTCAAACAGAGTAATTTAGACACTATCTTTGCTAGATCTCTTCTTCTGTCATCTGTTTTCTCTTTAAACACCTAATATTAGGTGTTTAAATCTGCAAAGGAGTAAGCATGTCCAAGAAGATGAGTAAGAGTTGTCACAGGACAGAATTTGGGAAGTTTCTACAGAAGTCACTTTCAGACTCCATATGAACATAGGTGGATTCAAAAACAGAGTGTCTGAGCCAGATGCTGGTCTATAGTTACCAGTTGGCATTTTGGCATGCAAACAGCAGTTGTTTTTCAACAACATAAATTATTATCCTTGCCTAGAGCATGGGATTTAATTCCTGCTTTGGGACTAACTTTACACAACACATTTGAGCAGCTGAAGATCTGATTTACTGCCTTTTACTGTAAAGGAAGAGTATCCTGGCTGCAGTTAATTCTTACTTGGTTTACTTTCTGTGTGTGTGTGTGATTGGCTTCTTAAGTCTGTCCATGTTTTGATAGACCTTGACAGGATTTTTGGTCACAAAATATGTGGCCTTCTATAAGAGCACATACTTGTTCAGATGAACTGCAAAAGAAAAGAAAAGAAAGAGTTTTAGAGAGCTGATTTCAGTTATCTTAATTCTAGTCCTACATGTTACCTTTTGGTAAAGGAGAGGAAGATGAGCTGTGTTGTTTCCTGTAGTGACATGTTGGCCATGTGATGTATGATACATGTATATATTGGTATTGGACTTAAGTTCTTTATTGTGTATTTTGAGGTCTTGTATTGGTTTTGATTCCGTTATCACAGAATCATAGAATGGCCTAGATTGGAAGGAACCTCCAAAGGTTGTCTAGTCCAACCTCCTGCAGTGAGGAAGGACATCCTCAACTACATCAGGTTGCCCAGAGACTTGTCCAGCCTCACCTTGAATATCTTCAGGGATGAGACCTCATCTACCTCCCTGGGCAATCTGTTCCAGTGTTCATCCACCCTCTTGCCCTTCTCTAAGGTGAAACCATTGCCCCTTGTCCTCATTTTCTGTTAACAGAACTAGATGAACGGGTGCTGATATGTTATTTACCTCAGAATGTGTAGCCTGTGGTAAGAATGCAGAGTCTGTGATCAGGTTTTAAG